>CAWUFW010018779.1:0-209730 GCA_963921515.1 Calotriton arnoldi | reverse complement strand
GTCTTTAATTACATATAACTTAAGGGAGGTGGAAGTCATACCTTAAGGTTTGTGGTATTTGGACCCGTCGTCAATGGTGGTCCGGGAGCCTACAGGAGAGCAAAGTGTGTTTTGTCAATGTGTTAGTCAAAACACTGGGTTAAACCCGGCGTGCATTTTTGGATTGGACCAGCATCGTGACAACATGCTGTCCTTTTGTGAATTAATACTGGGGGGACATTTCACGGTGCTCATGGCAGAGGTGCCGCTTTGTGCGAGTGCATGCATTATTAAAGTGATGGCGAAAAACCTTTGTACATGGTGCAGCTCACGTGAAACTCAGCATGCCGGTTGCTAAGCCCATGTGTGTCTCTATGAGTCTTGTGCGGGGCATGTTGCCTCAAGTTATATCCATTGTCGGTCTCAAAAATATGCTCTACATACAATACTCTCGTATGGGGCAAGTGTACCATGTATCTTCATTACTCCCCTATGGTTGTGGGCAGCATGCATTGCTCTTAAGCGGCACTCACACAGTGCTACATGTGGTTCCCCGTCTCGCATCGAAGCACGGGCGCCCACGTACACGTGCCAGTTACCTTAATGTTGGTCTCTGGTGCTCACTTCAACTGAAGTGTTCCCTCTGCAGTGATTCTGGAACAGCGGTACCAAACTCCTTGGATCTGCTGATATCTCTTTTGGCCATCAATGAGCTCCGCATTTAAAACGGAAGTTGAAGGGGCGGGACAACTTTTGCCTGGCCTACCCACTTGGTGGTCTCTATGCCTGACTTCCTCTGCGAGGCGCGCTACCGGTTAGTTGAACACTGGTAGCTTTATTGGTTCGTGGAATATATCTACGCAGGTTCCACGAGCACTGTAGAATGGAGTTTTTGAGGGGGTGTTTTCTACGAACACATCATTTGGGAGCCCTACATGTGTATTTCAACACAGTGGGTACTCTAAGGTGTCACTTCTAAACTGGATTGATCACGTTTCCTTGTGTGATACTAACATACGCTTTACACATTGGGTGTACATCCTCCCTTGTTGTAAACTTGTATACAGTATTGCATTTGTATTATTGCAACTGCTCTTACACATATGGTTATAAACGGAAATATTTACAGACTTGTGTTACTGTTCTTATACATGGTGTATGGCTTGTGTAACTGCTCTTGCACATGTAATTATCAATTGTGTTACTGTTCTTGTACATAGTGTGCGGTGTGTGTAAGCGTAATGTATTCGTGTTTTATGAGGTGATTGGCCTCGTCATGCCCCTCTTACTTGAAGGTTGATTGACAGACGGAGTGGAGTGATATAGTTTCCATTGCAACATGTATATGATGTGTCGGGGAACTATGAACCTTTGAGTTAACCCTGATGTGGATCTGCATGGCGTACCCTGTGGATTGTAACCCTGGGCGTAGTTCGCGAAGTAGCGTTACGCGAAGCTACGCGAAGTGCACTTCACACTACGCGAGCTTCGCGTTGCACTACGCGAACTGCGTAGTGCGCTGTTCAGCGATGATTGCACAGTGCCGGATACTTGTCCGCACTGTGCAATCATTGAAACGGCATCTTGCACAGTGCAAGCTGTCTTTACTGCCGCTCGAGTAGATTTTTACTCGAGCGGCAGCTTCTCAACGCGGACTGGTAGTTTCTCATCGCGGCGGTCGCAATGAGAAACCTGACCTCCTTGCGTTGAGAATCTACCCGGAGGTTTATTTTCCACGCTCGCGATCGGCAACTTGATGTTGCTGATGCGCTGAACGAAGAAAAAGTCTCGCCAGGATGTCATTTTGCTTGCTCGCGGTCGCCAACTTGGCGTTGAGGACCGCGAGCAAGCAAAAAATGACCGCTGCACTACGCTATGCATGTTTGCACTGTGCTACGTGCAATTCACGTAGTGCGAAGTAGCGCAAACTTCGCAAACTACGCGAGCGTAGCGTAGTTTTCCGCCCAGGCCTAGTGGATTGTCCTGTGAATTATGTCTTATTTATCTCTCTAAGAACAGTGAACTATCTCACTGATTTCATTAAGGCCGTTGTTGGTTGTGCCCAGATGTAAAATCATTTTAGTTTCCAGCTTGGATAGAATGGCATCTACCTGCCTGCCCATCACGTGCTTTAACACTGTCCATTTCAGCTCCAATGGTTCATGGCTGTTTTCTGCATAGTGATGTACCATTGGTGCATTCTGAACTTTACACTTGAGGTGTGATCTGTGTTGGGTAATCCTCTTCTTGATGGCCTGTGTTGTTTTTCCAACGTATACTAGATTGCATGGGCATGTGACTCAGTATATCACGTTTTCTGTGTTACAGTTAGTAAATTCTGCATGTTTGATTGTTATCCCATGGTAAGTGAATTGTTTGCTTTCTATTGTGCTGGTGCATGAAGAGCAGTTTCCACATCTGTGGTGTCCTCTGATTGGGGGCAGGGCAAGTATTAGGCGTAATGATGCACTTTCCTTCTTTTGGTACGTATTAGCTCTTACCAGTTTGTCTCTTAAATTTTTGTTCCTTTTCAGGGTGAATAAAGGAATTTCTCTCAATTTTCAAGACCTTTCATGGTATTTCAATTTTCATGACGATTTTCTTTATGTCATTGGTGACACTTGAAAAGCGTGGTTACGCATGCCAGTGGTTTGTTCTCTTTCTGTTCCTTGGGTACCAACAGTGTTGCTCTTGGTGTGTACCATGCTCTTTTTAGTGCTCTCTTTTGTAGTTTCAGTGGATAGTTTCTCTGTTGTAGTTTGACCATCAATTTGTTTGCATTGCTGAAGTAATCTTCCCGGTTGGTGCAATTACGTCAAATTCTCAGAAATTGAATGTATGGCAGGTTTTCGCGTAGATTCCTTTGGTGGAAACTGGAGAAGTGCAAAAAGGTGTTCCTGTCAGTATTTTTGGGGTAAAGGGTAGTGTAGATGCACTTGTCTTCATGTTTGATGATAATATCTAAAAAATTAATTTCCTCTTTATTAAAGTTTAACAAGAATTGGATGTCACGATTTCTGTTGTTCAGCCAGTGGTAGAATTCTTGAAGCTTTTCTTCGGGCCTCTCCAAATCATGAACACGTCATCTATATAACGTTTCCATATGGCAGTATGTCCTTCATATGGATTGTTGTGAAAAATCAATTTTTCTTCATATAGTGCCATGAACATGACTGCCATCTCTGGAGCGAATGGACAGCCCATCGCTGAACCATTTGTTTGTAGGTAACTCTGCTCACTGAATTTGAAAAAATTGTATTTCAAACAGACATCTGCTAGTTTGAGTAGAAAATCTGTGGGGACTTCATGTGGACGGTCTCTTTTGTCAAGGAAATGCTCAAGAGCTTCTAAACCGCTATCCTGTGGAATATTTGTACACAGGCTGACAATATCCAGCGTCACCAGAGTGTCCAAGGTTGAGTCAAATGACATGCCTTCGAGGATGTTAATCGTTTGCATGGTGTCTCTCAGGTAGCTGGGAATGGCCTGAACCAGTGGTTTAAAGAAAGTATCCACATACTTTTCTGGTCTCTCAGAATTGAGTTAACCCCTGAGATTATTGGCCTTCCCGGGGGGTTCCTTGATCTTTGTGAATCTTGGGGAGGGTATATATCAAAGGTGTTCTGGTATTTTCATTAAGTAAATACTTTGCTTCCTTCTTTGACAGCCAGCCGTTTTCTTCTCCTATTTGTATTAGATCGATTATTTTGTTTGTCACCATAGTACTCAGATTGTCCTGAATTTTCTTACAATGATCTTGATTGTCAAGTTGGCGGCAGACCTCCGACTCATAGCCAGTCCTCTCCATGATGACTATCCCTCCCCCTTTATCTGCGGGCTTGATGATAATATCCTGATTGTTCTTAATTCTTTCAAGGGCTTCTTTTTCACTCTTTGTCAGGTTCCATTTCACATATGTCTTTTTTCTTTCAAGATTTTCTATGTCTCTCATGACGTTTTTTCTAATGTTTGGAGTTCCATGGGAATGCTTGAGTTGGGAGGATAAAATGTTGAGGGATTTTTCAGGCTGGAGTAGTTGGTTTCTGATTGGTATATTTGATCTGAGAAAAATACCTGTAATTGCATCTTCCGAAACAGTTGGAGCATCCCGAGTTTGGTTTGGCTGAAATCCGGGCGTGCAGTTGGAATGAAGGATAGGCCTTTACTTAGCACTTTAGTCTCCTCCTGGTCTAGGCTCAGATTGGATAAATTGTAGATTGGAGTCTGCTCTCTTTCTACCACCTGTATGTCTGTCTCCTTGTAGTGATTTCTCCTTGGTACTGATTTGGGTTGAACCATTGTTTTGCTCTGTTGCGTCCTCGTGGGTGTCCTTGGCCTCTCTCTGAAAAAGGTTCAGGGACTGGAAAGAAATTACCCTATTGGTTCCCTCTGGTACTGGTGGAGGGCTCTGCGTCGCTTGAACTGTCGGAATACGATGATGTGTCCGAAAAAGAGATGAATTTCTTCTTGCTCCTCCCAGGGAATTGTCTTAGAACTCTTGTGTGTTCTGTTGTTTGTAAAAGTCTTTATCCAGATATGCTTTCTTCTCGCTAACGTTGGTGATATCTTTTTGTAATTTCGTTCTTTTGAAATCTTCTGTGTTTTTCTTAAATGTTGCATTATCTTTTTCCAGCTTGTTCAAGAGGGCTTGTGCATTTTCAATGGCCTCATTGGATAATAGTGCCTCTTCTAGTTCTTTAATGAGTCCCAGTTCTTCAAGGCTCAATTTCTCGGCTGTCTTATTGGACAGAAACATCCAATCTCGTGAACATTTGGTGCCAATATGGCTGAAATCTCCCAGAAACTCAGGTAAGTCTACAAAGATGACAGGGAAATTCTTTACTTGGAGACCTACAGGGATTGTGCCTGTTCTCAGGTGCGCCAAAAGAACCTCTCCGTGAAGTGCCGTTCTAATTCGTTTCTTTTTCAGTCTGGTGATTTTTTTCAATTTCTGATTGCTGTCTTGGATTAGTTATGGGATTACTAATGTTCAATATAGATGGTCTTCTCAGTTGTTCCTCGATATCCATGTAGCACCAGACTCATGGGTCAACCACTTCGCTATACAATATGCTAACAATGATGAAGAGGCTAGTGAGCATTTCACTGTCCATTTTTACTTAACTGACAAGGGTTTTGACCTAGCTGGATGTAAGAGCTGCCCTTAGTGTCATTGCAGGGGGTAGAGCACCAGGTATTGACAGTATTCATGCGGATGTCTTTTTACATGACAAGATCAAATGGTGCAGGTATATAATGCTATTGGTAAATGTCATTGCCCATGGTGCCCCCATCCCGGAAACCTGGAGGGGGGTGGAGATTATCCCAGTATATAAAAAAGGTGATAAGTCTTTGCCAGGAAACTACAGGCCAATAAGCCTAATTGATTCTATCCAAAAGGTGGTAGCCCGCCTTGTCTTGGCAAAGGTTAAAGAGTGGATAGACATTAATAATATCCTAACCACACTCCAGGCGGGCTTTCGGGCACATATTAGCACTCACAGACCAGGTCTTCCGATTTATTTTAATATACTGTCGGACTGTAGTCTTTGGCAAGGGCAGTAGGTATGCTGCCTTTGTTGACCTTAAGTAAGCTTTTGACCTGGTCTCACACAATAAACTCTGGCTGGTGCTGCAGGAGTTGGGGATGCCCATGGATTTGCTCTCTCTCTTTGCCCGCCTTCATGAGAAACATTTTGCACAAATACGCTGGGTCTCACAGGGGAACGTAACAGATCCTTTCCTGTAGAGAAGGGAGTGCGCCATGGATGTATAATGGCACCCACACTATATTCCCTTTTTATCAATGGAGTTGCTAAATTTTTAACTACCTTCCCCACTGAAGCACCGGTTTAAGCAGAATGAAAAGATTCCATTTTTAATGTTCGCCGACGACACGCTTATTATTTCAAAAACTCCTAGTGGCCTACAGCGTGCGCTGCTACGTTTTGAAGACTTTTGTTCTGTACGAGGCCTAAAAATCAACGCAGCAAAGACAACGTTTATGACTTTTAAACAGCATAGAACATTCAGGGGTAGAATAACTTTGGATGGGATACCTATAGAACAGGTAGACGCATTTACCTACCTAGGAATTACTTTGCAGAAGGAAATTAGATGGAGGCCACACATTGATACTATGACATTGAAACATCATCAATTAGCTGGTGTTTTAAACAATGAATTTAAAACATCCCTGACAAAGCCAGTTAATCTAGTGCTGCTTTTTTATAATGCAAAAGTAGTGAGCTCGGTCCAATATGGGAAAGAACTATGGGGCTTTGAGAATCTTACACAGCTAGCCATCGCGGAAAATAGGTTCCTCAGAGTGATCACTAGCCTACCACAAAGCACTCCTGTGCTACCCTTGCTGAATAACCTAGGCAGGAAAGCACTGGTAGACTTGGCTAGGCTACGCCCTATTTTATATTGGCACAGAATCTGGTGCACCCTGGAACTGGCCACTTTTGCAGATGGTCTGAGGGATATTATCGAGGCGGATCATTTCCATAAAATCAGCTGGCTACGTGATATCAGAGATGCCCTGGTCAGCATGGGCCTGACGAACTTTTGGGAAACTCCATCTAGCACCCAGTTCCCATCAAGAGATAGAATTAAGTAAAGATACTGGGAACTGGTTGAACAAAACACTATCAGAAAATGTGACAGTACAACGCTGATGGGAAGGTTTTTAACTCTTAACTCTTGGCCAAGTCTCGAGCACTACTGGGACGCAATTTCAAAACCTTTTGATCATAAACTGTATTTTCAATTCAGAGTGGGTACCCTACCACTAAAGTCTTTAACTGCTAAATGGGCCACATCGGGTGATAACAAATGCCCTACTTGTATTAACCGAGAAGAAACCTACTCTCACGAATTGTTTGTCTGCCCTGCCTACACTGGACCACGTAAAGTATGGCTCGCGCAGACCTGCAGGAATTTGGGTATCAGTCAAAGTAGCATTGCTCTGAGAATTTTGCGCACTGATCCATCACCCCGGTATGCAATTCCGGTAGACAAGTTCTTGAGATGGATGCGGACTATAAGATCACAACTACTGACTGCGAACCATTGAACTTAGAATTAGGCATACCCGTGGATGTGATATCAGTACTTCACTCTTGAGCTTTGGCTTTCCCTAAAGACTTGAATGTTTTTGTTACCCATTCGTAATTATCCCTGCTGCTGCTCTTATCTCATGAATTTGTCTTTTTAACGTACTAGGATGAATTAATTTTTTTGCATGATTATTTGCACATGTTTTTAAAATATTTTAATCTATTGTTTTAAATTCAGTTTTATGTAATAGTGCTTTTATGACATGCATTGTCGAATAAAGCTTATTTGAACTGAACTGAATGCCCAGGTAAGAGATTCTCTGTGAAGCCCATGAAAACAGGAAGCTCGTGGTCAGGGACACCTGCTCGGCCTGCAGTATGGTGAGATTAAGAGCCTCAGATTTGGTGGCGTTCACTTAGAAGCCTGATACCCTCCCAAACAACTGGAGCTCCTCTAGCAAAGGGGGGCAACGATTGGCGATACTTGGTAATTACCAACAGCACATAATCAGAGTACAGCACTATCTTGTGGAACTGGCCCCCCATCCAAACCCCCTCAATAAGGGGGTGTCCCCAGACACGCTCCACCAGCAGAGGTGCTCCACCAGCGGCTCCATGTAAAGCGCGAACAGGAGCGGTGAGAGGGGACATCCCTGGCACGTTCCCCTAGAAACAGGAAAAGGAAGGGTCAGCAAAGCCATTGAAGCTTACGAGTACAACCGAATCTGAATAGCTGGCGCAAATCCACTTATGGAGGTCCCAAGCCAACAACCTCCAGGACCAGCCGCGGGAATGGCCAGTGCGCCCGGTCGAACACGCGCGTCAGACATACAACGTAGTGTTTTTTTAATTACAGAAGGACGCGAGGAGCAGGACAGAGAGCAGCCAGGCAGGGGAGGCTCAGAGAACAGGCAAGTGGCTTCTTTTACATTTTTAAAGACTTTGGGAGGGGGAGGGAGCGGCTAACTCCGCTCCGCCATGGAGGCAGAGTTTTTGCCTCCTCTCCGCATTCGCCGCGGAGCGCGGAGTAGGCAAATTTCTCCGTAAACTCCGCTGGCAGAGCTGGAGTTACCCGCCCAGGGTTACTGTAAACCTGTCCTGGCCGCTAGCCTTGTCCAGCTTAAGTCTCCCTATTGCTTCGAAGACCTCCTGCGCTGTGATTCGATTATAAGAGTGCTGCTGTAGGTTCTGGAAATTTTGTTATGTGGGTCTGTTCCAAATATGTGGAACAGTCTGTATGAAGTAAGGGCTCGGCGCTCTATAGCTGGGCATAAAACCGACCGAATTCCACCACAATGTCCATGTCAGGGAGTGTTGGGCGTGATCTATTATAATAGGAATGCGATGTGCGTGAATCTGCGCATGTAGCCTATGGGCCAAAAGTCTTCTGGCTTTGTTGCCCCCTGCATAGCATTTTTGTTTTGTGCGGAGTAGGGCATATTCCGCTGAGTCCATATCTAGGGCCCTAAGCTGTTTTCTAGCTATGATGAGTTGGCGCTGTATCCTGTGAGAGCCTACCTGCTGTGTGACTCTTCCAACTCCCTTGCCCGTGTCTCCAGCTCTAAATGTTTGGCTCTTCTCTCCCTGTTAAGCTGTGCTGCTTATATGTCCCCCTCACTACCGCCTTGAGGGCATTCCAAAGGATTGCTATCAGAGTATGGGGTGTATCATTGATCTTCAAATATTCCGTAATTGTCCTCTCCACTTCCTTAGTTTTAGGGGCGTAAGATAATAATTTAGGGTTGAGGCGTGTTGGACTTGGCCCTTTTGGCAGGTTCACCCCTAAACTTTTTGCCTAGTAATATGACCTGATCTTAGTAGTTTTTGGCCTTTGCGCACTTTAGCACTGGGTCCCAGTGTAAAGTGCGTGCGCGCTGAGTGCGTGTGGTGAGATTGGCCTGCCCTCCCATAGGAATGCATGGGGGATATGTGTGTCCATGGTAATTCCTGGTGTGAGAGTAGGGCAGGGGCGAAGTTTAGTATGTGCGAACTCGTGAGAATAAATGCTGCGCAGTGGTGTGCGCAGATTTATTGTGACTAGTGGAGAAGTGCCACTTTTAGAAGTTGGCATTTATGTGTGCTCTGTGTCTGCCTGCCTGATGTGAATTGCATGTCTGGCTTTGTGAGTGACAGGGGCTGGGAGGTGTGTGTGGCTCCAGGAGGGGCAGGGTGAGTGAGCGCAGTGGTGAATAGGGAGATCTGCATCTAGATGGGAGGGAGGAGTTGGACCTGAATAGGGCTGTGCCTTCCCTCCACAATGCTGGCTCCACCCCTGTGGTGCGTCTGATGTCCCTAGCCTGTCCTGTGAAAGGAGAGAGGAGCTGAGCAAAACAAAGTGCTCCAAAGCTCCCCCAAACCAGTTGCATCTGGTTTTCCCTAAACCCTGCACTTTTAGACAAAGGAAAAGGTGTATAAAAGAAGGGGCTGTGACCCCATGAAAATGTTCTTTGTGCTGGTGTTCTTGTGCTTACCTGGGCTGGGGGAGACACTCTGCCAGGAGGAACCGCCGTGGAACCCAGCTGCAGCTCTTGGGAGTCCCTGCGTGCTGGCCTGCCTGGCTGTGCCCTGCTGGGGTGTCCCCAGCCCCAAGGACATTTTCTTCCTTTGCCTACTGGATTCCTTGCTCAGCCTTTGCCCTGGACGTTTTTGGGCATAGCGCCTCGTGAGCGCTGTACTTCCCTTGCCCCAGAAGAGAGTGAGGAGCTGGCGGCGTGCAGCGCGCACTGCTGCCGTGATCCGAGGAATCCCGACGTGGGGATTCCCCCTCATTACTGGGAAGGCGGGTGCCCACCCCGCATTGCGGTGTATTTTGTCTGGCCGATTTCGGCGGGAGCCCACCCGCACTGCTACACACTGAGCGGGTGCCCACCCCGCTTGGGTATTTATTTAAAACGGGAGCCTACCCCGTGTTGCCCCCGCACGAAGGAATCCCCGCCGCGGCCGGCACGACAAGGAAGACAGGCCCTTCCGCCTGACGGTGGGCGGGCCGTGTGATGAGAGCAGGAAAGAGGACGGGGAGCCAACCCCGCCTCCGCGAGACGCCGCCGAGCTGTCCCCGCGTCCAGCCTGAGACTGGAGAAGTCCCGGTCCCAGGAAGGGGGACCGGGTGAAGTGAAGTGCAGTGAGGCGAGGCGAAGTCGAGGCGGGGCTCCCCTGTGAGTGAGGAGAGCCCCACGTGCCGCATAGAGCGTCCAGAGCAGCCCGGTGAGTGGGGCTGCCTGCGCACATTGCCGGTACCTTCCCGCCTGCGGCCTGAAAGGGAGCCCCAGCAGGAGGAGCGGAGTCCACGAAGGAGCCCCGGTGAGTTGGGGCTCTTCCTTGCATTTTGGGTGCCGATCAAGGGCACCGGGAGGAGTGACTGAGGGCCCCAGAGCTCCTGAGGGGGGCTCCATCGGGTTCCGTTGTGCCAGTGCTTGTTGGCTTCACACAGCTGCACCGCAGTTACGGTCAGCTGCAACATTTGGCGCATTCTTGGTGTTGAGGGCCCCAGAGCAGGGCCCCGGGGTGCCAGTGCCCCCTTGTGTTTCTCAGTTGCGCCGCCGTAGCGGGCAGCTGCAACATTGGGGCACTTTTGTTTTTAGAATCCCAGTGGGGACCCAGAGGGACTCCAGAGGGCCCATTGAGTGCCCGTGCTCATTTTCACAGCTGCCCAGCAAGTAGTGGGCAGCTGCCACGTTTAGGCTTGCGCAATTGCGCACCCTTGACTCCTGCTGCCTAGGCAGCGCCCTGACTCTTGGGACATAGGGCATTTGAGCCCTTTTGAGATGGCCAGTTAACCAGGGGGACTGTGAGTTTAATAGGGCGCCAGGCCCTAATGTGATTTGTGTGCTGATGTGATTTTGGGGGCTAGGAAAGGTGATGCCTTTACTGTGATTTACGCACCCTGTGTTTATGCCTCTAAATGTACTTTTATGATTATGAGGTTGTACTACGTAATGTGTTTATGCTAAGGAGGTTTGGGCCTAATGTAGTTTTATGCCTAAGGTGATTTATGCCTCCTATATTTTACATTACAGGTTCTCACGCTTAGTTCCTAACTGTACCAGTAGTTACTGGTTGTGCGCTACATTTATTATTTGTGCTACATTTACAAGTGGTGATTTGTGACAGTGGCCCCATTGGCCCCGTCAGCTGTAAATAGTCCCCTGTGAATATTGCCTAGTGCCAGGTGGCACAGTGTAAATATGTGATTACTGTTTCTAATGTGTTTATGATAATACAAAGGCTATTTTTTATATAACCTTGTGTGGAGTTCCTTTTGTGGTGTGCCTAGTGTGTTGCTGCTGTGTGAGTGTGCTGCGCAAACGCTTTACACATTGCCTCCGGGATAAGCCTGACTGCTCGTGCCAAGCTACCAAGGGGGTGAGCAGGGGTTATCTTTGGCGTGTAACTCCCTCGCCCTGACTAGAGTGGTGGTCTCTGCCTGGCTTTGGCGCAAGCCTTAGCCAACCAGAGATCCCATTTCTAACATTGGTTGTCAGCGGTGAGGATAGGACTTGCGTTTGCGCAGTACCACAGCGACAACTGGTTGCACTACAAACTCTACATTTAGATAATCACGTGTTTGGGGATTATTGTTCTGAGTTTTATTTTAATTCTTCTCCTAAAAGTGTCATTTGTAAATTGTGTACTCTTGCTTCAGCTCAGAAACCTAGGTCTCCTGTGTTGCACGTGTCCCTGAGTGTCCTGCCAAAATGGAGTCTGCTTTTAATTTTTGTGGTCTGTTTAGATACAGCATGTGGGAGTTGGTGGATTTCTGTAAGGAGAGAGACATAGCAGTGAGTGGGTCAGACACCCAGTCAAAACTTAGGGACAACCTGATCCAATGGCAAAAGGATGAATGGGACTGTGAGCGCAATGAGGAGAGAGGGCCCTGGCCGCACGCCAAGAGGGTGGTGGGTCTGAGGGGGCCCTGAGGAGTCTGAAGAGGAGGAAGAAAGTGACAGGACAGGGACGCCAGTAGATAGTGAGGACCCCATAGATAGGGAGTCCCTTGCTGGGTCCAGTGTCGGGGGCAGTGCCCCATCCCTTTCCTGTCCCCAGAGGAGTGGGTGGATAGGAGGGAAGAAAGGGAGAATCAGCTGGCTTTGGAGAAGCTCAGGTTAGAGCATACCAGGGTCTTAGCGCAGGAGAGGATGGCGGAGGCTGAGAGGGCCTTCGCCAGGGAGAAATTAGCTCGGGAGGGTAGATTATCCCCTGAGTGCAGTTGTAGTTTTCTGGATTCCCCAGTGAGGGTGGAGTCCAGTGGTGGCAACAATATACAGTCCAGTGCAGGAAGTCCCAGTTCCCAAAATATGGTACCTTGTTTCAGAGAAGAGGAGTACAGGTTGAAGTTCAGGGGCAGTAGGAAACTGTCTCACCAGTCTTGGGCGGATTTTTCGGATGAATGTAATGATGCACTGGCTGATTGGGTAACGGTTAACACGGAACAGGATTTTGAAGGACTGTTCGATCTGGTTCTCAGAGAGCACCTGCTCAGTTGTTGTTTGCCGGGGTTGCGCCAACACCTGTTGGAGGGTGGGTTTTCTGAACTATGGGAGTTTACACGAGAGGCAGACCTCTGGGTGGAGGCCCAAGGTTCTGATGAGGCATTGGGGAGTGATTCTGAAAGTAATGGTTCAGGTATCTTCCAGTCCTGTATGGGGGAAGAGGTTCAGTGTAGCCCAGCTAGGTCCCAGTGTAGTGGGAGGGATGTAGGGGCTCACGTCCTGTCTCAGTGGAGTAGGAGTGAGTGTGGGACTGAGTGTCCCCAGGTGCCCGAAGCCCAGTCTCAGAGCCTGGATGGTTTCTTCAGGGAACACCAGGTTGGGAGCCTAGGCTGTCCTGTTAGTCCATTTGAGGAGGATCTCCTAGTGTCTGGAGAACCTGGAGCGTCTGTAAATAGAGCTCCAGTGGTTCTGGTGTCTGGCAGTGCCGCTCCAGTTGGGAGGGTACAGAAGTCCGGATTGAGGGGTGAGAGGGGATGTGTTCCCCAGTGGAAGAACCAGTGGGTCAGGGGCCAGCCAGAAGGGCTGGAGTCTCCTAGAAGTGACCATGGTGACACCACTTCTGTCGTGGGGGATCTCTGCGCACTGTCAGATGGACAGGGGTCGGGAGGTCTGCGCCACGCAGACTGTCACGTAACACATGAGTCAGGTGTTACCCTCGGGGGGCTGCTGCGTGCACCCCCGGAAGTCCTGGTGTGCCAGGCAAATGCTCAGCCGTGGGGTTCAGCCCCAAGGTTGGGAGGCCAGGTTCAGGATCCGCCTGATCTGGAGGAAGGGACATCTGTAATCAGTGTCCTGACCGGTTCATCTTCCAGGAGTACCGCTCCAGTTGGGAGGGTGCAGAACTCTGGAAGGGGGTGCAGAGGGAGGAGTCCTCGCCTCTGACCCCGGTGCAACCTGAGGGTTTAGACCCTAGGTTGGGAGACCAGTTGTGGGAGAGACGTCCTGAACTGGTGGGAGAGTTGTGTTCTGAGGGTGCTTCTCCAAGGAGGAGAGGGCGGAACACTAGAAGGAGAGGTAGGGGAGGAGAGCCTCACCCGTGACTTCTGGTCCGCCTGAGGGTGCAGACCCTAGGCTGGAGGATCAGTGGCAGTCTAGACCTGCCCTGATGAGGGGAAGAGTGGAGAATGGCTACTATGTGCCAGGGGTTACTACCCCCACTCTGTGAATGGGCAAGGACCAGTGGCATCTGGATGGCCTAGGGCCTGGTCCTGGCCGCGGACAGCTAGGGAGTACCAGTGGGGTAGCCCAGTTGCTCCGGACAGCTTTTCAGAAGGAACCACATGGGTTCACCGTGGCGTAGAACAGGAGGGTGTCCCTGCAGTTGCGGGCCCGCGTCCGTGTTCTATCGCCCCAAGCAGGGAAGCCCATCACGGTGGTGATTGGTCTGCCCTGCGTTTTGGCTGGAAGGGGGTTGTGTTGGACTTGGCCCTTTTGGCAGGTTCACCCCTAAACTTTTTGCCTAGTAATATGACCTGATCTTAGTAGTTTTGGCCTTTGCGCACTTTAGCACTGGGTCCCAGTGTAAAGTGCGTGCGCGCTGAGTGCGTGTGGTGAGATTGGCCTGCCCTCCCATAGGAATGCATGGGGGATATGTGTGTCCATGGTAATTCCTGGTGTGAGAGTAGGGCAGGGGCGGAGTTTAGTATGTGCGAACTCGTGAGAATAAATGCTGCGCAGTGGTGTGCGCAGATTTATTGTGACTAGTGGAGAAGTGCCACTTTTAGAAGTTGGCATTTATGTGTGCTCTGTGTCTGCCTGCCTGATGTGAATTGCATGTCTGGCTTTGTGAGTGACAGGGGCTGGGAGGTGTGTGTGGCTCCAGGAGGGGCAGGGTGAGTGAGCGCAGTGGTGAATAGGGAGATCTGCATCTAGATGGGAGGGAGGAGTTGGACCTGAATAGGGCTGTGCCTTCCCTCCACAATGCTGGCTCCACCCCTGTGGTGCGTCTGATGTCCCTAGCCTGTCCTGTGAAAGGAGAGAGGAGCTGAGCAAAACAAAGTGCTCCAAAGCTCCCCCAAACCAGTTGCATCTGGTTTTCCCTAAACCCTGCACTTTTAGACAAAGGAAAAGGTGTATAAAAGAAGGGGCTGTGACCCCATGAAAATGTTCTTTGTGCTGGTGTTCTTGTGCTTACCTGGGCTGGGGGAGACACTCTGCCAGGAGGAACCGCCGTGGAACCCAGCTGCAGCTTCTTGGGAGTCCCTGCGTGCTGGCCTGCCTGGCTGTGCCCTGCTGGGGTGTCCCCAGCCCCAAGGACATTTTCTTCCTTTGCCTACTGGATTCCTTGCTCAGCCTTTGCCCTGGACGTTTTTGGGCATAGCGCCTCGTGAGCGCTGTACTTCCCTTGCCCCAGAAGAGAGTGAGGAGCTGGCGGCGTGCAGCGCGCTGCTGCCGTGATCCGAGGAATCCCGGCGTGGGGATTCCCCCTCATTACTGGGAAGGCGGGTGCCCACCCCGCATTGCGGTGTATTTTGTCTGGCCGATTTCGGCGGGAGCCCACCCGCACTGCTACACACTGAGCGGGTGCCCACCCCGCTTGGGTATTTATTTAAAACGGGAGCCTACCCCGTATTGCCCCCGCACGAAGGAATCCCCGCCGCGGCCGGCACGACAAGGAAGACAGGCCCTTCCGCCTGACGGTGGGCGGGCCGTGTGATGAGAGCAGGAAAGAGGACGGGGAGCCAACCCCGCCTCCGCGAGGCGCCGCCCGAGCTGTCCCCGCGTCCAGCCTGAGACTGGAGAAGTCCCGGTCCCAGGAAGGGGGACCGGGTGAAGTGAAGTGCAGTGAGGCGAGGCGAAGTCGAGGCGGGGCTCCCCTGTGAGTGAGGAGAGCCCCACGTGCCGCATAGAGCGTCCAGAGCAGCCCGGTGAGTGGGGCTGCCTGCGCACATTGCCGGTACCTTCCCGCCTGCGGCCTGAAAGGAGCCCCAGCAGGAGGAGCGGAGTCCACGAAGGAGCCCCGGTGAGTTGGGGCTCTTCCTTGCATTTTGGGTGCCGATCAAGGGCACCGGGAGGAGTGACTGAGGGCCCCAGAGCTCCTGAGGGGGGCTCCATCGGGTTCCGTTGTGCCAGTGCTTGTTGGCTTCACACAGCTGCACCGCAGTTACGGTCAGCTGCAACATTTGGCGCATTCTTGGTGTTGAGGGCCCCAGAGCAGGGCCCGGGGTGCCAGTGCCCCCTTGTGTTTCTCAGTTGCGCCGCCGTGGCGGGCAACTGCAACATTGGGGCACTTTTGTTTTTAGAATCCCAGTGGGGACCCAGAGGGACTCCAGAGGGCCCATTGAGTGCCCGTGCTCATTTTCACAGCTGCCCAGCAAGTAGTGGGCAGCTGCCACGTTTAGGCTTGCGCAATTGCGCACCCTTGACTCCTGCTGCCTAGGCAGCGCCCTGACTCTTGGGACATAGGGCATTTGAGCCCTTTTGAGATGGCCAGTTAACCAGGGGGACTGTGAGTTTAATAGGGCGCCAGGCCCTAATGTGATTTGTGTGCTGATGTGATTTTGGGGGCTAGGAAAGGTGATGCCTTTACTGTGATTTACGCACCCTGTGTTTATGCCTCTAAATGTACTTTTATGATTATGAGGTTGTACTACGTAATGTGTTTATGCTAAGGAGGTTTGGGCCTAATGTAGTTTTATGCCTAAGGTGATTTATGCCTCCTATATTTTACATTACAGGTTCTCACGCTTAGTTCCTAACTGTACCAGTAGTTACTGGTTGTGCGCTACATTTATTATTTGTGCTACATTTACAAGTGGTGATTTGTGACAGTGGCCCCATTGGCCCCGTCAGCTGTAAATAGTCCCCTGTGAATATTGCCTAGTGCCAGGTGGCACAGTGTAAATATGTGATTACTGTTTCTAATGTGTTTATGATAATACAAAGGCTATTTTTTATATAACCTTGTGTGGAGTTCCTTTTGTGGTGTGCCTAGTGTGTTGCTGCTGTGTGAGTGTGCTGCGCAAACGCTTTACACATTGCCTCCGGGATAAGCCTGACTGCTCGTGCCAAGCTACCAAGGGGGTGAGCAGGGGTTATCTTTGGCGTGTAACTCCCTCGCCCTGACTAGAGTGGTGGTCTCTGCCTGGCTTTGGCGCAAGCCTTAGCCAACCAGAGATCCCATTTCTAACAAGGCGCCACATCCTAGACTTTGGGCAGTTATTGGGAAGGTGCAGTGCAATCGTGATAGGGGAATGATCTGATTTGTAGGCCACCTCATTGGTCACCGTGGCCAGGAAAGGAGTGGATGCTGAAAAAAAAGTCAATTCTAGCATAAGACTGATGTGCTGCAGAGAAAAAGGAATAGGTCCTCATGGTGGGGTTCAATGACCTCCATACATCAGCCAACCCTGCATCTGAGAGCCATTGAAGACCCTATGGGGCGAATGCTCCTGTTGGGCCCGCACTGTGGGGGGATCGGTCCAAGTGAGCATTGGGCACCAGAATAAAATCTCTGCCTATCAGGACTTTAATGTCCGGGGAGGTAAGGGCAGTCCCAATAGCCCAGTGAATAAAGGGCTACTGGTGGTCGTTGGGGGCGTAGAGGCAAGCAATTGTAAAAGTGTGTTGATGAAGGGAGGTCCACACACAAAGCATGCGGCTCGTGATTTCAGAGTGTACCTGAAGGACCTGCCCCTGGAAGTGAGTGGACACTAAAATCGCTACCCCAGCTTTCTTTCCAGGTCACGCAGACCAGTATTGACGGTCAGACCACTTCGAACGCATACGGTCCCAGCCTTTTTTTAGCAAGTGCGTCTCTTGAAAAAGACATATGTCGCACAGGACAGCCTTCAGTTGGGACAACAGTGCTATTCTCTTTGCAGGGTCATTCAATCGCCTGACATTAAGGCTAACTATCCTCACCATGGGCAAAGGGGGAAGGTGTTTACCATAGAAAACCCACTTCGGGAGGGGGTGCACCCGTTTTGCCAATAAATGTGTTGAGGTGAAACAGTGTCACATACTCGTAGAGCATGGAAACAATTGTTGGAAAAACAAGGCAATGGAATATAAGTAACAGAGACACCAACTGGTGTAAAACAGTGAATCATGTAACACAAAGAACAGGGCAGAGCCAGAGTTCATGCATAAGCACCGCTGCCAGCAGGGACGTCTGAGTGGTCATTGCAGGCAAACACTAAAGGGCCACCATCGTCCGAGTCAGTGGGGTGCTGGAGGATTCCCATCCCCAACCCGATCACTCATCTGCCTGCTCTGGGGACTGGTCCCGCCGGGTGAGATGCTGCAGAAGGGCTTATCTCTCTCTAAGGCTCTCCATTGTGGTCGGCTTGCTCATCTTCTTATGGGACCAGGATTTAGATCGCTCCCGGCGAGCAAGCCACTGGGAGGGTGCCGGGAAACCCCAGGGCTGTGTAAGATCGCCCTGCTCCAGGTCCAATCCCAAGATCGCCGCCGCCTCTGAAGGTGTACAAACCATGTGCATCTCTCCCTCCCAGACAAAGACGGGATGGAAGGTGTGGCCACACCTGTAGCAGGCTCGGTCGAAGGATTCGGTCACCGGCTTCATGGTTCGATGGCGTTGCTTTGTGATGAAGGAGAGATCTTGGTACAGGTGCACTTTTATCCCCTCGAAGACGACATGGGTTTGAACACGCACTGTGTTCATAATAAGTTCCTTCTGGTGGTAGTTGTGTAGACACGTGAGGATGTCCTGTGGGGGTTCCAGGCACCCCAGAGGGGCATCCTGCTCTGTGTGTGTGATCCAGGAGGAGTTCCTTCTCTTCCAGCTCTGGGACAATATGACGGAAGACCCGAAGTCCATAATCTGCCAGTCTGCCCGTATCTGCTTGCAACAGAACACCCTTAATTCTAATGTTGGATCTGCAGAATATGTTTTCCAAGTCCTCCAGATAATAGTTGGGATCAGTGTTGCGGTCTTTAAGTTCAAGGATCTCGTTGTGGCATGCTTTCAGGTCCTCCTCCCTAGCTGCGCCGCCTCTTTTCCACTGTGTCCACTCGCTGCTTCAGGTGACCCATCTTGCGCCAAAGATCCTTTACTTCTTTAGTCATCTCCCTCTTTAGAGTCGCTATGTTTTCTCTCAAGGTGCTGAAGAGGGATTCCATGAAGCCATGTGTGACAGGGGCCTCTTCATCTGTGTCCTGGCCGTTGAGTGGCATCGATGGGGAACGGGTAGGTAAGTTCGGTTCCCTGGTTGACTCCGTCCACCTGGAGGGGTTCTTAGTGAATAAGTCTTTAATAATGGGGTCCTTTTTTGTTCTGGTGGACGTCATCTTGCCCACCTCCAGTAGCTCTAGTGAGGCATAACAAAGAGGCGGGTGATGCGCCTACCCCGTTGGCCAGCAATTGTGATCACCCTGTGCGGTCATAGCATCCGGATCCAGTAGAGTATCCCGTCCTGGTCCCGGGGCCACAAAGAAGAAAGAACCAGCAGGGCCACATCTCCAGTGAGCCGCTCCCGACGGTGGAGCGCACTGAGACCAGGGGGAGGCTTGCCTGTGCCTCCTCCGCGGGCCCCCGCAAGTGCTAAGTCAAGAGTTAAAAATCCCTGGGTGGGTAATCGCCAGGGAACGCTCCCACAGCTACTCTGTTTCCCCTGAGCTCACCGCAGTCAGGGTCAGGCTGTCGTCACCACCACCGCCGCCATGAGTGCGGAGAGGCCAAGCTCTCCTCTCCTTCCCGCTGGGGCCCTCGATCAGCCGTTCGTGGCTCCTGCCGTGGCGGGCTTCTTCCTCCCTTGTGGCAGGCCCAGCCCCTTCACTGGCATGACGCAGGCCCCGCAAGGCTACCACTCACTGCCCGGGTGCCGCTCCTACTCAGGCCTGCCTCCTCCACGCTGCTATAGTCTCTAGGGGGGCCGCAAGACATCGCCTCTCAGCCTCTGCCGATGTCCGGGTCTCCTCTCGCCGCCAGTTACCTCAGCAGTCTTCCCCGGTCCCAGCCACCAATGTTACGGTTCCGCCCCCGGGTCTGGATACTGGGACACCAGGGAAGGAAGACCACCTCCCCGCCCGATACTCCTGGAGGCAGGGTCGGCGGCCTACATCACTTTGTCCGGGGCTGTCATCAGAATGGTGTCTCGGCGCTGCACCTTATCGAGCCGCAGAGGCCAGTCTACTACTGGGCAATAATAATAATTCAGAATTAAACAACCAAGTTTTCAAAGCTGAAGGAAGTGGCCCTTAGGGACCACCCAGGTTACTTACAACCACCTGCTATGCCTTCCCAAGAATGAAAAGTCGGTCAGACAGTAGAGAATACAAACGCGTTTATTAGCAATATTCTGCAGAGGAGTCCAATCTGACCTGCACCCTAAGATGTCTGCCGAGGGACTGACTCCCCAACAGTCCGCAACACGTAATGAATCTTCCCAAGAGCCTCCAACCACGCCCACAATGGAAAGTGGGCTGAACATGAACAAAGGAGGCACAGGAGGATGAGCTATCACCTGCCAGATGGGTACATGTTATCTACAATTCAAGGCTACAGCGCTGAGTCTCAGCGTCTCCTAACGTGGGAGCAGAACTACACACTCAGATAGGTATGTGAGGGCAGAATGGCCTATTCATTAGTAAGTCGGGAAGCAGCCTTGGACAGGAGAGAAAATAATAACGAAGTACAGTGTTCTGCTGAGGCAAGCAATACTGAATAATGAGGCCTAGTATGGGCACAGCCTAAGCAGTCTAATAGGGATTACGAAATACAAAATGGAGTCACACTTGCTAACTGAAGCCTGCACATTACGGGGATAACTCAGTGGGTTGCATAACGTGAATACAAATGGCGTCTATTTAGCCACACATTGCTAACCTAATATAGCATGAAACGAGTGCATTGCGGGAATGGGATTTTCAAACCTAACAAAGTCTTCCTGAAAGTAAGTAAGTTGGGCATTGCTTTAATTTGCAGAGGGAGAGAGTTCCAGGCCTTTGCAATCATAAAGCTTCTCCCTCCTCAGAAGGATCATTTAAACCTGGACACTACCGTACATTTGGCCATCACAGACCGTAGTGTCCTACCCTGGGATGTACCAGCTGAAACTGTTTTTGAGGAATTCTGGGCCTAGGTCATGTAGTGCTTTCTAGGTGATACAGAGGGCTTTGAATGTGATCCTTTGTCTAACTCACAACCAGTGTAGCTTCCAGTTGGATTTAGATACTGTCTGGTATTTGGCAGTCTTAGCCCATGTAGGTAAGCAGCGTGGGGTGGGGTGGGGCGGGAGTGGAGTGGAGTGGAAGTGACAAACGACGGAATAGGGAAAATAAATAAATAAAACCACTTAGCTTGCGCTCGATGCGGCAAAAGCAAGGTAAGTGGTTTTATATATTCCCTATTCCTTCGTTCGTCACTTCCACTCCCCCATCCCTGCCCACCGCCCCAAAGCGCTTACCTGCATGGGCCACCACTGGTATTTGTGAATCTTCAGTAGCAAACGTGCTGCAGCATTTTGGAGAATTTGCAACTTGTTTATTAAATGCCAATGCAGATTTAAAAACAGAACATTACAGTATTCAAAGGGAATGTAAGGTAAGATCTGTTTAATGGTCCTTAGTGTGTGGTAAGAGGAGGACGTGACAGCATTAATGTGGTCCGTATATGTGAGTTTATCATTAATTAGTACTCCCAAGTTCCGGACCTTCATGACCAGAGTAGGGAGTGCCCCAAACTCTTGTGGCCACCAGATGGAGGTCTAAAAGGAGGACTGAGAGCCAAACAATAGGACCTCCAACTTCCTGGAGTTCAGTTTCAGGCAGTTTGTATTCATAGAGCCACTGACTGCCAAAATGCAATCACAGAAACTGGACCCTGTCCCGTTTTCACCACTAGCCAGGGAGATAACAATTTATGTACTGTCAGCATAAGATGTAAGAGAGAAACCATATGATCTTATTACTTTGGCTAGAGGGGTGACATAAAGATTAAATAAAGTGGGGCTAAGCGAGGACCCCTGAGGGACCCTGCGAGGTAGCGAAAATGGCTGGGACACAAGCTTACCTAGTGCTACTGACTGTTCTCTACCCTGGAGGAAAGAACTTAACAAATCCTGGACTGCCCCACTAATACTGATCTTTCCCAGCTTATCTATCAGCAGCTCATGATTAACCATATCAAAGGCCGCTAATATATCTAATAGGATGAGGGCCGCGCTACCTCTATGGTCAAGGGACAATCTGACTTCCTCTGTGGCTTTAATTGGCTCTGTCTCCGATCTATGGCCACTACGGAATCCAAATTGGGTTGGGTCTAGTAGGCTATTTTGTTGGATGTGATTAACCAATTGCTTGTTCATGATCTTTTCTGCTATTTTAGCTGGCAAGGCTAGCCATGAGACGGAACGATAACTATTACGGTCCAAGGGATTGAAAGAAGGCCTTTTGATTAAATGAAACAGTGAGGTTCTCTTCCAAGTGGTGGGAAAGAAACCCATGGGAAACATCAGCATGGAAGATTTCAATCAGCTTGGAGGAGATAATATCCAGTGCTAATCATGTGGAGAGACAGATTTTAGTTGCTACTTCCTCCTTAGTTGGGGAAGTGAACTCTTTAAGGAGTTCAATCTCTGTATATCAAGATGAAAGAGTCAAGTCGTTGGCGGAAGAAATTGAATTGCTAGAGGAAGAAAGGACTGATGCTGACAACCGGTTATACGCCTCTTCAACTTTGCATTGAAAAAAGTCAGCTGGGGTGTGTTCAAACAGTTGGCCTGTGTTAACCAGTTTATTGGATGTTTCTGGATGTCAGTTCTATAACAGTCTGAATTAATTTTTTTGTGGATTTGTTTGAAGCTTCTATCTTATGTGTAAAATAGGAAGTTTTTCCTTAATAATCAAGGCCTTGTAATCCATCTGGCACTTTTTATATATAGTTTTTTCTAACACATTGTAATCTTTCCGCCATCTTTATTCTTGTCTCCTACATCTTTGTTTTTGAGTCCTAAGATCCTCTGAATACTGGGGGGCTGATGGATTGTACCTTTTAGACTTTGACACTCTGACTTGGGCCAGCTCCTTCCAGCCATTGTTTGTAGTTAGCAACTGCTGTGTTTATATCCTGTGGCCACTCCTGTACCAACTCCTGAATTGTTAAAATAAGGGGGTCCGGTTGGATTTTCTGCCAAACCCATGTGGTCAGCTTAAAAGAAGAAGTTTTCCTACCGTGATCTAATGGCTTACAATCTACATCAAATAGTATTGCATTATGGTCTGTCCATGTTAAAGGAAGAATACTGATGTTGCCTAAGGCAGTTTTATTGCTAAAAATGTTGTCTAAGGAATGTCCTGCCTGGTGTGTGGGATCTTTCATGACCTATTTGAGGCCTAGGCTTGACATTGTTTGTAATAGGGCCACAGTATCACTGTCTGTGCCTCTAAATGAACATTAAAATCCCCAAGGACTGTATAGTCATTGGAGAGAATATTGGCTTTAAGGAGACTGCCAATTTCCTGAATAAAGCCCCGTCTTGGGCCAGGCGGGTGATATAGTAATATCCCTTCAAACGTCTGGGTTTTGGTGACTTCAATACAGAAAGAGACTGCCTCACAGCGTGATGAAGGTACAGGATGACAATTGAATGAGAGATCGGCGTTATGTATTATAGCAATACCACCCTCTCACTTGAGTGGTCCATCCTGTCTATAAATGAGAAAACCTTCTAGAGTAGCTGCTACCATTTCAGGGCTGGACGAAGGGTCAGCCCATGTCTACGTCACAAACACAAAGGAAGGTTTATCGAAATACATAAAAACTGAAAATTCAGTGCAGTGCTTTGCCAGTGACCTGGCGTTCATAAGGGCACCTGAGAGTTTTCTTCTAGTTGTGTCAGCTCCTGTCTGAGCCATAGCGGGGGCCTTTACTATGGTGTTTTCCACAGTAACCCCAGTAACGGTGAAGCTCAGCTGCACTCCACACCTTGGCAAGCTAATATGGAGTTTGCCACGACCGAATGAGGGTCATTGTAAGTGCAGTCTTTCTTCTTAACTGTCATATTGGTAGCCAGAAGCTCCTCTCTTGTGTAATGGATTTTTGGCATGGCGTGGGCCATGAAACTGAAATGGGGGCTGAAACTTTGCCCGATCTGATTTTGGATGGGCGCAGACAGGCTTGCCTTTGGTGCATCTTCGGCGCCCTCTTTGTAGCTCGCCATACAAGGGGGCCATGACAGGGGCACGGCTTGAGGTCTCTGCAGAGCGTCAGAGCTAGAAAAAGAGTGGGGAACAAAATGAGCAACCACGGTCTAGCAACCCACGAGTCCTAACCGAGGCTCCCCTGTGAACAAGAGTCTACTGGTAAATTTAAAAATGTTAAAATAAAGGTGAGGAAAAAGAAAGCATAAAAGCAAATTTAAAAAGTGATACACCCTTCAGATGTGGCACCCATGGTAATGCAGGAGCCAGGCACCTCATTAAATATGGCAACTAAGCTACCTACAAGAAACTGAAAGTGGGCTTCTCTGGAATGCAGAAAAGATGAGTGGATGCATTCTGCTGCTGTGTTTGCAGCCCACCATACAAGGGGGGCATGACGAGGGTGTGGCTTGAGCGCTCTGCAGAGCGTCAGTTTTAGAAAACGAGTGGGGAACAAAACGAGCAACCATGGTTCAGCAACCCCTGAGTCCTGACAACAGGGTCCCCTGTGAACATGAGTCTACTGGTAAATTAAAACAAAGGTAAAACAAGCATTGGCATAGCCAATAGGTCTCACCTTTGGGACCTTATAAGTGTTTAGCCATGCAACAGTTGATGTTGTTGCACCAAGGATATTGTGCAGCATAACTAAATACTTATAAGGTCCCAAAATCAAGACCTATTGGCTATGCCAATGCTTTTTTTTGTTCTTTTGAAGAGCTTGTGGAAGGAGGAATAACTGATTCTTTACTTCGAGAAGCTGCCTCGCGGGTATGCCTATATTTTTTTCCCTTTGTGTTAGAACTGGGGGTCTCTAGTTGGCAATGGTTTGCACCTTTGTCCAAATAGGGACCCTTGCTTCTAGTCAGGGTAAGGGGGATACACTCCTAAAATAACCCCTGCTCACCCCCTGGTAGCTTGGCACGAGCAGACAGGCTTATCTCAGAGGCAGTGTGTAAAGCATTTGTGAACACATACAGTAATACAGTGAAAACACTACAGAGGGACACCACACAGGTTGTATGTAAAAATAAGTAATCTTTATATAGACTTAACACAAGACCCAATAGCAAAAATCCACAATACTGTAATCTAAAATAGACTTAAAATGATAGAGACAGTTCACGTTATCTTCAAAAATAGGATAGTCAATCAAATAAAGCTTGTAGCAACCAATAACTCCACTTGGAGTTATCACAACGTCGTGACCGGTGGAAATCCCAAAGTACGGCGCCGACCGCGAGGTGCGCGGCTTCGGGCCCGGAGTCAAGCCGACCCACAAAGAACAGTACCTGGAATTCGATGAAAACAAAGACGGTGCACAGAGTCGGGGAGGTGATGCTGCGTTGGCGCCAGCGGCGTCGGTTCCTTACGACCCCAGGGGAGGTGATGTCTCGGTTCCTTACTGCAGCGCAGGGGAGGTGAGGCGTTGGTTCCTTACTTTGTCGGGGAGGTGACGTCACGGATGGAGGCGAGGCATCAGTTCCTTACGATGGTGCGGTGTCGATGGATTAGGGGGTCACCCACGTCGAGGATCGGCTCCGCGGTGATGAAGCCCTGGCGTCGGTGACGTCGGGGCTGCGGTGCGAGTCGGGACGGTGCGTCGTGAGCGTCACGAGCGGTGTCCTCGGCTCCGGTGCAGGCAGCAGCCTCGGTGACGGCTTCGGAGTCGATGTCGCACGGCGTCGGGCCTACAGTGCAAGTCGGGGCGGTGCGTCGTGCTCTTCACGGGCGGTGCCCACGGCTTCGGTGCAGGTTACGGCGTCGCTCGAAGTCGTCAGTGTTGCAATTTCCTTCTGTTAGCAGCTAAAACAGCAGTTCTAGATGCGGGCAAACAGAAGGGGTGAAGTCGTTGTGTCCCTGTGACTTCAGGCAGGAGAGCAAGCTCAGTTCAAGCCCTTGGAGATTCTCTTCTTCAAGATGATAAAGCACAGCAAAGTCTTTTCTCCTGTCCTTGGCAGAAAGCAACCACTGCAGGCCAACCCCAATCAGCAAAACAGCACAGAGGGCAGTACTCCTCCTTCAGCTTCTCCGGTTCTTCTCCTTGGCAACAGGTTTCTTGATTTCCCAGAAGTGATCTAATTTCATGGGGTCTGGGCCCCAGTATTTATGGTCAGAAATCCTTTGTCCTCTGAAGGCAGAGGGTCCTGTACCTGGTCCAAACCAGTTCTGGGTGCCTTCTGTCAGGAGACACCTTCTCCCTTTGTGAGTGAGGGGCAGAGTCATCAGCCGCCCGGCAGGAGGTGGAGCCAGCATTGTGGAAGGCAGGCAGAGCCCTATTCAGACCCAGGTGCAACTCCTCCCACCACTCTATATGCAGGAAGGTCTATTCAGCTCTGTGCTGACTCACCCTGTCTCCTGGAATCCCCCAGCCCCTGTCACTCACAAAGCCAGACACACAATACACAACCTAGCAGAGGCAGGCTTGGACAGTTAGGCAAGAAAATACCTACTTTCTAAAAGTGGTATTTTCAAACACAGAATGTTAAAACCAACTTTACTAAAAGATGTATTTTATCATTCTGAGTTCAGGCATACTAAACTCGTTTCTCTACCATGTTCCCTGGGTCAGTTAGGATTATAAGATGTTATAATCAAACTGCCCATTCTGACCTATGGGGAACAGGTAGCCTTGCAATAGTGAAAAACGAAAATGGCTGTAATTCACTATTAGGACATGCCACACACACCAGGGCATGTCCTACCTTATACTTACAATGCACCCTGCCCTTGGGCCTACCTTAGGGGTGTCTGATATGAAGATAAGGGAAGGTTTAGGGACTGGCAAGTGGGTGCACTTGCCAAGTCGACATGGCAGTCACAGACTGCCCACAGGCTCTGCAATGGCAGGCCTGAGTCACACGTTACAGGCTGCTTCTGTGGGTGGCACAATCAGTGCTGCAAGCCCACCAGCAGCATTTGATTTACAGGCCCTGGGCACACGTGGTGCACTGTACTAGGGTTTGACAAGTAAATCAAACAAGCCAATCATGGAGTCACTAATCCATACAACAATTTACAGTAGGGAGCACTTGCACTGTGGCACTGAACAGCAGTGGCACAGTGCCCAAAAGCATCTAAAACCAGCAAAAATATAAGAGGCAACAGCAAAAAATGGAAGGGTGACCCACGCCAATGGTGCCAAGTCTAACACTTTGGAACCCGGAAATTAATCTTAATTAAATATATGTACTTCTGCTGAAGAAAGACTGAATCGTCGTGCCAGGACGCTAACTCATGAACCACTATCATCACTTTTTTTAAATGTCACTATCAGTGTTAAAAACGTCTCTGCCACAGAGTCACATCAAAAGCGGATGGCACACACAAATTTAAAGTTTCCAGTATAAACCACCAGTGTGGTGTCTGCCTAACACACAAGACATTCAAGCTTCCATAAATAGCTGGGAAGAGGATAATGTGCGGTGAAACTGTGTTTACAAGATCCGGTATTTCACCGCACATTAACCCATTTTAAGTACAAAGGGAACTATTTTAGCGCAACAGCGGGTAGGGTATAAATAGGAAAAATGCTAATGCTATTCGCGTTTCTTCGTCATAATCACTGCGTGATTTGCGCAAAAAAAAAAATATATAAAACTCAATTATGGAGCTTTGTCCACTTGTTGCAGACTCCCATTTTTTTAAAATACACATTTTAATTGACTTCGAATTTTAATAAACAAGCGCCTGGAAATGTTGGCAGTTGAGCGGGAACTGTTTGGGAGATGCGACAGGTACCTGGATGTTGTACATACCAGTGTATTGGCTTGACCAGGCATTTGAAAATTCACATTATTTTACTTGGTGAAGGGCGTATTAGTACAGTATGGATGCTCTTACTTCAAACAGATGGATTGGATATCTTCACTTTCCGACGGATTCTCCCTCCTGCTTTGTGCCGAGGAAAAGGTGTCAGTGTATTCTCCTCATCAGCTGAGAGGGTGAGCGCGAGCCCAAGAGTGTCCATTAAGCACTTAAAATGGGCATTAATGGATATTAGTTATTTAAAAGTTCCCTGCATTACGGAGTGGTCTTTTAGGTACACTTTTTTCTCGCATTCAAGTTCCGAAAGAAAGGGCCTAGCTGGTAGTGATTCTACTTGTATGGATCCGACAACAGACATGCATTTGTATTGTCATTTGCAGGGGCTCCTCCATCGGTACTCGAGTCGAAGGCATCATTTACTTAATATCTTGAATGTTGCGTGTACGTTTTGACTTCCGTGCAGTTTTTACCCCAGATTTACAGCAACATTAATTGCAGAAGTCAGCCTTTTAAGTTGCCATTACTTGAGCTTGCAGAGTGTGCAAGCACCCGTATCCCTTGCTCAGGAATGCTGAGTTTGGAATGATTCTGATCCTAATATAGAGATAACATTACAAAGGAACAAACCTCATTTGAGTGTGTAAATCTTTCGACGCACCCATGCTGCTTTTGAGACACGTTTTTGACCAGTCAGCTACAATTCTGAAGAGCACGAGCAAGTTACGTTTGTGGAGAAGGGGACTGCAGATGTAGTTGGATTAGAAGGAGGAACAAGTAGTTTGCTGAGGAGCGGGTGGGAGGGGGGAATAGGCATCAAAGTTAAAAGAAACGGGCGGCCGCAAAAGTGAACGCGACCGCCATCTGTTTCCAATTAACGCGACCGCGAGACAGGCAAATGTAAACAAGCGTGGGCGCGATAATTGGAAACAGATGGCGCCGCTGCTCGCTCCCGCAAGGTGGAGGCCGTACATGCACGAGTGCTCATTGGAAACAGTGCAGTACATGCACGAGTTTCCGAAAAAGTCCTGAGTGATTCCAAGAGGTCAGCTCTTAGAGCAGCGCATGCGCGCTGCGCTAGGCTCGACCTAATAAAGGTGAGGAAAAAGAAAGCATAAAAGCAAATTTGAAAAGGGATACACCCTTCAGATGTGACGCCCACGGTAATGCGGGAGCCAGGCACCTCCCAAAATATGGCGGCCAAGCTGCCTACAAGGAAGTGAAAGTGGGCTTCTCTGGAATGTAGCAAAGCTGCGCGGACAAGTTCTGCTGCCCTGTTTATAGCCCACCAAACAGGGGAGTGTGACGGGGGCATGAATTGAGCTCTTTGCAGCACGTCAGAGCTAGAAAACGAGTAGGGAACAAAACGAGCAACCAGGGTCCAGCAACCCCCGAGTCTTGACACAGACTCCCCTATGAACAAGAGTCTACTGGTAAATTAAAACAAAGTTAAAATTATGGTGAGGAAAAAGAAAGCATAAAAGCAAGTTTAAAAAGGGATGCACTCTTCAGATATGGCGCCCAAGGTAATGCGGGAGCCAGGCACCTCCCAAAATATGGCAGCCAAGCTGCCTACAAGCAACTGAAAGTGGGCTTCTCTGGAATGCAGCAATAATGGTGTCATTTTGGGAATTTTGCGTAACAAACACAATGTGACAATCCCAAAATTACACCAGCATAATTTGATTTTAAAATGTGAAGTATTTTTCCAAAGTTTCACCCCTTTGCTCCTAGTGAGAGTTAACAATATTGTTGAGGTTAAGTACTCATATGCTTGTTACTGCAAGAACACCTAACAGTGTTGTTGAGCAAATAATTATACTTCTGAACTCTTGTTGTTTGGGACATTGCTTTATTAATTACTAAGGTTCAAGGAGGACAATATGTTGTGATAATACAGCAACCTCTAATCAGCATATCACATCTTTCTCCTTGCAAGTCAATGTCCCCACTCTGCCCAACCTCTAGTCCTCCTATTTCACTGTATTCAATAGCATAGACTATAAGAAAAAATATCTAAAAAGGGAAGAGCTGGGACATATGGCACCAGGGCTGGACTGGGAACCCAAACAGCCCTGGCAATTTTGTCGGACCAGCCCCCGGGGGAGGGGATGAGGGGAGGTGGTGTTGGCAAGTGTGAAGCACTGCTGCTCTTGTCACTGCTGTAAAACCAGCCCTCAGTAATAAAACCTGCCCCCACAGCTGCAAAATAGGCCCCCTACCTACCAGCCTCCCGGGGAAACGCCGAATACCCGCTATGGCCAGTCCGACCCTGTTTGGCACATGAAATGAGTCACAAGGGACAGAAACATATAAGTCAAATGGAGAGACAGGGAGCGAGGCAGTGAATAATTAGACCAAAGGAGCAGGTAGACACACCAAAGCTGAATCAACTATCCCGGCAGAATGCGTTTATTCTGAGAGAACAAGGGATTCAAGCTGCATCATACTTTATGATAGCTATACTGCCTGTATAGCACAAAGCTGGAAAGCTAATGAAAAATCTTTGGCTTATCTTCTGCAAAGCTTTTCTATCCATAGTGTCAATTGTTTGCAGAAAATGTATTTCCAAACGTACCTTATTTTAACATTTTTATTCTTCTTTTGAAAAATGTACAAATGACAAAGCAGTCATTGCAATAATTTCTCTTGTGAGATTGCAGTACAAAGTAGACTGCAGGCAATAAGCTTGGTCCGGTCCAGTGACAGTGACACACATACCAGCAAACAGAAACTTTTGCCCCATATGTAAAACAACATATTTGATTATGTAAGATTAGGATCCAGCCGCGCTCTGAGACTGTGCCTGAAAAGACTTGGATTCACCTTCGTGGAGCCTGTTTGACAATTCACTCCCATCTTGGATATCATAAAGGACTTTTTCATCAGTTTGTACCATTTTAATCTGTATTTCTTCAATCAACAGTCGCTATCGGACATTCATATACCACAGCTTTATCAGAGGGCCTCTGGGTTGTATCCAGTGTATCATTATTGTATGCTTCGATAAGAACATCACCAATGATGTGAACCTATATCAGATTTTATTCTTTTTTTGGCTTGGAAATTATGCCCAGCATACAGTGTTTCCAAGAGTAGTTGACTTGCAGTGATTGTATCATAGTCAGGGCCTCTATCACCAGGCCCCAATATTTGCTAATTACCGAGCATGACCATATCATGTGAAAGAAGTCTGCTGCAACCTGTGTGCATCTAGGACGGTTCACCATGAACGTTGGTTAAATCTTACTAAGGATATGTTGTTTAGGCAGGCATAGTGCAAATTTTTAAATTGTAGCAAGCAAAATCTACTATTGCTTGAAACATCCGCTGTATCCTAGCACCCTCTCCCAATCGAGGTCGTTGACCTGTTCACCAACATCGGGATCCCATGATGCGTGTATTGTCAGGGGGGCATTTGCCCTATCTTGCAGCATTGTCCTACAATTCACAGAGACACGTCTAACCCCATCTTGAAGTCCCACAATGATATTCAGCGTATGTGATTCTGGGGGTCGTATTGGAAAGCCAGTACAGCATCTGTCACAGCTGCAGTCAGTTTGGTGAATGTCAGAAATTGACCCAAGCAATCTTAAATTTGTTTCTGACTTCTTCAAAGGCATAAGCATCTGCCCCCCTCGTACAGGTCAACCATCTCCTCGCATTCACCTGTGTTATGTTATGTTGATTTATATATCACACTAATCACCTGAGACGATGTCCAGGCGATTGGGCAATGTGTGTAGGTGTGCAGTCCCAGAGCCAGGTTTTCAGAGTTTTGCAGAAATCAATAAGAGAGGAGGAGGCTCGAATTTGTTGAGGGAGGTCGTCCTATGTCTTGGGTGAGATGTAGGACAATGAGTGACCTCCACTTTTGCTTTTGTGGATGCAGGAGTGTGTGCGAGTAAGAGTGAGGTGGAGCATAAGCGGCTGGGGGGATAGTGAAAGTGTATGCAGCTGTTCAGGTATTCTGGTCCTGTGTTGTGTGGGCTTTGTATGTGTGCGTGAGAAGTATGAATTGGCTGCGCTTGTGAATGAGACGCCAGAGTAGCCTCCTGAGGTGTGGTGTGATGTGGGTGCTTCCTGGGAGATCGAGCATGAGTCTTGCGGCTACGTTAAGAATGGCCTGGAGTCTGTGTAGAAGTTGTTTGGAGAACCCAGTGTAGAGTGTGACCGTAGTCCAGCCTGCTGGTGATGAGTGCTTGTGTGAGAGGTCTGTCTGGTGTTGTGAGGAAACTATTTGAAGATCTTTCACAGCATGATGGGATATGGAAGCAGAAGATGCACACTTGAGTTGTCATGCTGAGCTTGTCATCTAGGATGATCCCTAGATTTCCTGCGTGGTCTGTGGGTGTAGATGTTGGTCCTAGCTCTGACGACCACCAGGTGGAATCCCAAGGGAAGGTCTGGCTGCCAAAGATCAGTAATTCAGTCTTGTCGGAGTTGAGCTTCAGAAAGTTGGTTCTCGACCAGTCTGCTACCATGGTCATTCAGTTGGTAAAGTTCGTTCTGCTGTATGTATGTATGTATACAGTATTTGTAAAGTGCAAACTAATCACCTCCAGGGACCTCAAGGCGCTGGGGGCCGTCGGGGAGATTAAGTGAGCTATTGCACAGAGTCACAGGTTGCTGAGCTGAACTGCCGCCGGGGATCAAAACGTGATCCCCGTGCTCCGGAGTCAGCCGCTTTGTCCGCTGCACCACACCTCTCCTGCTGGTGTTTGTTTTGTCTGTCAGGGAAAGGATGAGTTGGGTGTCATTGGCGTAGGATGTGATGGTGATGTCTTGTGGTCGGATTATGTTGGCAAGCGGGGTCATGTAAATGTTTAAAGCAGTGGAGCTGATGGACGATCCCTGTGGGACACTTCATATCAGTTTCTTGGCCTCTGATGTGAAAGGTGGCAGCCTGACCCTTTGGGTTCTTTCTGTGATGAAGGAACAGATCCATTTGAGAACGGATCCTTGTATGACAATTTCGTAGAATCTTCTGATGAGGGTATTGTGGGAGATAGTGTCGAAGGCTACGGAGAGGTTGAGTAGGATGAAGGCTGCTATTTCTCCTCGGTCCAGGATGTTTCAAATGTCGTCGGGGGCCATGATGAGTGCTGTTTCGGTGCTGTGGTTCTTTCTAAATCCTGATTGTGTGTAGTCTAGAAGATGGTGAAGTTCAAGGTGGGTTGTGAGTTGCTTGTGAATGGCCTTGTCAATCACTTTGGCTGGATAGGGGAGCAGGGAGATGGGACGTAAGTTGCTCAGTTGATTCAGGTCGGCTGTGGGCTTCTTTAGGGGGGTGTTGATTTCTGCAAGCTTCCATTCATCTGGGAAAGTGGCGGATGTGATGGAGGTGTTGATGTGGGTTAGGGTGGTGCTGATTGGTGATGTTCCTATGTTGTAGAAGTTGTGTGGGAATGGTTCGTTGGGGCCCCTGAATGGATGGTCCTCATGATTGCCGCTGTCTTTCTGGTGAGGGTTGTTTATTCGGTCAGGTGGCCATCTTGGTTGGTGGTGGGTAGGTTAGCCATGAATCCCTGGGGTTGGGTTGGTGTGCGAAGTTGCTGTAAATGTTTGTGGTTTTGCTTTAGAAGAAGTTGGATAGGTTGTCGCAGAGATGGTAGGAGGCAGCAATGTTGTTGACAGTAGCTGAGGTGAAATCCTTGATGATCAAGAAAATCTCCTTGCAGCTGTTGGAGCTTCCTTCGATGCGGTCCACTAGTGTTTTTTCTTGATATCTCTAATTTGCTGTCGATAGCATCTGAGTACAGCCTTGTAGATAGTTTTGTTGGTGGGCTTTTGGCTGACTCTCCATTTCCTTTTTATCTGTTTACAGTGTTTTAGGTGTCTCGGAGGTCTTCTGTGTACCAACGGGCCTGCTTGTCTGATCTACTATGCTTGTTGGGGTTGATGGGTGCCCGGGAGTCCACGCAGTGCTTGATCCAACCTGTCTTCTCCGCTAATCTTTCAGACTGGGGAAGCCTGGGTGGGTCCATATCTCCATGTCAGACCCAAAAGAAGTGCCCTTCACTACATAGTTACAGAAATGTTTACAGGCCCGAGACATCAGCGCTAATAAATAGCAAAGGTAGCTTTTGTAATGATTTTCTCTGTACAATGGCAAGGCAGAGCAGCAGGCCACTAAATGTTTTCTGCAAGGTACAACTTATGCAGAATGATTTTGTTAAAGTTAAATAATGATGCGTGCAAAATAAGTTGTCAAAAAAACATGATTTTCACACAGACATGGCAAAGCATAAAATGTTTCATAGATGCAAGGATTTCCATAGACCTTCGCAAAGGTTACAGAACTATTGTAACTTCGCACAGCGCTAGTTCTTCCAATGCTCCCATCCCTAATGCACTGGCAGTCATGCACCAGGCCGCAGCCGTCCAACTCCATAGACCTAATCACTGTCATGAGCAGGCAGCAAAGCTTCCAGAGATGACAGTTTTCAGATAGGCCGGAGCGCGCCTCGGGGATGCCAGCATATACTATCGGAGGTGTGAGGGGCATTGATGTATAATGCATTAGTGGAAAATCAATATTATTAATACCGGCGTGCCGCTGTCCGTATCTATAATGGACAGCGTGGATCACTTAGAACACAATGCGGGTTGCGAATGAAACTTTCCGCTTTTATCTCCGCCGCATCTGTTTTTAGAATCTATAATGCAAAGGGCAGGAGACCTGATAAACTATTCATCAGTGTTTACCCACGGCGAGGGTCACTTGCTCGCACGCGCTCCGGCGCGCGCCGAGTGATGTCACCGTTTATCTTATCTCTACTGCTCCATTACACGACTCGCCCTGTTTACATTGGAGCGAGGCGGGGAAGTGGGGTGGCAGTCCTGCAGTCTCTGCTGCCCACCTTAACCTAGATGAGAACGGTGTTGGTCTACCAAGCCTGTTAACCCGCCAACTCCTCATTGATATATCAGGAAAATCCTAGAAAAGTACTAGTTATAGTTTAAGGAGACATTTGAGCATCTGCACGTTATAGGCTGGGTGAAATTTGGAAATGTCCCCAAAATTACAGCGATGTATGCGCTATTACTCGAAATGCCGACTTTAGCATTTTACACTATTTTTTAGTACGCTCGAGTAAATTTTTGATATTTGGACGCATTTCACACAAAAAAATCACGTGTGATGCAGACAACAGCCATTCACTTCCTGTGCTCTTTCGATATATATTTTTGCCCCAACAGCATCTCAATTATGCAACATGGCATAATGATGTAATCTCAGGCGTTTTGCATTACAGTTGTAATGTAAAATGCTGACAATTAAGAGGCATTATGCCGGACTAAATAACATTTCACCTGGGTCTAATAACAATAATGAAGCCTATTAAGTGCTATTACACTCATATACCGCCGTCTTAAAACATATAAGGACATTTATTTTATGTAACATGGGCGCCCAGCGGGTTGTCCTGATCCAAATCAGCCATCTAATGTAAAAACATGGCTACCCGAACTCGTGTATTCACAGACAATGTATGCCCCCCCAGTGGATTGCCTTCAACGAAATCATGCTATCAATACCACCCCCTGAGCATCTAAGAGCCCATTAGCAGTCAATGACCACTGCCAAGAGGCATCATCCAAATATTTAAGGTTAGCAAGGGATCTAGTGTGGCGTTCGAGATCCCAGTTCAGTTGGTCCTTGTTGATAGCACTGTATCTGGAACCTTTAGTCCAATTAGTTGATGTGATGGGAACCAGGAATGCAAATCCGCAAAAACACTGTATAAAAAGATACATGCGAAAGATTGGAACATGGCTCGTTTGATGACGTGGAGTTCTCTGGTAACCTTATTCACGGTGCACCCCGTTCAAATGGTCTCATTCACTCGCTTGTCTATCTCAAGAGGATGTCAAGAGGAGACGTGGAGGAGTCAGGTAGGTGGAGATGACTATGTGTTAGACCTGGCATCCTTGGCGTGGTTTTCCCTGACTTTTTGCCTCTACCTCCTGTGTTTTTGATGCTGTCTGGATTTCGTTTTTCCTGGCTTAGATGCTTTGGGAACTTTGCCACTGCTGATCAGTGTCAAAGTGCAAGTGCTCCCTGTGTAAATTGGTATTGTGATTGGTTCTCCCTGATTGGCATATTTGTTTTACCAGTAGGTCCCTAGTAAAGTGCACTAAGTGTGCCAGGGCTGGTAAATCAAATGCTACTAGTGGGCCTGCAGCACTGATTGTGCCACCCACATTAGTAGACCTGAAAAGATGTCTCAGGCCTGTCACTGCAGTGCCTGGGCGCAGTTTGTTAACTGCCATGTCGACTTGGCAAATGCACCCACTTGCCAGGCCCTACCCTTCCCTTTTCTTACACATAGGACACCCCTATAGTAGGCCCATGGTACCCCCCTGGGCAGGGTGCAGTGTATGTGAAAGGTAGGACATGTGCTGGTGTGTGAAACATGCCCTGATAGTGAAGTACTGCCAATTTCGTTTTTCACTATTGCAAGGCTACCTGTTCCCATAGGACAGAATGAGAAGTTTGTTTATAACATCTTATAAACATAACTGCCCCTGGGAACAAGGTAGGAAAATAAGGTTTAGTATGCCTGAACTCAGAATGTTAAAATGCATCTTTTAGTGAGGGTGATCTTTACATTCTGTGTTTGAAAATACCACTTTTAGAAAGTAGGTATTTTCTTGTTTAGCCATCCAGTGTGCCTCTGCTAGGATGTGGATTGACTGTCTGGGTTTGGAGTGTCAGGGGCTGGGGAGGAGCAGTGGCTCCAGAGAGCCTGATGAGTTAGAGCTGGGCTGAATAGACCTGGGCTGCATTTAGAGTAGGGGGAGGAGATTTCCTTTCACCTGAATGGGCCTGGTCTGCGTTCCACAATGCTGTCTCCACCTGGCGCACCAGAGAGGACAGAACTGGTTATGGCTGGGCACAGCGCTTCGCTGCACAAAGAGAACAAATACATTTTGGGGTATAAGTATTAGACCTAAAACCCTTGAACGTTTGATCATTCCTGGAATTCAAGAGGAACCTTTGCCAAGGAGAAGAGCTGGAGAGTCTGAGGAGAAGTACTGCCCCTTTGCTGTGTGCTGTGTGGGGTTGGGATTCAGTTGCTGTTCCTGCCAAGGAAAGGAGAAGGACTTTGCTGTGTGCTGTGTCCCCTGCTTGAAGGAGATCTCCAAGGGCCTGTGTGTGCTGGCCTCCTGTTCTGAAGTCTCAGGGACACAAAGACTTAACTCCCAGCTCCCCTGAACTCTGCTGCTGTGAGTTCTGACCTGCTAGGAGGTGCCTGTGCCAGTATTGGACCTCTGGAGGTTGTTGCTGTTGTTTGGGAGCTGGAAGAAAGAAAACTCAAAGAACTACAGAAATCGATGCATCGCTCTTCTATCGGCTGTTTTTCCGATGCATCTTCATGGCGCAAGAAGAATTTCCATGCATCACCATGCCGCTGCGAAAACCGACGCAGCGCCTGTAGCCGCGGCAAGAATCGACGCATCGAGGGATCGCGGCTGAAGAGGACCGACGCAGCACCATTCGACGCCACCACATCGATCGCCGACGCATCCCGGATTTCCACGCATCGTACCTGTGCAGCAAGTCTTCCCGACGCATTACCTGCGAACCGGAACCGTCACAAAGAATCGACGCATCACTCCCCATACAGACTGGATTCGACGCAACATGTCCTCTGCGGGACACAGAACTGTCGCATCGCCTCCCCAAGGTCTCAGGAGTGTCGCATCTCTTTGTTTTCCGACTCTGCGGCTGTTTGGCTTTTGGAACTTTGATGCATCTACAGGTACTTTGGTGAAAAGTCACGCATCCATAGTTTTCTATGGTACAAGTTCTTGAAACCTTTTGAAAGTCATATTTTTAACTGTGTATGTTGGATTTTTGTCGTTTGGTCTTGTTTAATTTAGATAAAGATATTTTATTTTTTAAACTGGTGTGGTGTCCTTTTGTGATGTTTTTACTATGTTACTGTGAGTGTTGGTACAAATACTTTACACATTGGCTTTGGGATAAGCCTGTCTGCTCGTGCCAAGCTACCAAGGGGGTGAGCAGGGGTTATCTAGAGTGTGTATCCCCCTTACCCTGACTAGAAGCAAGGGTCCCTATTTGGACAAAGGTACCTACCTCTGCCAACTAGAGACCCCCATTTCTAACACTATGGGTCCACATCGTCTCAGGATTAGGAATCTGCCCTTCTCAGGAGATATTATACTTAGGTGGAGGAGGTAGGGTCTGACTCCATAACTGTCCTATCCTTGACATCTCACCTAAGGGGTTACATGGAAGGACAGAGGGGGTTTGGCTCTAAATGTGCAAATGTTATCTTAACGTTAGCAGAATCTGTAGTGTGCTTCTGCATTTGCATGGTCTCATAGTGGTTTTGGAATCTGGGCATTCTTCTCACGTGCTTCTTGAATTTTCACGATGGTGGGTGGCTGTTGTCACAGTGTTTGGTATGGTTTGCTAAGTGGAGAGTGATCTTTTCAAAGTAGTGTGTGGCGGTGGCTTGTGTTGATTCAGTGGGATGAATACTCTGTGTCCAATTATAAAAGGATCTTTATGGTGTCATGTGTTTGAGTGTGTCTGCACTAGGATGGGTACATTCATTTCATTCCCAAGGATGAGCAACAGTCCATTGCCCACCTACACGTGTCTCTGCTGTGGGCAGCAGCAAGAACACAATCCGCGTTCCACCTTAAGCATCACTTTGAGTTACTGAGAGGAGATGGGACCTCCAGCGTTTTGTCAACCATTGGGTAAAGTGGGTAAAAGAGTATTCACCACACAACACTCTCCCTGTCTTGAGAGTTCTCAGCAGTGACAGTGCGTCTCAGTGTCCATTTACCAATGGTATCTCTTTGGAGGGCCTGTTCCTCAAGAGGATGCTTGCTTTCCACCCAAAGAAGTAAAGGTCTGCAAGCATGGACTTTAGGTAGTTTAGGTGTGATGTAGATTTGATTTTTGATAATGTTTCCAATTATTACCTGGTGACCATTTGCTATTCTTTCAGCCCACAGTTTAGTGATCCATACAGGCCAACCATGTTCTTGGGGAATGTGGACTGTAACAGAATGCATTGTGCTTCGCCATACAAATTTAGCCGGTGAAAATATCACAGAAAGTAGTCATGCATTGCTTTTATGGGGCAACTGCATTTGTAGCACCCTTCCTGTTGGCCAACCTTCACACACAGAGAGTTCTACATACAATTCATTCATGCAAGCTGGTCCATGAATAACCCAATCAGCATAATGGGCAGCCTGCCTGTGAGTGAAATCAACAGGATAGGGTCAGCCTGTCCGCCGGTGAGTCATTCACTAGACAGAGGCTGAGCTTGTTCATCGATGAGCTTTTTAATAGGGCCAAAGGCTGCCTGTATATGCGGAGTCCCATAGTCTGAGTGATCATTTCAATATGAACAGAATCAGCCAGCTCTGTGGAGGGGGGAATTTATCAAAGCTCTGGAGTAGATCATCTCTGTGTGGTGCAGTCAAGAGAAGCAAGGTTAGCAAGTCCACATGGGATCCTGCTCAACAGGAACAGGATCATAAAGACAGTGAGTGGACAGTTCAGTAATAGCTGGGCCAGCCAAATCATGCAATTGGAACTGGAGCTGCCTGTGGTTGGTAATTTCGAAAGAGCAGTCTTAGGTTTGAAAGACTCTTTTACTAGAAGCTCAAAATGGTTGACACCAGGTTTTTGTACGTTTTATTACCTATGTGACTTACATCTGGTTAGTGCAGAAGAAGGGAAAGAGGAAAGGGGAAAAATAGTGATACAGCAGATGATTTGAAGTGAGGCAACAGGCACTGGGGTGAGGATTACAGGGACAGTTGAGGTACATAGGGCTGTGACAGCTCTGCGAGTGGGTGAGATGGTGGGTCAGAAAGTGGTGGTGGCAAAGAACTCTATAGGATGGCCCAATCATATGTGTGGTTACTCTGCCTTTATCTAAATGTTGGTAATAACCAAAATGTATTTTGCCATCCCTGATGGCCCATGAGCAGGACCAATGGAATTATGTGATTCTGCGGCATCTTCCTCATAATTATGGATTTCCTTACCAGCCACACAATTTGCAGATTTTAAGAAAAAAAAATGATTCCATCATAAATGGATCAAAGGTTTCTAAAAAGCTGCAAAACGTGTTGCAGTGAAGTGGCAGGCCCTTTGCAAAGGGCTTCCTCCCTGAGCTGCTCACTAGCCCTGGGAACCCCATCCCCCAAGACAGTGCCTGGATGGGCCATCAACTAGCAGCATCGGGGGGGCGGATCTGGGCATGGCCCCACTTCCAACTGAATATGCTGTGCCCTGCCTCAACACAAAGGATTTACCACTACTGCATTGTTCATGCAGCCAGCTTGGACCCAGGGAAAAGGAGGCAGGAAGCTTCAAAGACTTCAAAGGGAATTCTCTAGAGACTTCTTCTTCAAAGTGAGCACCAGATATAAATATTAGACCTCAGACCCATTTCCTCAGTATACTACTGGACCTGTGGATGCTACAGAAGGACTGCTGGTGTGCTGCTTTGCTACCAGAAGGTCTGGCAGTCTACTGCCCTACTACTCTGCTGCTCTGTGGCCTGCTGACCTGCTTACTGAGAAGGAAGACTGGACCTGTCACCTTCATCCCAGGCTGAAATGACTCCAAACTTTGGCAGAATGACCTCCTGGTTTGTGCTACAGGGACATAACAAGCTCCAGAGGCTCCCTTCAACTCCCCAGCTGATCTGCTGCCTGAACCAGCAACTGGCCCTGCAACCGGACCTGCCTGAGCCCTGCTGCCCCCTGCTGGAGTGAGTCCCTGACCCCCAAGAGGTGCCACTCTGGTACCGGACCCTTGGTGTGGCATCAGTTAACTCTTCTCCCCAAAAAAGGAAAAATCCGGAATTTTTGGGCTCTACACGAACGTGAACGGGCCCATTCACTCCAAGATCTTGCTGCTCGCACCGCCTGCCAATGAAGTTCCAGTGAATCTGACTCTTCACGGTACAGCGACCGCTAACGTCGCCCAGCAGCACGGGATCGGCACTTCGCGCTACAGCAATGACAGTTCACAATGACCACCAATGCGAAGCTCCAGCAACGACCATCCACGACGCCTAACAGGATCTTTGCACTAGAGCAATGACTGCGATGCCTGGCCTGCTCTTTACGCAAAATCGATGACCATCCATGAAGTTTTCCCTTGTCCTTGCAGCCCCTTCCACCGCAAACAGAACTCTTTGCGTTGGACTTTGAAGGTAACTCTTTTGGTGCCTGTATCCAGGTCACTCTCCATTGTGGTCAGCCTGAACTTGTGACTTTCACTTGATTTTGCATGATCAGATAACCGTGAGTGGCACTTTGTGCTTTTAGGAGCTTTATTTACATAAAATCTTTAAAATTGCATATCTCCGGTTCTACTGATTGGAGTTTTGTCATTTTGGTCTCAAATAATTTATTACATTTTGCTATATTTTCTAAATTAGTGTGGGTTTTTTTCTTGGGCTGTGATCTCTCTTCATTACTCTTTGAAGTGCTAAATAAATACTTTACACATTGCCTCTAAGTTAAGCTTGACTCCTTTTGTACCAAGCTATCGGAGGGTTAAGCAAAGGGTTAATTGGGGTTTGCTTGTGTTGCACCCTGACAAAGATTGTGGTTGCTGCTTAAGTAAGGTTTCACCCTCCTCAACCACTAAACCAATTTACAACAGGGATGTTATATCTAGGTGAAAGTTTAAATGAACAAAACCACTGAAATTCACCAGTTATAGTTATCTCAAGTAATTATAACTCATGCCATAAAGTAACTATAGCTTGCGCATTCGCCATGCACTACTAATGACCTCATATCACTCATGACATGTAATGACGTCATTGATGACATCACAACAACATCTGAAATGACATGATTGATCAGACCACTGCATGGCGGGTGCTCGAGTTATGGTTACTTTAGGGCATGATTTATAGTTAATTGAGATAACTATAACTGCTGAATTTCAGCTGCTTTGTCAATCAATCAATCCATATTTCTCTGACGATACTGAATAGTTCTTTTGTGTTATTGGCACTCGCTTCAATGCGGGTGGTTAGTGTGCCTTTTTTGGCTTCCTTGAGGCAGTGGTGGTATTTGCTGAAGGCAGATTTGAATGTGGTGAGGTCTGAGGGGTTCCTGCTTGAGCGGCACAATCCAGTCTCTTGCACTCATGTTTGAAGGCGGGGAGTTAGGGGGTGAACCAGCTGGAGTGTTTGCTGGGTTTCCTGGTGCTGGCCATTTTCATGGGTGCAATTGTGTTGGTGCAGTTAGAGATCAAGTTGGAGAAGTTTTGGACTGCTAGCTCCAGGGAGGCATGGAGGTAGGTCGTGATGAGCCTGCCATGGTGGAAGTGGATGATGCTGTGGTCTGTCCTGGTGAGTTCGGTGGTGTGGCTGGATTTGATTATGTTGCTGGCTGTAAAGATTGGGTTCAGGGTGTGTCCGGCACAGTGCAGGTGATCAGTTGTGTGAGTCACATCAGTGATGTCATCAGTGATGTCATCAGTGATGTCACTGACCATGTCATGAATGATGTAATATGTGACGTCATCAGCAGTGCATTGCGGGGCGCGAGTTATAGTTAGCTCAACAAACTATAACGGCCGAATTTCTCTGGTTTTGTACGAGTGAAATGTCCAACTAACTATAACGTCCCTGAAACCTGTGGTTTTTTCAGTGAATTTCAAAGGTTTTTTAAATGATAATTTCTAACTATAACGTCCCTGAAACCTATGGTTTTTTCAGTGAATTTCAAAGGTTTTTTAAATGATAATTTCTAACTATAACGTCCCTGAAACCTATGGTTTTTTCAGTGAATTTCAAAGGTTTTTTAAATGATAATTTCTAACTATAACGTCCCTTAAACCTATGGTTTTTTCAGTGAATTTCTAAGGTTTTTTAAATGATAATTTCTAACTATTCCTACAGAGGTAGGACATGTGCAGAAAGAGGAAGAAACGCGCAGAAAGAAGCAAGAGAAATGCAGAAAGAGGCAACAGAAGTCCAGAAAGACGAAGAAAGGTGCAGAAAGAACCAACAGAGGTGCAGAAAGAGGCCTTGTTGCAAAGTCATCCTGTGCCCCCAACTTTTTGCTGACTGGTACTGGTGGTAACTGACTGACTAACCAGGCCCGGAGCCAGTGCTATCCTGAAAGACACTTAGAATACAGTGAAAACACCTACATACACTAGGGTACACTATGGGTTGGGATACCCCTGTGATTGGCATGACCTCCCCTGTAAGGCCCTAGTACATAATAGGGCAGTCCAGTAACTACCTCTAAGTCAAAGGTGCAGAAAGAGGTAAGAGAGGTGCAGAAACAGGCAAGAAAGGTGCTGAAAGAGGGAACAGGGGTGCAGAAAGAGGCAAGAAGGATACAGAAATTTGCAACAGAGGTACAGAAAGAAGCAAGAGCAGTGCAGAAAGAAGCAAGAGAAGTGCAGAAAGAAGCAAAAGAGGTGGAGAAATAGGGAAGTGGGTACAGAAAGAGGCAAGAGGGATACAGAAATTTGCAAAAGAGGGGCAGAAACAAGCAAGAGAAGTGCAGAAAGAGGCAAGAGAATTGCTGAAAGAAGCAACAGAGGTGTAGAAAGAAGCAAGAGAAGTGCAGAAAGAGACAAGTGAGGTGCAGAAAGAAGCAAGAGCAGTGCAGAAAGAACCAACAGAGGTGCAAAAAGAGGCAAGTGGGGTGCAGAAAAAGGTAGGAGGGGTGCACAAAGAGGCAAGAGAGGTACAGAAAGAGCCCGGAGGGGTGCAGAAAGAAGGAAGAGAAGTGCAGAAAGAGGCAAGAGAATTGCTGAAAAAAGCAACAGAGGTGTAGAAAGAAGCAAGAGAAGTGCAGAAAGAGACAAGTGAGGTGCAGAAAGAAGCAAGAGCAGTGCAGAAAGAACCAACAGAGGTGCAAAAAGAGGCAAGTGGGGTGCAGAAAAAGGTAGGAGGGGTGCACAAAGAGGCAAGAGAGGTACAGAAAGAGCCCGGAGGGGTGCAGAAAGAAGCAAGAGAACTGCAGAAAGAGGCAAATGAGGTGTAGAAAGAAGCAAGAGCAGTGCAGAATGAACCAACAGAGGTACAGAAAGAGGCAGGAGGGGTGCAAAAAGAAGGAAGAGAAGTGCAGAAAGAGGCAAGAGAATTGCTGAAAGAAGCAACAGAGGTGTAGAAAGAAGCAAGAGAAGTGCAGAAAGAGACAAGTGAGGTGCAGAAAGAAGCAAGAGCAGTGCAGAAAGAACCAACAGAGGTGCAAAAAGAGGCAAGAGGGGTGCAGAAAAAGATAGGAGGGGTGCACAAAGAGGCAAGAGAGGTACAGAAAGAGGCAGGAGGGGTGCAGAAAGAAGGAAGAGAAGTGCAGAAAGAAGTAACAGAGGTGCTGAAAGAGGTGTGAAAGGTGCAGAAAGAGCAAGAGAAGTGCAGAAAGAGGCAAGAGAGGTACAGAAAGAAGCAAGTGAGGTGCAGAAACAGGCAAGAGAAGTGCAGAAAGAGTCAAGAGAATTGCTGAAAGAAGCAACAGAGGTGTAGAAAGAAGCAAGAGATGTGCAGAACGAGGCACGTGAGATGCAGAAACAGGCAAGAAAGGTACAGAAAGAGGGAAAACTAATGCAGAAAGAGGCAACAGGGGTGCAGAAAAAAGCAAGACAGGTGTAGAAAGAAGCATGGGGAGGGCAGAATGAAGCAACAGGGGTGCAGAAAGAGGCAAGAGAAGTGCAGAAAGAAGCAACAGAGGTCCAGAAGGAGGCAAGAGAACTGCAGAAAGAGGCAAGAGAGTTGCAGAAACAGGCAAAAGAGGTACAGAAAGAGGGAACAGGGGTGCAGACAGAGGCAAGAGAGGTGCAAAACAGGTAAAAGGGGTGCAGAAAGAGGCAAGAGGGGTGCAGAAAGAGGCAAGAGAATTGCTGAAAGAAGCAACAGAGGTGTAGAAAGAAGCAAGAGAAGTGCAGAAAGAGACAAGTGAGGTGCAGAAAGAAGCAAGAGCAGTGCAGAAAGAACCAACAGAGGTGCAAAAAGAGGCAAGAGGGGTGCAGAAAAAGATAGGAGGGGTGCACAAAGAGGCAAGAGAGGTACAGAAAGAGGCCGGAGGGGTGCAGAAAGAAGGAAGAGAAGTGCAGAAAGAAGTAACAGAGGTGCTGAAAGAGGTGTGAAAGGTACAGAAAGAGCACGAGAAGTGCAGAAAGAGGCAAGAGAGGTACAGAAAGAGGCAAGAGAGTTGCACGAAAAGGGAAGAGGGGTGCAGAAAGAGGCAACAGGGATGCAGAAAGAAGCAAGTGAGGTGCAGAAACAGGCAAGAGAAGTGAAGAAAGAGTCAAGAGAATTGCTGAAAGAAGCAACAGAGGTGTAGAAAGAAGCAAGCGATGTGCAGAACGAGGCAAGTGAGATGCAGAAACAGGCAAGAAAGGTACAGAAAGAGGGAAGAGAAATGCAGAAAGAGGCAACAGGGGTGCAGAAAAAAGCAAGACAGGTGTAGAAAGAAGCATGGGAAGTGCAGAATGAAGCAACAGGGGTGCAGAAAGAGGCAAGAGAAGTGCAGAAAGAAGCAACAGAGGTCCAGAAGGAGGCAAGATAACTGCAGAAAGAGGCAAGAAAGTTGCAGAAACAGGCAAAAGAGGTACAGAAAGAGGGAACAGGGATGCAGACAGAGGCAAGAGAGGTGCAAAACAGGTAAAAGGGGTGCAGAAAGAGGCAAGAGGGGTGCAGAAATTTGCAAGAGAGGTACAGAAAGAAGCAAGAGCAGTGCAAAAGAACCAACAGAGGTGCAAAAAGAGGCAAGTGAGGTGCAGAAGGAGGCAAGAGAACTGCAGAAAGATGCAAGAGAGTTGCAGAAACAGGCAAAAGGGGTACAGAAAGAGGGAACACGTGGGCAGACTGAGGCAAGAGAGGTGTAGAAAGAGGGAAGAGGGGTGCAGGAAAAGGCAAGAGGAATGCAGAAATTTGGAACAGAGGTGCAGGAAGAAGCCAGAGCAGTGCAGAAAGAACCAACAGAGGTGCAGAAAGTGGCAAGAGGGGTACAGAAAGAGGCAAGTGAAGTGCAGAACGAAGAAAAAGAGGTGCAGAAAGAACCAACAGAGGTGGAAAAAGAGGCAAGAGGGGTGCAGGAAAAGGCAAGAGGGATGCAGAAATTTGGAACAGAGGTGCAGGAAGAAGCCAGAGCAGTGCAGAAAGAACCAACAGAGGTGCAGAAAGTGGCAAGAGGGGTACAGAAAGAGGCAAGTGAAGTGCAGAACGAAGAAAAAGAGGTGCAGAAAGAACCAACAGAGGTGGAAAAAGAGGCAAGAGGGGTGCACAAAGAGGTAGGAGAGGTGCACAAAGAGGCAAGAGGAATACAGAAAGAGGCAGGAGGGGTGCAGAAAGAGGAAGACAACTGCAGAAAGAAGCAACAGAGGTGCTGAAAGAGGCACGAAGGGTGCAGAAAGAGACAAGACAGGTGAAAAAAGAAGGAACAGAGATACAGAAAGAGGCAAGAGTGGTGCAGAAAGAGGGAAGAGAGGTGTAGAAAGAGGCAAGAGAGTTGCACAAAGAGGGAAGAGGGGTGCAGAAACAGGCCAAAGGGGTGCAGAAAGAAGCAAGTGAGGTGCAGAAAGAGGCAAGAGAGGTGCACAAAGAGGCAAGAGAGTTACAGAAAGAGGCAAGTGAAGTGCTGAAGGAGGCAAGAGAACTGCAGAAAGAGGCAATAGAGGTGCAGAAAGAAGCAAGATAAGTGCAGAAAAAAGCAACAGAAGTGCAGAAAGAGGGAATAGGGGTGGAGAGAGAGGCAAGAGGGGTACAGAAAGAAGCAAGACAGGTGCAGAAAGAAACAAAAGAAGTGCAGAAAGAGGCAAAAAAGGTGCAGAAAGACATAAGAGGGGTACAGAAAAAGGCAAGAGAGGTGCAGAAAGAGGGAAGAAGGGTGCAGAAAGAGGCAAGAGGGGTACAGAAAGAAGCAAATGAGGTGCAGAAAGAGGCAACAGACATGCAGAAAGAGGCAAGAGAGATGCAGAAAGTAGAAGAGATTTGCAGAAAGAGGCAAGAGAAGTGCAGAAAAAGAAAGAAATGTGCAGAAAGAAGCAACAGAAATGCAGAAAGAGGCAAGAGAGGCGCAGAGAGAGGCGCAAAAGGAAGCAAGAGTGGCTTGCACACCATTAGTATCAATTTAACACCCACATTTAGCAATAAGTAACAGGTGACCATTCTAGGTTTGCAAAGGGCCTTCCACCACGCTGTAACACTTGTCGCTGCATTTTTGGTAACGTTTGAGCCATTTGAGCAAGAAACAAGGCTTTTTTTGTTCAAATCTGCAGATAAGGGAGCAGATGATGAATTATGTGGCTAATGCGTAAAATGTATATTTGTGCGAAAGTCAGTGCAGCCAAACAGTCGCATAATTCCAGTGGCCCTGCTCATACCTCTGACTAGGTCCACAAGTGCTCCTCAGTGATTCCTTCTTTTTTTGTCTCAATAAGTTCATAGTTGAGCTTCTATGGAAAAGATGAAGACACAACACAGACTACCATACGACATAATTACTCTCCATAACACATAATCCCACTCTACATAATACCTATACACTAAATACCACATACTTTCTATCCACATAATTTCACTGCACAACATACCACATAATTCCACTACACACAACGTACATCCACCCCACTTCACTCCAAAAAACATTAGTAAAAAACGTTTACATTTACAACGCCAATAGCTCTATCTCTCGCAAATGCGAAACCTATTACATTGCAAACACTTCTTTAACTAGTAGTCGCGTTTGCAGAGTGGTGGAGAAAGGGTGCTGTGCCTCAGACCAGCGCTCAGGAATTCCACTGCGTAGGATTTACAGGAGGTACCAGAAGGGCTTCTTGGCCCCCAAAGTCCCTCAGGAGTAAAGTTGACTTCATCCCCCATCCCGTAGTCTGCCAGGAGGCGTGTTTGCAGAGTGGTGGAGAAAGGGGGCATGGCCTCCGAAGACGTCTTAGAAATCCCACTCTGTGGGACTTACTGGAGGTAACAAGAGGGGTAGTTGGCCCACAAGGACATCCTTGGGGGCCAACTACTCCTCCTATTACCTCCAGTAAGTCCCACACAGCAGGATTGCTAAGTTGTCATAGCAGGCCACGACCCCTTTCCCCACCACTCTGCAAACGCATTTCCTGGCGCGCTCTTGGATGGGGATTAAAGTCCCCTTCACTGCTGGAGATCCTTAGGGGCCAACTAGCCTACCTGATACCTCCAGTATGTCCCAGATAGTGGGATTGCTGAAAGCTGGACACAGGCCACGCCCCCTTTCTCCACCACTCTGCAAACGCCCCTCCTGGCGTGTTCTAAGTTTGGGGGATTAAGTCCCCTTGAATACTGAGGGTCTCCGGGGGCCAACTAGCCCACCAGGTACCTCCAGTAAGTCCCACACAGCTGGATTGCTGAGAGTGGTCCGAGGCCACGTCCCCTTTTTACACCACTCTGCAAACACGCCTCCTGGCGCACTGCTGCTCGGAGGATGAAGTCCACTTGTGTCCTGAGGTACTCAGGACACAAGAGGACCTCATCGCCCCACCAGCAGTGCGCCAAGAGGCGCGTTTGCAGAGTGGTGTAAAAAGGGGCATGGCCTCGGACCACCTCTCTGCAATCCAGCTCTGTAGCACTTACTGGAGGTACCTGGTGGGCTAGTTTGCCCCCAGGGACCCTCAGACTTACAACGTGCCAGGGGGCGCGTTTGCAGAGTGGTGCAGGGAGGGGGCGGGGACTCCGGCGAGATGCTGGCTTTTTTTTAAATATTTTTTTTACAAGGGGAGCTGTGTGGCCCCCCTTCTTTTAGCATTTTTGGGGCCCTGGGGACCCCATCCCCCAGGGCCTGACCCCTTTTTTATAAAAAAAAACAAAAATGGGAAGGGGCCGCACCTCCCCCCTCCCGAGGCCAATTTTGGCCCCGGGGACCCCATCCCCTGGGGCATGGGCTCCTTTTTTATATTTATTTATTGGGAAACCCCCCTTCCCTAGGCCACCATTGGCCCCGGGGACCCCATCCCCCGGAGCCGGCCTGCCTTTTTTTTTCTTAATTGGGAGGGGGGCTGCGTGGCCCCCCTCCCGGGCCACTTCTGGTCCGGGGACCCCATCCCCCGGGGCCAGCCCTTTGCATTGTGGACCGTGGGGGGAGCCCCAATGCCCCCACGGTCCCTGCCGGCTCTCCGCCTCCTGCGGGAGCCGGCATTGCTTTTGCACACGGGGAGCTGCTGACATGCAGCTCCCCTTGTGCAAAGCAATCTGCTTTGGTTTTGGAAGCGAGAGCAGGTTTCCTGCTCTCGCGTCCAAAAGCCAAAGCAGGGTTTGCTATGACAGGGCGGGAGCCGTGTTCCCGCCTGGCATAGCAAACAGCAATGTCCCGGGTGTGGGCACCCCAGGACATTGCAGAAGCCGGCCCTGGGGGGTGGCGGCCCCCCCATCATTTTCAAACCCCAGGGAGGTGGTGGTCCCCAGGGCTGGGGGTCCATAACGGACCCCCGAATTTGAATAATTAGTGCCCCGGGGAGGTGGTGGTCCCCGGGGCAGTGTGGGGGGAGCAGGAGCTCCCCCACACCTATTTTATATTAATTTAAGCCCCGGGGAGGTGGCGGTCCCCAGGGCTTGGGGGGCCTGGGAGCCCCCCCATATCCAATTAAAGAAGCCCAAAGGAGGTGGCGGTCCCCAAGGCTGTGGGGGGCACGTGCCCCTGCATATAATTAGCATAGCCCCGGGGAGGTGGCGGTCCCCGCTATATAATTTTGGCATTCCCCGGGACCTGGCCCACCCGGGGGCTCATTAAAATGAAGCGCGGAAGCCCGCACTTCATTTTAAAAAAAATTCTCGGCAGGATTCGCGCACCTAGCGCGAATTCTGCTGACTTTTTTTAACAAAAAAAAACATGTTTTTTTTGGGCCCGGGGGTCCCTGTGGGACCCCCTGAGCAGGCCTAGGGGGTCAGGGTGTTTTTACCTTGCCCCCTTTTCTTGTTTTTTATCTTTTTTCCACTGTTTTCTTGTGACTCGTTACTGAGTCACAAGATGGCTGCCAATACTTCCTGGTTTGGAGTGCTGACAGCCAATCAGATCTCACGATGAGATGTGTGGTTAGGCTCCGCCCAGATATTGATATTTTTTAATTTTTGAATTTCTTAAAAACTACTGAACGGCTTTACACCATTTAAAAAAAAGCACACTTTCTATTCCAAGACCTACCTTTTTGCCAAATTTGGTGTAATTCCGTTCAGCAGTTCGGGCTGGAACCTGTTTCAAAATTCCTATAAAAATTAACATGGGGAAAACGCATTTTGGGACCCCCCTTTTTTCTCGGCCCCCACTTGACAAATCACCCCGAAACTTTCAAGACAGGAGCTGACCGGACCGCCCCATTAGTTTTGAAAATTTCGTGAAGATTCGTCAAACGGCGCCAAAGATATTGGCAAAAGAAAAAATGCTTTATGAATAGAAACAAGGTCCTAACTATAACTACGTACTGGCGGCCGCCAGTAGGTAATATATTATCTACTGGCGGTCGCCAGTAGATAGTTATAGTTAGGACCTATTTTCCATAGGAAATCCGCAACATTCTATTTGAAATAACTCTTGCGTCGGTTGACGAATCTTCGCGAAATTTTCAAACTTTGTGGCCCGCTCCAGTCCGCTTCTATTCTGAAAGTCTCGGGGTGATTCGTCAAGCGGGGCCGAGAAAAAGGGGTTCCAAAACATGTTTTCCCCATTCATTTTCCCATAGGAAACTTTAGCCACGGCTACAGCCCGAACTGCTGAACGGAATTACACCAAATTTGGCAAAGAGGAGTTCTTGGTTCAGAAAGAACCCTTTTGTTAAATGGTGTAAATCCGTTCAGTAGTTCCTGAGAAAATCAAAAGGAAAATCACATATATATCTATGGCCGCGTCGGATTCGCGCACCCTGAGCGCACCCTGCGCGCACCGTCCCGATCACGAGCTGCATGCTAATTGGCTGTCAACACTCCAAATCAGGACGTGTTGGCAGCCATTTTATGCCTCGGTAGAACCGAGGCACAGAAACAAGTGCGCAAAACGCACAAAGGGGGCAGGGTAGAAACACCCTGACCCCCTAGGTCTGCTCAGGGGGTCCCACATGGACCCCCTGGGCAGAAAAAAGCATTTTTTTTTTTTTAAATGGCGGGATGCGCTTAGTGTGCGCGGATCCCGCCGATTAAAAAAAAAAAACACAAGAAACAAGTGTGCAAAATGCACAAAGGGGGCAGGGTAGAAACACCCTGACCCCTAGGGTCTGCTCAGGGGGTCCCACAAGGACCCCTGGGCAAAAAAGCATTAAAAAAAAATAATAAAAACGATAGTGCCGCAGGCCCCGCCCCTTCCTTTACCACTCTGCAAACGCGCCCCTGGCGCGTTTGCAGAGGGGAACGATCCCCTTGAATACTGGGGGTCCCTGGGGCCAACTAGCCCACCAGGAACCTCCAGTATGCGCCAGGGGCTGTGTTGCAGAGAGGTGTACAGAGGCCACGCCCTTTTACACCTCTCTGCAACGCAGCTCTGTGGCGATTTTGGAGGTACATGGTGGGCTAGTTGGACTCCAGGGACCCTCAGGATTCAAGGGGACTTAATTCCCCAACTTAAAACGCGCCACGGGGCGCGTTGCACAGTGGTGAAGGGAGGGGCGGGGCTTCAGGTGACATGTGTGCAAACAGGCCCGTTGCGCGTTTTAAGATGGGGAATTAAATCCCCTTCAATCCTGAGGGTCCCTGGGGCCAACTAGCCCACCAGGTACGTCCAGAAAGCGCCACAGAGCTGCGTTGCAGAGAGGTGCAAAAAGGGGCGTGGCCTCTGAACACCTCTCTGCAACGCAGCTCTCTGGCGCATACTGGAGGTATCTGGTGGGCTACTTGGCCCCTAGGGACCCTCGGGATTGAGGAGGATTTAATTCCCCATCTTAAAACGCGCCACGGGGCCTGTTTGCAGACATGACACCTGAAGCACCGCCCCCTACCTTCACCACTGTGCAAATATTCCTCTAAAATCAGCCGAACTACGAATTCCGATTTACTCACCTGTTATCAGGAGAGACCTCAGTGCTGCATCTTTGAGCCCAGTACTGATCCTGAAAAGTAATTTTAACCGTACTTACCAGTAACTTGAATTTCCTTTCATAGGATATCATTGCCTGCTTTTTGCTGAAAAAGTTTCTAAGTGTCGATTTTTGAAACATACAAATATTCCTCTAAAATCAGCCGAACTACGAATTCCGATTTACTCACCTGTTATCAGGAGAGAACCCAGTGCTGCATCTTTGAGCCCAGCACTGACCTTGAAAAGTAATTCTAACCGTACTTACCAGTAACTTGAATTTCCTTCCATAGGCTAACATTGACTGGTTTCACTTGGAAATTCTTCTAAGTGTAGAGTTTTGGAACTTTATAATATTCCTCTAAAATCAGCCGAACTACGAATTCCGATTTAATCACCTATTATCAGGAGAGACCTCAGTGCTGCACCTTTGAGCCCAGTACTGATCCTGAAAAGTAATTTTAACCGTACTTACCAGTAACTTGAATTTCCTTCCATAGGCTAACATTGACTGGTTTCACTTGGAAATTCTTCTAAGCGTGGAGTTTTGGAACTTTATAATATTCCTCTAAAATCAGCCGAACTATGAATTCCAATTTACTCACCTGTTATCAGGAGAGAACCCAGTGCTGCATCTTTTAGCCCAGCACTGACCCTGAAAAGTAATTCTAACCGTACTTACCAGTAACTTGTATTTCCTTCCATTGGAATCCATTGTCTGGTTTTCAGCAGAAAAGTTTCAAAGTGTCGATTTTCACAAACTACAAATATTCCTTAAAAATCGCCTGTATGACTCAAACGCATTCTTTCAACTGTTTACAGGAGATGCACCAGTGCTGGATCCAGGATCCACCACTGAGTAAGAAAAAGTAACGATAACACTACTTACCTGCTAAGTGAATTTCCTCCCATAGGATAACATTGGTGATTCTATGTGAAAAAGTTTCTAAGTGTCAACTTTTAAAATACAATAATATTCCTTAAAAATCACTACTGTAACCAAAACGCTTTTACTCAACTGTTTACAGGAGATGTCCCAGGACTGAATCTAGGATCCAGTCCTGTGGTTAGAAAAGTAATCCATAAAGTAACTAATTGCATTTAACTAGAAATTCACATTGAGCTCAATGTTGCATTGTGTTTGAAATTGTGTTGCCCATTGCAACAACTGTAACTACTGTACTTAAAAGTCTATTGCCTATTTGCAAAGTATTTAAACTAAAGTAATTCATTCTGAGAAAGTATATTTTGTAATGTAATGTATAATGTAATTACAATGTAATTTAAAAAATAAAATATGTAAAAATAAATAGTTTAAAAAATGTAGTAAATCAGTATCAAAAAAATAAATATAACAATTAATACATTTAAAAATTGTCATTTACAAAACCTTTGAAATTCACTGAAAAAAACCATAGGTTTCAGACATGTTATAGTTAGGAATTAGCATTTAAAAAACCTTTGAAATTCACTGAAAAAACCATAGGTTTCAGGCACGTTATAGTTAGAAATTAGCATTTAAAAAACCTTACAAATTCACTGAAAAAACCATAGGTTTTAGGGACAGTTATAGTTAGTTGGACATTGCACTCGTACAAAACCCGTGAAATTCCCCGTTATAGTTAGTTCAGCTAACTATAACTCGCGCCCCATAATGCACTGCTGATGACGTCACATATTACATCACTCATGACATGATCAGTGACATCACTGATGACATCACTGATGACATCTCAAATGACATCACTGATGACATCACTGATGACATCATCCACGTGATAATCTGATGCACCTCCTCACACCCTAATATAACCTTTGATACACTCACTCTAAATTACAGACTGCCATTCGCAAAACCATAGACACTCCAACACCAATAACTACATACTCACTCACTGATTCTTAGGTCTACACACACATCCACTCACTCACCCGTACAGTCACTCATACTTACGGTCACTCAGTACAGGACTATCATATGCACTCATACTCCTATATAGACACTCAAACACCGCCACTCATCCATAGAGGTACTCACACACCTAGTCAGTCATGCAAATAATTAAACACACTGCCATTTACTCACCTATACAGTTATACACACACCAGCTCACTTACTCATACAAATACTAGCACATTCTTACGCTCTTATACAATCACTGATACAAGCACACACTCATCCATACAGTCACTCTCACAATCACACACTCTCACTTATAGCTATTTATATACTCCTACACACATATATACTGCCTTTCACATATGTAGTTACTCACACATGTACCACTGGGACATACATTTACTCACTAACACACTCTTACACACACTTACCTACCCATACAGTCTATCACAGATGCACTCTTGAAACCATCCACCCAGTGAATCACCCACTCACACATCTATGCACAGAGTCGCACACACCCCACCCACACAAACACTCAGGCACCCATACAGATACTCAGACAACCAATCAATAACTCATATAGACACTCATGTAGCTATTCACAAACCCATGCAGCCACTTACACAGCAATAGACAGACGGATACAGACATTCACCCAGTTTAGTCACTAACCCATGCATTCAGTAAGATACGTTTAATCACTCACTTATAGAGTTAGTCACGCACCTACTAAATCATCCATACAGACACTTATACACCCACTCATTCTTCAATACGCCTTTCCCTATATATATTAAAAATATTTAAACTTTACAGAAACACACAGTCACTGGATGATGTCATCAGTGATGTCATTTGAGATGTCATTAGTGATGTCATCAGTGATGTCACTGACCATGTCATGAGTGATGTAATATGTGACGTCATCAGCAGTGCATTGCGGGCGCAAGTTATAGTTAGCTGAACTAACTATAACGGGGAATTTCACGGGTTTTGTACGAGTGCAATGTCCAACTAACTATAACTGTCCCTAAAACCTATGGTTTTTTCAGTGAATTTGTAAGGTTTTTAAATGTTAATTTCTAACTATAACGTGCCTGAAACCTATGGTTTTTTCTGTGAATATATATATATATATATATATGTGATCAAGGGCACTGGTTGCCCGAAACGCGTCATGGAGATTGAGGAGTGAGAAATAAAGAACATTGCCATTCAATTGTCCTGGTGGTCCATTTACTTGCAGTTCGCCGAAAGGAAGTGCTGGGAGCAGTGTTGAATGTATATGTATATATATATTATCCAGTAGATAGTTATAGTTAGGACCTAGTTTCCATAGGAAACTCATTTTTGTTTTCTCAATATCTTTGGTGCCGGTTGACGAATCTTCGCGGAATTTTAAAAACTCGTAGCCCGCTCCGGTCAGCTCCTGTCTTGAAAGTTTCAGGGTGATTCGGCAAGTGGGGGCCGAGAAAAAAGGGGGGTCCCTAAACGTGTTTTCTCCATGTTAATTGCCATAGGAAACTTTAGATACGGCTACAGTTCGAACTGCTGAACGGAATTACACCAAATTAGGCAAAAAGGTTGCCCTTGTTTCAGAAAGAGACCCTTTTTTTAAATGGTGTAAATCCGTTCAGTAGTTGCTGAGAAAATTAAAAAATAAAAGTTTCGATATATAGAGGCACGGTGGATCCGCGCACCCTCCCGACCACGAGCTTTATTCTAATTGGCTGTCAACACTCCAAACCAGGAAGTGTTGGCAGCCATCTTGTGCCTCGGTAACCGAGGCACAAGAAAAGAGAAAAAGAAACGCAAAAAACAAGAAAAGGGGGCAGGGTAGAAACACCCTGACCCCCTAGGCCTGCTCAGGGGGTCCCACAAGGACCCCCAGGGCCAAAAAAGCATTTTTTTATAAAAAAAAAAATCAGCCGAATTCGCGCTGGTTGCGCGAATCCGGCCGAAAATAAAAAAACGAAGCGCAGACTCCCGCGCTTCGTTATAATTTAGCCCCGGGTGGGCCAAGTCCCGGGGGCATGCTAAAATAAAGCCCCACAGCCCCGGGGACCGCCACCCCCCGGGGCTTCTTTTTTTTAATGTTTGGGGGGCCTCCAAGGCCCCCCCAAGCCCCGGGGACCGCCACCCCCGTGGCTTTCATTAATTATTTGCGGGGGGCACACTGCCCCCCCACAGCCCCATGGACCGCCACCCCCCGGGGCTTCTAATTAAAAAAAATATATACCTGTGTGGGGGGGCTCGAGCCCCCCCACATGCCCCAGGGACCGCCACCTCCCCGGGGCACTAAAATGCAAATTTGGGGGTCCGTTACGGACCCCCGAGCCCCGGGGACCACCACCTCCCCAGGGCTGTGCAGATGTTGGGAGGGGGGCCGCGCGGCCCCCCTCCTGGAGCCCTCCATGGCCCTGGGGACCACCACCCCCAGGGTCAGCTCCTGCAGTGTCCCGGGGTGCCCACCCCGGGACACTGCTGTTTGCTATGGCAGGGCGGGAGCCTCGCGGCTCCCGCCCTGTCATAGAAAACTGTGGTTTGGGTTTTGAAGCGAGAGCAGGGAAACCTGCTCTCGCTTTCAAAATCAAACCAGATTGCTTTCCACACGGGGAGCTGCATGTCAGCAGCTCCCCGTGTGGAAAAGCAATGCCGGCTCCCGCAGGAGGCGGGGAGCCGGCAGGGACCGTGGGGGCATTGGGGCTCCCCCCACGGTCCCCAACGAAGTAGCCAGGCCCCGGGCAATGGGGTCCCCGGGGCCAGAAGTGGCCCGGGAGGGGGGCCACGCGGGCCCCCTCCCCCATAATTAAAATTATTTTTAAAAAAACAAAAAACACGCAAAGGCCGGCCCCGGGGCCATAAATGGCCTGAGGAGGGGGGCCACGCAGCCCCCCTCCAAAGATAATAAATAAAAAATAAACACTGGCCAAGCCCCGGGGGATGGGGTCCCCGGGACGAATATGGCCTCGGGAGGGGGGCCACGCGGCCCCCTTCCATTTTTTTAAAAAATAGGGGTCAGGCCCTGGGGGATGGGGTCCCCAGGGCCAATAAAATAGGAAAGGATGGGGGGCCACACAGCTCCCCTTCTTAAAAAAAAAAAAAAAAAAAAAGACCAGCATCGCCGAGGCCCCGCCCCCTCCCAGCAACACTCTGCAAACGCGCCCTGTGGCGCGTTTTAAGTTGGGGAATTAATTCCCCTTCAATACTGGGGGTCCCTGAGGGCCAACTAGCCCACCAGGTACCTCCAGTAAGCGCCACAGGGCTGCGTTGCAGAGAGGTGGTCCAGGCCACGCCCCTTTTACACCTCTCTGCAACGCAGCTCTGTGGCGCTTACTGGAGGTACCTGGTGAGCTAGTTGGACCCCAGGGACCCTCAGGATTCAAGGGGACTTTATCCCCCAACTTAAAACGCGCCACGGGCGCGTTTGCACAGTGGTGAAGGGAGGGGCGGGGCCTGAGGTGACATGTGTGCAAACACGCCCTGTGGCGCGTTTTAAGTTGGGGAATTAATTCCCCTTCAATCCTGAGGGCCCCTGGGGGCCAACTAGCCCACCAGGTATCTCCAGTAAGCGCCACAGGCCTGCGTTGCAGAGAGGTGGTCCAGGCCACGCCCCTTTTTACACCTCTCTGCAATGCAGCTCTGTGGCGCTTACTGGAGGTACCTCGTGGGCTAGTTGGATCCCAGGAACCCTCAGGATTCAAGGGGACTTTATCCCCCAACTTAAAACGCGCCACGGGGCGCCTTTGCACAGTGGTGAAGGGAGGGGGTGGGGCCTGAGGTGACGTGTGCAAACACGCCCTGTGGCGCGTTTAAAGTTGGGGAATTAATTCCCTTTCAATCCTGAGGGCCCCTGGGGGCCGACTAGCCCACCAGGTGCTTCCAGTAAGCGCCACTGCACTGCGTTGCAGAGAGGTGGTCCAGGCCATGCCCCTTTTTACACCTCTCTGCAACGCAGCTCTGTGGCGCTTACTGGAGGTACCTGGTGGGCTATTTGGACCCCAGGGACCCTCAGGATTCAAGGGGACTTAATCCCCCAACTTAAAACGTGCCACAGGGCGCGTTTGCACAGTGGTGAAGGGAGGGGGCGGGGCCTGAGGTGACGTGTGCAAACACGCCCTGTGGCGCGTTTTAAGTTGGGGAATTAATTCCTCTTCAATGCTGAGGGTCCCTGGGGGCCATCAACCCCACCAGGTACCTCCAGTAAGCGCCATTGCGCTGCGTTGCAGCGAGGTGGGCCAGGCCACGCCCCTTTTTACACCTCTCTGCAACGCAGCTCTGTGGCGCTTACTGGAGGTACCTGGTGGGCTAGTTGGACCCCAGGGACCCTCAGGATTCAAGGGGACTTAATCCCCCAACTTACAACTCGCCAGGGGGCGCGGTGCAGAGTGGTGGAGAAAGGGGGCATGGCCTTTGTCTACCTCTCACCAATCCCACTGCGTGGGGCTTACTGGAGGTAAAAGGTAGGCTAGTTGGCCCCTAAAGGACCCCCAGCAGTGAAGGGGACTTCAATCCCCATCCAAGAGCGTGCCAGGGAGCGCGTTTGTAGAGTGGTGGGCAAAGTGGGCGTGGCCTGGTGCAGTACTTACCAGTGCTGCTGTGTGGGACTGACTGGAGGTACTAGTTTGGGAAGTTGGCCCCCAAGGATGTCCTTGGGGGCCAACTACCCTCTTGTTACCTCCAGTAAGTCCCACACAGTGGGATTACTAAGACGTCTTCGGAGGCCATGGCCCCCTTTCTCTACCACTCTGCAAACGTGCCTCATGGCAGACTACGGGATGGGGGTTGAAGTCCAATATAGTCCTGAGGGAGTTTGGGGGCCAAGAATCCCTCCTGGTACCTCCTGTAAGTCCTAAGCAGCGGAATTTCTGAGCGTTGGTTGGACGCCCAGCACCCTTTCTCCACCACTCTGCAAACGCGACTACTAGTTAAAGTAGCATATTTCTGCACCTCTGACTTAGAGGTAGTTTTAATCCCCCTGCTCTATTATGTACTAGGGCCTTACAGAGGAGGTCATGCTAATCACAGGGGTACCCCAACGCATAGTGTTCCCTAGTGTATGTAGGTGTTTTCACTGTATTCTAAGTGTCTTTTAGCATAGCACTGGCTCTAGGCCTGGTTAGTCAGAGTCAGTTACCACCAGTACCCCTCTGAAAAAGTTGTGGGCACAGGATGATTTTGCAACAAGGCCTCTTTCTGCTCCTCTGTTGGTTCTTTCTGCACATGTCTTGCTTCTTCCTGCACTTTTCTTCGTCTTTGTGGACTTCTGTTGCTTCTTTCTGCATTTCTTTTGCTTCTTTCTGTGCGTTTTTTCTTCTTTCTTCACATGTCCTACCTCTGTAGGCATAGTTAGAAACTAGCATTTAAAAAACCTTTGAAATTCACTTAAAAAACCATAGGTTTCAGGCACGTTATAGTTAGAAATTAGCATTTAAAAAACCTTTGAAATTCACTGAAAAAACCATAGGTTTCAAGCACGTTATAGTTAGAAATTAGCATTTAAAAAACCTTAGAAATTCACTGAAAAAACCATAGGTTTCAGGGACGTTATAGTTAGTTGGACATTTCACTCGTACAAAACCATAGAAATTCCCCCGTTATAGTTAGTTCAGCTAACGATAACTCGCGCCCCCGCAATGCACTGCTGATGACGTCACATATTACATCACTCATGACATGGTCAGTGACATCACTGATGACATCACTGATGACATCTCAAATGACATCACTGATGACATCATCCATGTGATAATTTGATGCATCTTCTTACACCCTAATATAACCTTTGATACACCCACTCTAAATTACAGACTGCCATTCTCAAAACCATAGACACTCCAACACCAATAACTAAATACCCACGCACCGATTCTTAGGTTTACACACACATCCACTCACTCACCCGTACAGTCACTCATACTTATGGTCACTCAGTACAGTACTATCATATGCACTCATACACCTATATAGACACTCACACACCACCACTCATCCATAGAGGTACTCACACACCTAGTCACTCATGCAAATAATTAATCACACTGCCATTTACTCACCTATACAGTTATACACACACCAGCTCAATTACTCATACAAATACTAGCACATTCTTACGCTCTTATACAATCACTGATACAAGCACACACTCATCCATACAGCCACTCTCACAATCACACACTCTCACTTATAGCCATTTATATACTCCAACACACATATATACTGCCTTTCACATATGTAGTTACTCGCACATGTACCACTGAGATATACATTCACTCACTAACACACCCATACACACACTCACCCACCCATACAGTCCATCACAGATGCACTCTTGAAACCATGCACCCAGTGAATCACCCACTCACACATCTATGCACAGAGTCACACACACCCCACCCACACAAACACTCAGGCACCCATACAGATACTCAGACAATCAATCAATAACCCATATAGACACTCATGTAGCTATTCGCAAACCCATGCAGCCGCTTACACACCAACAGACAGATGGATACAGACATTCACACAGTTTAGTCACTAACCCATGCATTCAGTAAGATATGTTTAATCACTCACTTATAGAGTCAGTCACGCACCTACTAAATCATCCATTCAGACACTTATACACCCACTCATTCTTCAATACGCCTTTCCCTATATATATTAAACATATTTAAACTTTACAGAAACACACAGTCACTGGATGATGTCATCAGTGATGTCATCAGTGATGTCACTGACCATGTCATGAGTGATGTAATATGTGACGTCATCAGCAGTGCATTGCAGGGGCGCGAGTTATAGTTAGCTGAACTAACTATAACGGGGAAATATCTATGGTTTTGTACGAGTGAAATGTCCAACTAACTATAAGTCCCTGAAACCTATGGTTTTTCAATGAATATATATATATATATATATTCACTGAAAAAACCATAGGTTACAGACACGTTATAGTTAGAAATTAGCATTTAAAAAACCTTTGAAATTCACTGAAAAAACCATAGGTTTCAGGCACGTTATAGTTAGAAATTTGCATTTAAAAAACCTTAGAAATTCACTGAAAAAACCATAAGGTTTTAGGGACAGTTATAGTTAGTTGGACATTGCACTCGTACAAAACCCGTGAAATTCCCCCGTTATAGTTAGTTCAGGTAACTATAACTCGCGCCCCGCAATGCACTGCTGATGACGTCACATATTACATCACTCATGACATGGTCAGTGACATCACTGATGACATCACTGATGACATCTCAAATGACATCACTGATGACATCATCCAGTGACTGTGTGTTTGTGTAAAGTTTAAATATGTTTAATATATATAGGGAAAGGCGTATTGAAGAATGAGTGGGTGTATAAGTGTCTGAATGGATGATTTAGTAGGTGCGTGACTGAGTCTATAAGTGAGTGATTAAACGTATCTTACTGGATGCATGGGTGAGTGACTAAACTGTGTGAATGTCTGTATCCGTCTGTCTGTTGTTGTGTAAGCAGCTGCATGGGTTTCTGACTAGCTAAATGAGTGTCTATATGGGTTATGGATTGGTTCTCTGAGTATCTGTATGGGTGCCTCAGTGTTTGTGTGGGTGGGGTGAGTGTGACTCTGTGCATAGATGTGTGAGTGGGTGATTCACTGGGTGCATGGTTTCAAGAGTGCATCTGTGATGGACTGTATGGGTGGGTGAGTGTGTGTATGGGTGTGTTAGTGATTGAATGTATATCTCAGTGGTACATGTGTGAGTAACTACATATGTGAAAGGCAGTATATATGTGTGTTGGAGTATATAAATGGCTATAAGTGAGAGTGTGTGATTGTGAGAGTGGCTATATGGATGAGTGTGTGCTTGCATCAGTGATTGCATAGGAGCGTAAGAATGTGCTAGTATTTTTATGAGTAAGTGAGCTGGTGTGTATAACTGTATAGGTGAGTAAATTGGAGTGTGATTAATTATTTGCATGACTGACTAGGTGTGTGAGTACCTCTATGGATGAGTTGCGTTGTGTGAGTGTTTATATAGGTGTATGAGTGCATATGATAGTCCTGTACTGAGTGACTGTAAGTATGAGTGACTGTACGGGTGAGTGAGTAGATGTGTGTGTGTAGACCTAAGAATCAGTGAGTGGGTATGTACTTATTGGTATTGGAGTGTGTATGGTTTTGAGAATGGCAGTCTGTAATTTAGAGTGGGTGTTTCAAAACTTATATTAGGGTGTGAGAAGATGCATTAAATTCTCACATGGATGATGTCATCAGTGATGTCATCAGTGATGTCACTGACCATGTCATGAGTGATGTAATATGTGACGTCATCAGCAGTGCATTGCGGGCGCGAGTTATAGTTACCTGAACTAACTATAACGGGGGAATTTCACGGGTTTTGTACGAGTGCAATGTCCAACTAACTATAACTGTCCCTAAAACCTTATGGTTTTTCAGTGAATTTCTAAGGTTTTTTAAATGCAAATTTCTAACTATAACGTGCCTGAAACCTATGGTTTTTTCAGTGAATTTCAAAGGTTTTTAAATGCTAATTTCTAACTATAACGTGTCTGAAACCTATGGTTTTTCAGTGAATTTCAAAGGTTTTTAAATGCTAATTCCTAACTATAACATGTCTGAAACCTACGGTTTTTCAGTGAATTTCAAAGGTTTTGTAAATGACAATTTTTAAATGTATTAATTGTTATATTTATTTTTTTCATACTGATTTACTACATTTTTAGAAACAATTTTTTTTTACATATTTTATTTTTAAATTACATTGTAATTACATTATACATTACAAAAAATACTTTCTCAGAATGAATTACTTTAGTTTAAATACTTTGCACATAGGCAATAGACTTTTAAGTACAGTAGTTACAGTTGTTGCAATGGGCAACACATTTTCAAACACAATGCAACATTCAGCTCAATGTGAATTTCTAGTTAAATGCAATTAGTTACTTTATGGATTACTTTTCTAACCACAGGACTGGATCCTAGATTCAGTCCTGGGACATCTCCTGTAAACAGTTGAGTAAAAGCGTTTTGGTTACAGTAGTGATTTTTAAGGAATATTATTGTATTTTAAAAGTTGACACTTTGAAACTTTTTCTCATAGAATCACCAATGTTATCCTATGGAAGGAAATTCACTTAGCAGGTAAAAACTGTTATCGTTACTTTTTGTTACTCAGTGTTGGATCCTGGATCCAGCACTGGTGCATCTCCTGTAAACAGTTGAAAGAATGCGTTTAAGTCATACAGGCGATTTTTAAGGAATATTTGTAGTTTGTGAAAATCGACACTTTGAAACTTTTCTGCTGAAAACCAGACAATGGATTCCTATGGAAGAAAATATAAGTTACTGGTAAGTACGGTTAAAATTACTTTTCAGGGTCAGTGCTGGGCTAAAAGATGCAGCACTGAGGTCTCTCTTGATAACAGGTGAGTAAATCGGAATTCGTATTTCGGCTGATTTTAGAGGAATATTTTAAAGTTCCAAAACTCCACACTTAGAAGAATTTCCAAGTGAAACCAGTCAATGTTAGCCTATGGAAGGAAATTCAAGTTACTGGTAGGTACGGTTAAAATTACTTTTCAGGACCAGTACTGGGCTGAAAGATACAGCACTGAGGTCTCTCCTGATAACAGGTGAGTAAATCGGAATTCGTATTTCGGCTGATTTTAGAGGAATATTTGTATGTTTCAAAAATCAACACTTAGAAACTTTTTCAGCAAAAAGCAGGCAATGGTATCCTATGGAAGGAAATTCAAGTTACTGGTAAGTACGGTTAAAATTACTTTTGAGGATCAGTACTGGGCTGAAAGATGCAGCACTGAGGTCTCTCCTGATAACAGGTGAGTAAATCGGAATTCGTATTTCGGCTGATTTTAGAGGAATATTTTAAAGTTCCAAAACTCCACACTTAGAAGAATTTCCAAGTGAAACCAGTCAATGTTAGCCTATGGAAGGAAATTCAAGTTACTGGTAAGTACGGTTAAAATTACTTTTCAGGACCAGTACTGGGCTGAAAGATACAGCACTGAGGTCTCTCCTGATAACAGGTGAGTAAATCGGAATTCGTATTTTGGTTGATTTTAGAGGAATATTTGTATGTTTCAAAAATCAACACTTAGAAACTTTTTCAGCAAAAAGCAGGCAATGATATCCTATGGAAGGAAATTCAAGTTACTGGTAAGTACGGTTAAAATTACTTTTCAGGATTAGTACTGGGCTGAAAGATGCAGCACTGAGGTCTCTCCTGATAACAGGTGAGTAAATCAGAATTCGTAGTTCGGCAGATTTTAGAGGAATATTTGCACAATGGTGAAGGGAGGGCGGGGCCTGAGGTGACATCTGTGCAAACGCGCCCCGTGGCGCGTTTTAAGTTGGGGGATTAAGTCCCCTTGAATCATGAGGGTCCCTAGGGGCCAACTAGCCCACCAGGAACCTCCAGTATGCGCCAGGGGCTGCGTTGCAGAGACGTGTAGAGAGGCCACACCCCTTTTACACCTCTCTGCAACGCAGCTCTGAAGGCGCTTTCTGGATGTACCTGTTGGGCTAGTTGGCCCCCAGGGACCCGCAGGATTGAAGGGGATTTAATTCCCCATCTTAAAACGCGCCACGGGGCCTGTTTGCACACATGTCACCTCAGGCCCGCCCTCCCTTCACCACTGCAGCAAATGCGCCCCGTGGCGCGTTTTAAGTCGGGGATTAACTCCTTGAATCCTGAGGGTCCCTGGGGTGCAACTAGCCCACCAGCTACCTCCATTAAGCGCCACAGAGCTGCATTGCAGAGAGGTGTAAAAGGGCGTGGCCTCTGTACACCTCTCTGCAAGGCAGCCTCTAGCGCATACTGGAGGTTCCTGGTGGGCTAGTTGGCCCCAGGGTCCCCCAGTATTCAAGGGGAATTACTTCCCCTTCTTAAACGCGCCTGGAGGCGCGTTTGCAGAGTACTGCAGGGAGGGGGCGGGGTCTCCGGCACGATGCCGTTTTTTGTTTTTGTTTTTATGGGAGGGGGCTGCGTGGCCCCCTTCCCTCAGCCACTTTTGGCCCCAGGGACCCCATCCCCAGGGGCCTGAGCATTTTTATTTGTTTTATTTAAAAAAAAAAAAACGGGGAAGGGGCCGCGTGGCCCCCTTCCCTGGGCCTCTATTGGCCCCGGGGACCCCATCCCCGGGGGATGCCCTGTTTTTAAATGAAAAATATGGAGGGGGCTGCGTGGCCCCCTCCTCAGGCCATTTAAGGCCCCGGGGACCCCATCCCCGGGGCCGGCCTTGCCCTTATTTTTTTTTATTATTATTTTTTTTATTTGGGGAGGGGGCTGCGTGGCCCCCTCCCGGGCCACTTATGGCCCCGGGGACCCCATCCCCCAGGGCCTGGCCTCTGGTTGGGGACTGTGGGGGTCCCCAATCCCCCACAGTCCCGCCGGCTCCCCGCGTCCTATGGGAGCCGGCATTGCTTCCACATGGGGAGCAGCTAAGATGCTGCTCCCCATGTGGAAAGCTATTGGTTTGCATTTTGAAAGAGAGAGCAGGTTTCCTGCTCTCTCTTTCAAAATGCAAACAAGTTTGCTATGACAGGGCGGGAGCCGCGAGGCTCCCGTCCTGTCATAGCAAACAGCAGTGTCCCGGGGTAGGCACCCTGGGACACTGCAGAGAGCCGGCCCTGGGGGTGGCGGTCCCCAGGGCCATCAAGGGCTCCAGGAGGGGGCCGCGCGGCCCCCTCCCTACATTTTGAAAGCCCCGGGAGGTGGTGGTCCCGGGGCTTGGGGTCAAAACGGACCCCCATTTTCAATTTTCTTAGTGCCCCAGGGAGGTGGTGGTCCCGGGCGTGTGGGAGGCTGGAGCCCCCACACAGGTTTTAAAAAAAAAGCCCCGGGAGGTGGCGGTCCCGGGGCTGCGGGAGGGCTCAGAGCCCTCCCGCACCATTTATGATAAAGCCCCGGGGGTGGTGGACCCCGGGGCTTGGGGAGCCTGGAGGCCCCCATACATAAAATAAACACCCCCCAGCATGCCCCCGGGACTTGGCCCACCCGGGGGCAAATTAACATCGAGCGCGGGAGACCGCGCTCGATTTTTATCGGCAGGATCCGCGCACCCTGAGCGCATCCTGCCGATTTTTTAAAAAAAATGCTTTTTTGCCCAGGGGTCCTTGTGGGACCCCTGAGCAGACCTAGGGGTCAGGGTGTTTCTACCCTGCCCCCTTTGTGCGTTTTGCGCACTTTTTTACTGCTTTCTTGTTCCTCGGTTCTACCGAGGAACAAGATGGCTGCCAACACTTCCTGGTTTGGAGTGTTGACAGCCAATTAGCAGACAGCTCGTGATCGGGAGGGTGCGCGAATCCGACGCGGCCATAGATATATATGTACTTTTACTTTTGATTTTCTCAGCAACTACTGAACAGATTTACACCATTTAACAAAAAGGGTTCTTTCTGAACCAAGAACTACCTCTTTGCCAAATTTGGTGTAATTCCGTTCAGCAGTTCGAGCTGTAGCCGTGTCTAAAGTTTCCTATGGGAAAATGAATGGGGAAAACACGTTTTGGGACCCCCTTTTTCTCGGCCCCCGCTTGACGAATCACCCTGAGACTTTCAGGGTAGGAGCGGACCGGAGCGGGCCATAAAGTTTGTAAATTTCGCGAATATTCGTCAACCGACGCAAGAGTTATTTCAAATAGAATGTCGCGGATTTTCTATAGAAAATAGGTCCTAACTATAACTATCTACTGGCGACCGCCAGTAGATAATATATATATATATATATATATATATATATATATATATATATATATATTTATATTTCCTCACCAACTCCAATAATGCGCAGCACTCTCCCAACGCATTTCAACCAGCAGGTCTTGATCACGGTGCAAAAAAAAAACCCCCCAAAAAACGTGATCAAGACCTGCTGGTTGAAACGCGTTGGTGGAGGAAGGAGTAATCTCATGGCTTAATAAACCGCTTTTGTAAAACAACCCCCTGGGAGAGTGCTGCGCATTATTGGAGTTGGTGAGGAATTACATTTCGAGGCTAGTCCGGCCTCGCTGCGCGCACCATCTGTGAAAAGTGCGCCCTTTGTCTGGGACAGCTTTGGTGGACAAATATATATATATATATATATATATATATATATATATATATATATATATATATATATATATATATACGTTTCCAGTGAGGGAATTCTGGGACATTGAGTTGCTTTTTAAGATCAAAGGTTTCCTCCAATGGGAGTAAAGCAGCAGGCTCATTTAAACTTCGCAGCGCTAGCACCTGAGTGATCGGCATTTGAAAAAGGCAATCTAGCTGAAACGTGTCATGCCGCAAGAAATAAAACAGTAATCCCTGCAGACCCGCTGTGTTCCTCGTTTGTTTTGGGAGGAGAACGAATTTCGGAGGTATATTTGTGTGTAGCCACACACATGCTGGGGAACCCTTCCCATTGTGTTCAGGGGCATTGGTGGCACAGGCAGTTGTGGTATTTCCGAGGTATCGGAAGACCCCTGGACCGCCGCTACCCGAATGGTGATGGAAGTTGCTGACGAGTTCAGACCATGACTTCATGGGAAGCCGCCGTATACTGAAACTGCGCCTTTAATTTCCAAAAGCTATCGGGATTTGTGGAGGATGTAGGAGCCTGCAGGGATATGCTTAAATATTTTTTGACATTGACTTTGGTGGTTAAAGATCCAACGTTTCCAGTGAGGGGAGTTCTGGGACATTGAGTCGCCTTTTAAGATCAAAAGGTTTCCTCCAATGGGAGTAAAGCGGCAGGCTCATTTTAAACTCGCAGCGCGAGCACCTGAGTGATCGGCATTTGAAAAAGGCAATCTAGCTGAAACGCGTCATGCCGCAAGAAATAAAACAGTAATCCCTGCAGACCCGCTGTGTTCCTCGTTTGTTCTGGGAAGAGAACGAATTTCGGAGATATATATATATATATATATATATATATATATATATATTCGAAAATGCACTTGCGTGGCAGCACAAGTAAGAGCACACACTCCAAAGGAATATGTCATCATTAATTTATTTTGGTTGACACGTTTCGATCTGCCCGGTCTTTGTCAAAGCCTACATGATAATGAGGTTTATCCCTGAAAAAGTGTTTGCACGCTCTCAGCCCTATTTCATGACCGATGCAAGTGTACCATGACACCACATCAATTATTTTCAATTTTAGTCTGTAAAAATGATTTTGGTACATTAGAGATTGGTCAGTATAAATCTGACAAACACACTGGTGCAGTATTTTATGTAATTTGTACTACTCGGCACACATATATTCTATTTGTGACATTGCAGACATGTTAAGCATGGGCAAACAATATATGCATTTACACACTTGTGTTTATTAACACTGTATCAAATACATTCACCCAGTCATTCCTTGCAATTAGGGAATGTCACTGACTGAGCTCCCACGAGTCTGTTTACCATGTTTACTTGTAGTGGTGAATTTTGTTTATAGGAAGTAGGGCACTTTCACTACTGTCATATAGGCTTTCACAAAGACCAGACAGGTCGAAACGCATCAGCCAAAATAAATTAATGGTGGCATAGTCCTTCGGAGTGCGGGCTTTTACTTGTGGTGCTGCGCAAGTGCATTTTCAAATAATTATTGGGTCCTGTTCCCCATTGCTTCAGCACCGACCCCATCAGGTGGAAGCGGTTGGAAGAACTGCAGTTGGATCATATATATATTAAAAAAAATATATATATATATACATACATATATATATTTATATATATATATACATATATATATATATATATATACATATATATATATACACATATATATATATATATTCAGTCCACTCTTCCCGTCATTGGCTACCGCTCTCCTCACAGTGGGTGCTTCCAGCTCACGAGGACGGGCTCGTGCAAATGTCTGTTCCATAGAGGACGCTGGGTACTCCGGGCTTCTTATATTCTGTTAATTTATTTTACATTTTCAAGTGCAACCCACAGCTGTGGGTTGCATGTGAAAATTTAAAATAAATTAACAGAATATATGAAGCCCGGAGTGCCCAGCATCATTTTTGGAACAGATATATATATATATAAAGCCACCAATAACTACAATCAAATGTATATTTTATATACTCACAGATTGCAATGTTTTATGAAAGTGAGTGTCATAAAATATTTTCAATAAAGCCATACTAAAAACTCAACATGTCTTCGAGTCTTTTTTATTTTAACCTTTTTCAGGCCACCAAATACAACACTGGAACCCAGCATAAGGGGTCCCTGCACCCCAGCTGAAGAGCATGCAGCTCTAGCTCTTTAAAAGCTGAAGCCCCTCTGTAGCCCCCCATAGTTGCAGCACTCCCTGTAGTCCCCCACAACATTAAAAAATGGTTGATGCTGCCCCTGCCCATTTTAGGGCACCACCAGGAAGTAAAAACATAATTTATAAAAAGCCCATGCAGGGTGTTATGAGGCACTCCTTGCTGGAACAGTGAATAATAAATGGTTGGCTGCTGTCAATCATTTATTATTCTTTCTTTTTTAATGGGTGCCCCACAGCACATGCAACACCTTCCAATTTTGGGGGGACACCCAAGGACCCTGGGGCCCCTGTCAGCTCCCTACCCGGCACCCATACCGGGTGAATGCAGGATTTGACGTCTTGTTTTTTTAAAAGTGGATGCCCAGTGCTCACCTGTGGCCTGCACAACCTTGCCAAAAGTTGGGAACTGTCGGGGGAGCCGCAGGGCCCATGCAGACCCTGCCAGCATCTCAGACAGCACCAAGATAGGAGATGGCCATTTGTTTAATTTTTAACCTTTTATTTTTAAAGTGGGTGCTCTGGTGCCCACCCTGGTCACCTACAACATTGCCAAAAATTGGGAGCTGCAAGGGGAGCCCTGCAGCCCCCACTGACTCTGCTGGTTCCCCAGCCAGTACACTTTGCTCCCACACGGGAGGGAGCAGCTTCTTATTTTATTTCCAATCGGGCGGTGCAAAGTTGTGTTCATGCCTGTAAGAGCACTGCCTCCACAGGCACCTAGGCCCACTGTTGTGTAGCTGTCTGGGAGGAATATAGAAAGTCCAACTGCCAATTAAACCTGAGCAGGTGACCCAGCATCAGCCTACAGGCACCAAATAGTTAGCGCTGGAATATGCAAACTTTCTAAAGGAGGCATTTTCAAAATTGTAACTTAAAATCCAACTTTACCATTAAACAGTATTTTTAATTGCAATATGTCTGATTGCAAACATGACATTCTTATCTTCCCCTAATTGAAAGTTATCACTTATTAAATATAATAAGGTACCCCTATGTTATCCTATGAAAGAGGTAGGCCTCACAGGAGTGAAAAATGAATTTAAGAGCTTTTCACTACCAGGACATGGAAAACTTAAAAGTACATGTCCAACTTTTTAAATATAATGCACCTTGCCCTTTGGGATGTTTAAGAGCTACCTTAGGGGTGATTTATACATAATAAAAAGGGCCTGGCAAGGTGTTTATTTTGCCAAGTCGAATTGGCTGTTCAACACTGCATGCAGCGTACAATAGTAGGCCGTAGGCATGTTTTAAGGAGCTACTAAGGGAGACACAGTAAGTGCTGCAGGCCCACTAGTAACATTTAATTTACCACCCCTGGGTATTTGGTATACCACTTTACTAGGAACTTATATGTACATTAAATGTGCCAAATGGATGCAAGCCAATTTCACATGTTTAAAGGAGAGAGCACAAACACTTTCGCACTGGTTAGCATTGGTAAAGTGTGCAGAGTCCTAAAAGTCAATGAAAACGGGTTCAGAAAACAGAGGATGAAGGCAAAAAGTTTGGTGATGACCCTGCAGAAAGTGCCAGGTCCAACAGTTCCTTAAACCTTTGTTTTTTTCAGTGAATTTTTAGAGCTTTTCTTAACATATAAATTACTTTCAAAATATATCAGGCAAGCCTATTGGTTCTATAAATAAACATTTTTTTAAAGTATTTGACACAAAAAATAAAATAAACATATCAGTCTTTATTTTACACTCCTCAGGCTAAATGATGCAGTCATAAAACCAACCACTAGGGGTCCCTGCATTCCCAAATAGAAAAGGAAAAGTTGCAGCTCTGAGAAAGAGTAGAAAACCGCAATCACTGTCCCTGAGGTCATATTCTATAGACCCATCCTGAGGAGTTTAATTAAAAAAAATAAAAAGGCGGGACCACCACATTTTCTTTCTTGTTAAATATTCGGCATGATCCGTGATTAAAAAATTAAAAAAACAAAAGCTGTTCTTGGCCAGGGGGTGATTCCCCCACCAGGCCTAAGGGTGGTAGGGTATCCCTACCATGCCCCCCTATATGTTGTTTTTTTTACTTTGTTATATGATAGGGGACTGAGTTCCGAGCTCTAAAATGGCAGCCAATCAGATCTCATCTTGAGATCCGTTGACTCCACGATCATTTGCAGCATGAAATATAAAACGTTTGACATAATTTCTCACAAACTACTGACCAGATTTACACCAAATCACAAAAAATTAACATTTTACTTTCTGCCAAATTTGATGTAATTCAGTTCAGCTGTTTTGGCTGTAGCTGTGTCTATTTTTCCTATGGAAAAAAGTATTTGAGAAAACATGTTATAGGCCCCCCCCTTTTTCTCGGCTCCAACTTGACGGATCACCCCAAAACTTTCCAGGATGGAGCTGAGATGAATGAAATTTTGTTTTGGACAGTTTCGAGTAGATTTGCCAAACGGTACTGAAGTTATTAGCAAATGAAGAAAAAAAAATTCTAACAAAGAAACATTGACTTAACTATAACTACCTAGTGGCAGCCACCACTGGGGGAGATATATATGTGTGATCAAGGCAGGAAGTGCCGAAACGCGTTACAGCGTATTTTGAATTAAAGGACAGAATTGCTAAAATGCTACCCCTGTGTCAGTTTCAATATTAAGGATTCAGATGTGATATATAGCTATCAAAGAAGACCACTTCGGTAAAAAGTAATCAGAGGACACAGCGGGGAGTTTGGGGAAGTCCTCTTTAATGACAGCTTGGGCATGACGCGTTTCGGCGGAGTGTGCCTTCATCTGATGCCGCTGATCTCGAGAACTATGCCTCAACCCTCTTTTGAATATACGGCGGCACTCCCATTGGTGGGAGTCCAGCTGATCCCAGTCCGTTGCATCGAGTTTGGTTGTAGTTCTGGGTAGCGAACTGCAACTCCCAGCAGGCAACACAGCCAGGATAAGAACTCCAACGGGGCTCATTTGGTCTCAAAGTTGGCGCTGGTATTCCTGGCAATAGAGGGTTGCGTGTAACTGGTATTCCCGATTCTGATGATGTTCAAGAACTTCCTTGGGTCCCCAGATGCCCCAGCCTCGATAGCAAAAGTTCGCCGGGCTGTGGGTCGCTGATACAATGATTGCGCCGTCCCGGTGAAGTCACGGACTGCACCTGGCAGCAGCCCTGTGCTAATCTTGCATACGAGGTGGTCCAAGGCTGACCAATGACTTGGAAAACAAACAGAACGAAGCCAGCGATGCCTTGGACGCTTTGTAGGGCGGGTCCTCTATTGCGCCCCTGGCTGGCGCAAAAAATGTCACAAAGAAGACCACTTCAGTAAAAAGTAATCAGAGGACACAGCGGGGAGTTTGGGGAAGTCCTCTTTAATGACAGCTTGGGCATGACGCGTTTCGGCGGAGTGTGCCTTCATCTGATGCCGCTGATCTCGAGAACTATGCCTCAACCCTCTTTTGACTATACGGCGGCACTCCCATTGGTGGGAGTCCAGCTGATCCCAGTCCGTTGCATCGAGTTTGGTTGTAGTTCTGGGTAGCGAACTGCAACTCCCAGCAGGCAACACAGCCGGGATAAGAACTCCAAAGGGGCGCACTTGGTCTCAAAGTTGGTGCTGGTATTCCTGGCAATAGAGGGTTGCGTGTAACTGGTAAGTCCCGATATATATATATATATTCTTGCTCCAGTCCACCAGGAAACACTCAGCACTCCGAAGCGGTTGCCTGCCGTAGGGTGGCGGTGGACCATGAATTCTATTGCGATAAAGGCGCAAGCCGAAACACGTTTATTGTACCTGTAACTCGTTTTATTATATCAAGTTATTTTCTTCTCTCGCGAGTGCTGTTTCTTCTTTTTGAAGAAACTTGAGCTATATATATATAATATATTCACTGAAAAAACCATAGGTTTCAGGGACGTTATAGTTAGTTGGATATTTCACTAGTACAAAACCAGAGAAATTCGCCCGTTTTAGTTAGTTGAGCTAACTATAACTCGTGCCCCCGCAATGCACTGCTGATGACGTCACATATTACATCATTCATGACATGGTCAGTGACATCACTGATGACATCTCAAATGACATCACTGATGACATCACTGATGACATCATCCACGTGATAATCTGATGCACCTCCAAATACCCTAACATAACCTTCGATACACCCACTCTAAAATGCAGACTACCATTTTCGAAACCATAGACACACCAATACCAGTTACTACATACCCACTCACTGATTCCTAGGTCTACACACATGTCCACTCATTCATCCATACAGTTACTCATACATGCAGTCACTCATCAATACAGCACTATCATATGCACTCATACACCTATACAGACACTCACACACCACCACTCACCCATAGAGTTACTCACACACCTAGTCAGTCATGCAAAGAATCAATCACACTCCCATTTACTCACCTATAGAGTTATACACACCACTTCACTTATTCATACAGATACTAACACATACTTACTCTCTTCTACAATCACTGACACAAGCACACACTCATCCATACAGCCACTCTCACAATCACTCACTCTCAAATATAGTCATTTATATACTCCAACACTCACATATACTGCCTTTCACATATGTAGTTACTCACACATGTACCACTGAGACATCCATTCACTCACCAACACACCCATACACACACTCACCCACCCATACAGCCCTTCATAGATGCACTCTTGTACCCATACACCCAGTGAATCACCTACTCACACATCTATGCACAGAGTCACACACCCCCACCCACCCCCACCCACCCACACAGACACTCAGGCACCCATACAGGTAATCAGACAACCAATCATTAACCCATATAGACACTCATGTAGCTACTCACCAACCCATGCAGCCGCTTACACACCAACTGACAGACTAATACAGACATTCACACAGTTTAGTCACTAATCCATGCATTCAGTAAGACACGATTAATCACTCACTTATACAGTCAGTCACGCACCTACTAAATCATCTATTCAGACACTTATACACCCACTCATTCTTCAATACACCTTGGCATATATATATATATATATATATATATATATATATATATATATATATATATAAAACATATTTAAACTTTACAGAAACACAGTCACTGGATGATGTCATCAGTGATGTCATCAGTGATGTCATTTGATATGTCATCAGTGATGTCACTGACCATGTCATGAATGATGTAATATGTGACGTCATCAGCAGTGCATTGCGGGGGCGCGAGTTATAGTTAGCTCAGCTAACCAAAACGGGCGAATTTCTCTGGTTTTGTACTAGTGAAATGTCCAACTAACCATAACATCCCTGGAACCTATGGTTTTTTCAGTGAATTTCTACGGTTTTTTAAAGGCTAATTTCTAACTATAACGTCCCTGAAACCTATGGTTTTTTCAGTGAATTTCAAAGGTTTTTTAAATGATAATTTCTAACTATAACGTCACTGAAACCTATGGTTTTTCAGTGAATTTCAAAGGTTTTTTAAATGCTAATTTCTAACTATAACGTCCCTGAAACCTATGGTTTTTTCAGTGAATTTCAAAGGTTTTTTAAATGCTAATTTCTAACTATAACGTCCCTGAAACCTATGGTTTTTTCAGTGAATTTCAAAGGTTTTTTAAATGCTAATTTCTAACTATAACGTCCCTGAAACCTATGGTTTTTCAGTGAATTTCTAAGGTTTTTAAATGCTAATTTCTATCTATAACGTCCCTGAAACCTGTGATTTTTTCAGTGAATTTCAAAGGTTTTTAAATGCTAATTTCTAACTATAACATCCCTGAAACCTGTGGTTTTTTTCAGTGAATTTCTAAGGTTTTTTAAATGCTAATTTCTAACTACACCTAGATAGGTAAGACATGTGCAGAAAGAGAAAGAAAGGTGCAGAAAGAAGCAAGAGAAGTGCAGAAAGGAGCAAGAGAAGTACAGAAAAAGGCAAGAAAAGTGCAGAAAAAAGCAAGAGAGGTGCAAAAAGAGGAAGAAAGGTGCAGAAAGAAGCAGGAGAAGTGATGAAAGAGGCAAGAGAGGTGCAGAAAGAAGCAAGACAAGTGCGGAAAGAAGCAAGAGAGGCACAGACAGAAGCAAGAGAGTTGCAAAAAGAAGAGAGTGAGGTGTAGAAAGAGGAAGAAAGGCGCAGAAAGAGGAAGAAAGGTGCAGAAAGAGGCAAGTGAGGTGCAAAAAGAGGCAAGAGAGGTGCAGAAAGACAAGAGAGGTGCAGAAAGAGGCAAGAGAGGTACAGAAAGAGGCAAGAGAGGTCTAGAAAGAGACAAGAGAGGTCTAGAAAGAGGAAGAAAGGTGCAGAAAGAGGCAAGAAAAAGGAAGAAAGGTGCAGAAAGAAGCAAGAGAAGCACAGAAAGAAGCAAGAGAGGTGCAGAAAGAAGCAAGAGAGGTGCAGAAAGAGGCAAGAGAGGTGCAGAAAGAGGCAAGAGTGGTGCAGAAAGAGGCAAGAGTGGAGTAGAAAGCCAAGAGAGGTGCAGATAGAGGCAAGAGAGGTGCAGATAGAGGCAAGAGAGGTAAAGAAAGAGGCAAGAGAGGTGCATAAAGAGGCAAGAGAGGTACAGAAAGAGGCAAGAGAGGTGTAGAAAGAGACAAGACTGGTGCAGAAAGAGGCAAGAGATGTGCAGAAAGAGGCAAGAGAGGTGCAGAAAGAGGCAAGATAGGTGCATAAAGAGGCAAGAGGGGTGCATAAAGAGGCAAGAGGGGTGCAGAAAGAAGAGAGTGAGCTGCAGAAGGAGGGAAGAGAGGTGTAGAAAGAGGCAAGAGAGATGCAGAAAGAAGAGAGTGAGCTGCAGAAAGAGGCAAGAGAGGTGCAGAAAGAGGCAAGAGAGGTGCAGAAAGAGGTAAGAGGTGTAGAAAGAGTCAAGAGGTGTAGAAAGAGTCAAGAGAGGTACAGAAAGAGGAAGAAAGGTACAGAAAGAAGCAAGTGAGCTGCAGAAAGAGGCAAGAGAAGAGCAAAAAGAGTCGAGAGGTGCATCAAGAGGCAAGAGAGGTGCAGAAAGAGGAAGAAATGTTCAGAAAGAGGCAAGAGAGGTGCAGAAAGAAGAGAGTGAGCTGCAGAAAGAACCAAGAGAAGTGCAGAAAGTGGCATGAGAGGTACAGAAGGAGGCAAGAGAGGTGCAGAGAGGCAAGAGAGGTGCAGAAAAAAGAGAGTGAGCTGCAGAAAGAGGGAAAAGAGGTGCAGAAAGAGGCAAGAGAGGTGCAGAAAGAGGCAAGACGGGTACAGAAAGAAGAGAGGTGCAGAAAGAGGCAAGAGAGGTGCAGAAAGAGGCAAGAGAGGTGCAGAAAGATACAAGAGAGGTGCAGAAAGATGCAAGAGAGGTATATTAAGAGGCAAGAGATGTGCAGAAAGAGGCAAGAGATGTGCAGAAAGAGGCAATAGAGGTGCAGAAAGAGGCAAGAGAGGAGCAGAAAGAGGCAAGAGAGGTACAGATAGAAGAGAGTGAGCTGCAGAAAAAGGCAAGAGAAGTGCAGACAGAGTCAAGAGAGGTGCAGAAAGAGGCAAGAGAGGTGCAGAAAGAGGCAAGAGACGTGCAAAAAGAGACAAGAGAGGTACAGATAGAAGAGAGTGAGCTGCAGAAAGAGGCAAGAGAGGTGCAGAAAGAGGCAAGAGAGGTGTAGAAAGAGGCAAGAGAGGTGCAGAAAGAGGCAAGAGACGTGCAAAAAGAGACAACTAGATTGCTAACATTCTATATTTATTACAAAAGTGTGGCACGCCTGACGTCATCTTGATGTAATCAATACTGTAATACCTAAAGCATTTCCTTAAGAAAATATAGAAACGAGAGGGTCTTATTTGCATAGAAATTATGGTTAGTGCTCTAAAAAACTAAAATGAGGACATATTTTCTGAGTTCTCAAATAGCGACAAAGCACTTTGAAATTATTTGTTATCTTTATGTTTTTTATCCAGTTGACCACTTGATTAAATGTTACGCTTAGGGAGAGAATGTGGTGTTACTTCCAGAGCTGCAGACTTTGCAACTGGGGAACCAAGTTGGAGTTTCTGCTTCAGCTCGACATTCTGTGATTCTGGTCAAATCACTTAATCTCCCCATGCCTACAACCAAAATGAGTTTGTCCTTGTATGATGTAACCAATGCTCATGTAAAGCACTCCAATATCTGACCAGCCTGCACTATATAAAACTGCAAAAAAACAAAGGATAAAAAGTGTTTTCCACACTTCTGTCATTGGGCTATACGTGGGCTACATCTGGGTGATATTTGTGCTACATTTGGGCTCCTTTTTCTCTGCAGACCATCTTGGGAGACTTCAATTAAATTCATTAAACTTTATTCGATCTGATTTAGAAACATAGATCATAAAAGTATACATAAAAACAGTAAATCCTCTTTCTTAATACAATACAGTGAGAATTAATTAAAACCAGTAGGTAAAAATGGGTGTTACAAAGCCCGGTTCAGAGCAACTTCAGTTTAACAGAATAATAAAGTTCAATGTTTCGCAAGATCAATCTCATGTACTTCGTGCAAAATACACAATAAGGGGTCCAAGTAAGAGCAACGCTTCAATACCTGACCAGTCTGCACTATATAAAACTGCAAAAAAACAAAAAATAAAAGTGTTTTGCACACTTCTGTCATTGGGCTATATGTGGGCTACATCTGGGTGATATTTGTGCTACATTTGGGCTCTTTTTTCTCTGGTGGCCATCTTGGGAGACTTATTTGTTATCAAGTTTCCTAATTTCCTCATTTACTGCAGTCTCCTCAGTAGGAAATGCTTTAAGTTTTTACTTTGATTCCATCAAGAAGGCATTCAGATGTGTCACACATTTGCCATAAATTCAGAATGTTAGCACTCTAGTTGCTCATTAGATCACTGTAGTAAAGCTACTGCTCACCAGGGAGTTAACTGGAAGTCTACTGCTGGTATTGAAAGTGATTGTTTCAGTCTGCATGTCAGAATTTTCTAATGAAATAGAAGAGGATTTGAGATCTCACTTAAAACATGCCCTAATTTTTCTTTCTGCAGCACTAACCATAATTTCTATGGCAAAATGAACCCCCTCATTTTGTTCCTTTTTAAATTAAATGTTTTAAGTGTTACCAGTTTATTCCAATCAAGATGGCTTCAGGTGTGCCATAATTTTGTCATAAGTAAGACTGTTAGCGCTCTAGTTGTTCTTTAGAACACTCTGGGAAGCTGCAGTAGAACACAAAGGAATCAACTGACAGGCTGCTCCTGTTGAAATACAACAGGAAAATATTTGAGATCTCACTTAAAGCACGTCCTAATTTTTCTTTCTACAGCACTAACCATAATTTCTATGACAAAATGAACCCCATCATTTTGTTCCTTTTTAAATTAATTGTTTTAAGTGTTACCAGTTTATTCCAATCAAGATACCTTCAGGTGTGCCATACTTTTGTCATAAGTAAGGCTGTTAGCGCTCTAGTAGTTCTTTAGAACACTCTGAGAAGCTGCAGTAGAACACAAATGAATCAACTGATAGTCTCTGCCCTTGTTGTATGTACATGTTTTACTGAGAATGTCAGACTTCATTCTCACATGACTGAGAAAGATAATGTGAATTTACAGAAAATATGCTCTCATTTTAGCTTCTGGAGCACCTTCCAAACCTCTATGGGACAAGCATGGGAAAATAGTTTTCTCTCAAACATGATTCATGATATCCCAGCAGAAAGTTTTTCACAGGGTAAAATCACCTTAAAACACACCAAAATTCCTAAAATTAGTATGGTACCATCAACAAATGAATTGTAATGTAACTAAAGTCTGTTATCACCCTTTATTGTTCTCCTTTTGGTGACCCTCAAAATCTTCTATTCACTACAATGCATTTCAATGGGGTGATATCATGTATATTGGTCCCAAGATGGCTGCCAGCAATTCCAGGTTGAAGTGCTGACAGCCAATCAGATCTCACAATGAGATGTGTGGTTAGGCTCCGCCCAGATATTGATATTTTTTATTTTTGAATTTCTTAGAAACTACTGAATGGATTGACACCATTTAAAAAAAAAGGTCGCTTTCTGAACCAAGAGCTACCTATTTGCCAAATTTGGTGTAATTCCGTTCAGCATTTCGGGCTGTAGCCGTGTCTACAGTTTCCTATGGAAATTAACATGGGGAAAATGCGTTTTGGGACCCCCTTTTTCTCAGCCCCCGCTTGACGAATCACCCCAAAACTTTCAAGACAGGAGCTGACCGGAGCGGGCCATTAGTTTTGAAAATTTCACGAAGATTCGTCAAACGGCGCCAAAGATATTGGCAAAAGAACAAACGCTTTTTGAATAGAAACAAGGTCCTAACTATAACTACCTACTGGCGACCGCCAGTAGGATGGATATATATATATATCTTTGGGTCCGCTCTTCATCTTTCCACAGTGGAATTGGAGCAGCTGAGTAGCTGTTGTTGAGGCAAATCCTGTGATATATATATATATATATATTCACTGAAAAAACCATAGGTTTTAGGGAAAGTTATAGTTAGTTGGACATTTCACTCGTACAAAACCAGAGAAATTCCCCCGTTATAGTTAGTTCAGCTAACTATAACTCGCGCCCCCGCAATGCACTGCTGATGACGTCACATATTACATCACTCATGACATGGTCAGTGACATCACTGATGACATCTCAAATGACATCACTGATGACATCACTGATGACATCATCCATGTGATAATTTCATGCATCTTCTCACACCCTAATATAACTTTTGATACACCCACTCTAAATTACAGACTGCAATTCTCAAAACCATAGACACTCCAACACCAATAACTACATACCCACTCACTGATTCTTAGGTCTACACACACATCCACTCACTCACACGTACAATCACTCATACTTACGGTCACTCAGTACAGGACTATCATATGCACTCATACACCTATATAGATACTCACACACCGCCACTCATCCATAGAGGTACTCACACACCTAGTCAGTCATGCAAATAACTAATCACACTCCTAGTTACTCACCTATACAGTTATACACACACCAGCTCATTTACTCATACAAATACTAGCACATTCTTACGCTCTTATACAATCACTGATACAAGCACACACTCATCCATACAGCCACTCTCACAATCACACACTCTCACTTATAGCCATTTAAATACTCTAACACACATATATACTGCCTTTCACATATGTAGTTACTCACAAATGTACCACTGAGATATACATTCACTCACTAACACACCCATACACACACTCACCCACTCATACAGTCCATCACAGATGCACTCTTGAAACCATGCACCCAGTGAATCACCCACTCACACATCTATGCACAGAGTCACACACACCCCACCCACACAAACACTCAGGCACCCATACAGATACTCAGACAACCAATCAATAACTCATATAGACACTCATGTAGCTATTCACAAACCCATGCAGCCGCTTACACACCAACAGACAGACGGATACAGACATTCACACAGTTTAGTCACTAACCCATGCATTCAGTAAGAATCGTTTATTCACTCACTTATAGACTCAGTCACGCACCTAGTAAATCATCCATTCAGACACTTATACACCCACTCATTCTTCAATACCCCTTTCCCTATATATATTAAACATATTTAAACTTTACAGAAACACACAGTCACTGGATGATGTCATCAGTGATGTCATTTGAGATGTCATCAGTGATGTCATCAGTGATGTCACTGACCATGTCATGAGTGATGTAATATGTGACGTCATCAGCAGTGCATTGCGGGGGCGCGAGTTATAGTTAGCTGAACTAACTATAACGGGGGAATTTCTCTGGTTTTGTACGAGTGAAATGTCCAACTAACTATAACTTTCCCTAAAACCTATGTTTTTTGCAGTGAATTTCTAAGGTTTTTTAAATGCTAATTTCTAACTATAACGTCCCTGAAACCTATGGTTTTTTAAGTGAATTTCAAAGGTTTTTTACAGGCCACGTCCCCTTTCTCCACCACTATGCAAACACGCCCCGTGGCGCGTTTTAAGTTGGGGGATAAAGTCCCCTTGAATCCTGAGGGTCCCTGGGGTCCAACTAGCCCACCAGGTACCTCCAGTAAGCGCCACAGAGCTGTGTTGCAGAGAGGTGTAAAAAGGGGCGTGGCCTGGACTACCTCTCTGCAACGCAGCCCTGTGGCGCTTACTGGAGGTACCTGGTGGGCTAGTTGGCCCCCAGGGACCCTCAGGATTGAAGAGGAATTAATTCCCCAACTTTAAACGCGCCACAGGGCGTGTTTGAACACATGTCACCTCAGGCCCGCCCGCTCCCTTCACCACTGTGCAAATGCACCCTGTGGCGCATTTTAAGTTGGGGGATTAAGTCCCCTTGAATCCTGAGGGTCCCTGGGGTCCAACAAGCCCACTAGGTACCTCCAGTAAGTGCCACAGACCCGAAATGGGGGCCTCACAGACCCGCCCCGGGCGCCACTACCTCACTGTGGCCAAATTAAATTTTTAAAATGGGAGGGGGGCCGCTAGGCCCCCTCCCCGGGCCATTCTCTGCTCCAGGGACCACCACCTCCTTGGGGCAGGCCCTAATACAAGAAAGGAGGGTTGCTACGCGGGCCTCCCTCTCGGAGCCATAGATGAATCTGGGGACTGCCACTCCCCAGGGCCAGCTCCTGCTATGTCTTGGGTGCCTGGGAATTGGAACCCCGGGGCCAAAATTTGCCAGGGGGGCGTTCTCTAATAAAACACATTTAAAAAAAAAAAAGGCGGGGAGAAGTTGCCCCTTTCACTACCACTTTGTAAAAGCGCCTCCTAGAGCACTACTAGATGAGGGATGAAGTCTCCTTGGCTCCTAGGGGTCCTTGGGGGGTCAACTGCCCCTCCTGTCACCTTAAGCAAGTCCCACACAGCAGGATTGCTGAGAGCTGGTCAAAGGCCCGCCCCCTTTCTCCACCACTCTGCAAGCATGCCTCCTGGTGCACTACTGGTTGGGGGATGAAGTCTCCTTGGATGCTGAGGGTCCTTGGGAGCCAGAAAACCGTCATGTTATGTCCAGTAAGTGCCACACAGTGCGATTGCTGAGAGCTGGTCGGAGGCTGCTCCCCCTTTCTCCACCACTCTGCAAATGCAACTACAAGTTAAAAAAACATAGAAATTCACTTATAAAACCAAAGGTTACAGGGATGTTATAGTTAGGAAATAGAATTTAAAAAACCTTAGAAATTCACTTAAAAAAATAAAGGTTGCAGGGACATTATAGTTAAGAAATAGAATTTAAAAAACCTTACAAATTCAAAGTTTACAGGGACATTATAGTTAGGAAAATAAATTTAAAAATCTTAGAAATTCACTGAAAGGCCAAACCTTGGGCTCCCCCAAGGACAATAATCGAAAAATTCTTCAACTGTCGGGTCCGCGACGCAATCCTTCAAGCAGCCAGGGCTAAAGGAGACACACATTTTGAGAACACACAGATCCATTTCTTTCCAGACTTCACTTTGCAGTACAAAGGCAGCGGAGGAGTTTCGAAGGGGTGAAGCAAGAACTTTGAGATCGATAAATAAAATATATGATGCTCTTTCCGGCCAGACTTCGGATAATTTCAGAGGGCAAGACATGGCACTTCATCTTCCCGGAAGAACCATGAGAGTGGCTAGAAGGATGGCGTACAACCAGCCGACTTGGAGGCAAGGGACCGAGGCCCTCCAGAGGAGAACCAAACAGAGGCAAGAAGACTGGGGTGCAGCCGGAATGGCGGAGGCGGAGGAGTCTTCTGAGACTTGCCAGAGTGCAGGTGGGGTGCCGCAAATGGATAGAGGGGCCAGCCCGACCACCCCAGGGCTGGGGCTGCCGAGTGCTAAAGGCGGCGGACCAAACAACAAGACCTAACGTCCTTTGGGTCACGAACTGTGAGCAGACGTTCCACTTCCGTGACATGAGTCTCATCCCACTATGGATGAGGGGACGGTAAACCTATGATTGATTCAATAGAGGTGTTGAAAGTGTTACTGTTTTAATAGACTCTCGGCGCGGCTGAGACACCCCCTGTAGTGTTACTAGAATAAGCTGTTAGTCGGGCGACAGGAACACTGCAGGTTGGAAAGTTGGTGAATGCACAGCCGATTTAGCAGGGTAGCAGGGAAGGGGGCAATCATTGGGGTAGCTTGTTTTGCTATTGTGATGTTACAAGTATACAGGGAGTGCTCAGAGGGAGACTGGAGGGAACAATTGCTACGCACCACACAGAAAACCCAATAGACGTAATGTTACAAAGAGCCGGGTGGTGATGCAGGGAGGGGCGAAAACCTTTTACTATGGCGACACATGATGGCCAAGTGAAGACGATAAAAACATGGTCCTGGAATGTAAATGGCCTAAATGGTAGGATTAAATGGTCAGTGGTAATGCAATTTATTAAGAGACACGCCCCAGACATTATTTTGTCTGGGAAACCCTTGTAGGGCATTGGATCGCTTTGTCTACAACACTGTTAGCACACTCGGTCTATACCACCGGCTCCAGTGGAGTGGGTATACTGTGTAGAGCCACACTTCCCTTCAGTCTTGACAAGACGTGGACTGACCCCGCCCTGGGGAGATTTGTTGCTGTGAGTGGTCATTGGGAGGGGCGGGTGCTTAATTTATGTCCGATAAAGTCCCACCAGGGTTACAGACCCCTATGCTGGACATGCTGGGTCCCAGGCTCCTCGAGCTCCTGGAGGGTTGTCTGATTATGGGGGGAGACATTGATGACATAGTCTTGGTTGAGATAGATGTATTAGGGGGGTCTTTTTTGGAAAGGAGGGTGGGTCAACTGGGAGACTTTCTCTCGGCTCTGGATTTGAGTCACATATGGAGACATCAACATCCCACCACTAAACAGTACACACATATGTTTCCGGCTCATGGGAGTCTTTACAAAAGCCTTACAAATAGCACGGGGTGTGCGATCACGCACCGATCGAGCTCAGGAGGGCCCCCGGAGAGGTTGTGCCTTGTCTCAGAGGGTAGATCCATGGTATCTTAAGGATAAAAAGTTATCTGCCAACATTAGAAATGGGGCTGAGCAATTCTTTGAAGACAATGTGGGCTCAGTGGACTCAAAAGTGATGCTATGGGAGACATTCAAAATGGTGATGTGGGGACAGTCCCAGGCCCAGGTGGGAGCATCCAAAAAAGAGAAGAGACTAAAGTGTCTAGCACTGGAGACCACGATATTTAAGTTAGAAACCTGAGTAGTAGATGGAGGGGCGATGTTGTTAGAAGCAAAGCACCAGTTAAAACTGCGCCAACAGGAGCTGCGAGAATCATTGGAGGACAGCGCTAGAGTGCAAGCCCTGGCCAACCAACATGAAATGAAATGAAATTTGTACTTGTAAAGCGCACTTATACCCCCAAAGGGGTGTCCCTGCGCTGTACGCATACCGCTGTGGAACCCTTCCTGGCTTTTCCCTGTGAAATGTCCACTCCTGGGCACCCCCAAGGTGAAGCCAGGCATCCCAGCGCTGTTGGGGCCGTTGTGGAGATTAAGCAAGCTATTGCCCAGAGTTGCAGAGTGGGACCCATGATTAGAATAGGCACCGAGGCGAGAATTATCAGGTCCGAGGAAATTGAGCCCAAGACCCGCCGAGGCGGGAATTGAACCCTGGTCCCGGGCCAGATCTCTGCATCAGGGTCTGCCGCTCTAACCATTGAGCCACACTTCTCCACATAGAATATATGAGATGGGGGATAAGGCCAGTAAACTCTTGGCGTGGCTGGACAAGAGGAGGGCGAGCGGTAGATGGGTTCCGGAGATAATAGATAATGCAGAGCGACACCATCAAATCGGGAAAGAGATAGCAGAGGCATTTGGCACCTCCTACGAATCAGTGTACACTTTCTCATATGGTAAGACGGAAGAGGAGTGTAGGGATTCCTGCGAGACATAAACTTGCCAAGTTTGGCAGCTGAGGACCGGGAAATGTTAGAGGGAAACCTGACAGTGGGGGAAGTTATCAACCGCATCTCTATCCCTACAATCAGGAAAAGCGGTGGGACTGAATGGCATACCAGTGGAGCTATTTAAATGCATGCTAGACAAAACGGCAGAACACTTCCTTGCTAAGTTCATGAACGCCGGAGAGAATGGTGCCCTACCCCAGGACCAAAGAGCGGCTGTGATCGTGGTCATTCCCAAGGAAGGTAAATCTCCAATAGACTGCGGATCCTACAGGCCGATCTCCCTGCTTAATTATGAAGTAAAAGTGTTGGCCAAGATCCTATCCATACGTTTATGCAAAGTGGTTACCTCTCTTATACATCTGGACCAACCCAGGTTTATGCCCCTTAGAGGCACCAGATTAAATCTGAGACTATTGCTCGGGATCCTCCAAATGACGAATGCAAGTACGTCTGACCCTGCAGCCCTTCTGTCCCTGGATGCTAGGATGGCCTTTGATAGCATGGAAAGGGGCTACCTCTTCACCGTGCTGGGCCTCCTGGGCTTTGGAGATAAATTTATTGGTTGGGTGAAACTTCTTTATCACCATCCCTTGGCAAGGGCACGAGTCAACGCCACTGTGTCGAGGGTGTTCCCTCTGTTGAAAGGGATGAAACAGGGTTGTCTCCTGTCCCCAATACTCTTTGTCTTGGCGCTGGAGCAGCTAGCAGCCTGGATGCGACAAGACCCCCTTATATGGTATAAGGGGGTCCCCGGTGGGTGGGAATGGGAGTAACGCATTTCTCTATATGCAGATGATATTTTCCTATATGTCCAGAAACCAAGACAATCGATAGACAGGATACTGCAGATTTTCTGCATTTTTGGGGATTATTCGGGTAACCGCATTAATTGGGATAAATCCCCACTGTTCCCATTGACGGGCGGTGTTCCTAACATGACCACCAAATGCAGGGTTCTTATAGAGACACAAGTTTTCAAATACCTGGGGATCTATGTGACGAGAGACCCACAAGAATTCTATCAATGAAATTTAGTGTCTCAACTAGACAGATTCAAAAGCGACTTGAAGAGCTGGCAGACACTTCCACTCACATTAATGGGTCGAGCAGCCCTATTCAAGATGATGACACTTCCGTGTCTCCCATTTGTTCAGCAAAATACACCCTAAGAGGTCTTACACATTATCTTTCAGAAGGTGGAGATGGAATTACGCTCCTTGTGGTGGAGCGGAGGTGTCCCACGCATAGCATTATGCAAATTACAGAGAAGGGTTTACGAAGGGGGTCTAGCAATTCCTGACAGAGTTTAATACTGGGCCTCCCAGCTAGTCCCAGTCAATGACTGGGCGTTTGGGGACCAGACCTACCCAGCGTGGAGAGTAGACCGAGCAGCCATGGGAGCGGGGGTGCCTCCCCCTTCTATACGATACAGGGCGGTCTAAGGAACTCCCAGTTCACACACTGACAGTGGTAAAAGTGTGGCATGCAGCAAACAAATACCTGGATTGGGAGGGAAAATTAACAAAAATGACCCCTCTTTGGGAATGTGGCCTACTTCGGAAGGTGCGAGAGTTGAGAAACTTTGGCAAATGGAAATTATTGGGTCTGGAGAGACTTGGCGATGTATGGAGAGAGCAGGCATACATTATATTCAAAACACTACAACAAGAATATGTAATGGGGAGGGCGAGTAGTTAAAACATTTGCAGCTGGGACATACCCTTCAGAGATACATTACCGAAGAAGAGGAATTAGAAGAGGCATCCCCCTTGGAGGATCGTCTGTTAACAGACCCTTTGACCACTAAAGCGATATCACTAGGTTATAGGAAAATAATGAATAACTCCCCAGACCTTCTAGGACCACTGAGGGCAGTGTGGGAGGGTGACCTGGGTCATTTAGATGATGTGAATTGGGTGGAAGTGATGCAGGGCCCAAGCGAGGTAGCAATACGGTCCAGGTTCAGATTGATCCAACTGCAGATTTTGCACTGGACCTATTATGCCAGGACCGTATTACACCGATTGGGCCATGCTGATACTGGGCTGGGCCAGAGGGGGAGTGGACAAGAATGGATCTTCTACCATTTGTTATGGGAATGTCCAATCATACAAGCATACTGGCACAAGATTGGGAGAGCTATGGCCACAGTGGTGGGACTAGAGGTCCCGATTGAGCCCAGGTGGTTCCTGCTACAAATCTCAGGGGAAGAGGACTGGCCTAGATATACGAAAATAAGGTTAACGCTAGCTGCAGTGGTGGCAACACAAAATATTGCAAAAAGCTGGGGCATGGCCGCCCTCAAGGGCAGCGGAATGGAAATCCGATCTGGATTGATGTAGACAAGTGGAACACACAATATATTTGAGTAGGGGCTGCTCACCATAATGGAAAAAGATCTGGGGAAGCTGGAAGGCCTACAGGGGACTTTAGGGAGGAAGAGTGTGGCTCCACAGTTTAGAATCACGCAGTTCAGTACACCAGGCCTTCTCGGAGTCGCGTTAAAGCTTACCAATCATGACTGCACACTTCCAAGCACGCGCCTTACCCTAGCGTGGCTCACTCGGTAGCGATGCTCGGTTCACTTGGGGGGCACCGGGTTCTTTTGTGCCAGTGAAGGAAAGGAGAAGATCGAGCTGCCAGGTGCCGACTGCGCAGTGCACAGCAATCACCGGGCCCACGGTGTACACCAGTGGAAGTAGGCCTGGGGTAGTTGTCCCATGGGAGGTGCACAACTAGCACCCGAATGTCGTACCGCATCGCACCGGTCATCTACGGGGGCAGGACATCAGCCGCAATCCATTCAGTAGCTGTCTCGGCACTTTGTTTCTGAAGCTGAATGGCTACGCCATCGTCCCCAGCCAGCGTCGCAGGACTGTGTCGCAGTTTACAGGGCTATGCTGCGTTGAGCCGACACTCATCCGGTACTGCTCTCCAAGCGCCAGAATGGATAATTGTGAGTTGTCGGAGGGCTCAGAGCTGCCCAGCGGTGCTGCGCCTCAAATATTCGAACATGAGGCCAGCAAAAAGCTAGTATTTAGCAGGATCTTGGGTCAGCCTGTTGCGGAGCTCTGCACTGCACATCCGCTTTCGCCGCCATCTTGGCCGCGTGCCCCAGGGAGGAAGAGTGTACTTGAGATGAGAATGTTACTTCACGGAATCTACAATGTAATGAATCCAAATGTAATGTTATTCCAACCAGATATCATGACCTATGCATCCGTTGGCAGGCCTACAGGGGACTTTAGGGAGGAAGAGTGTATTTGAGATGAGAATTTTACTTCACTGAATCTGTGCTGTAATTAATTCAAATGTGATGTTGTTCCAACCAGATAACATGGCCTGTGCATCCGTACCTAACTTGTTGTTGAATGTATTGTATACTGAGCACGTGGTGATAAAAAGTTTTTAAAAAAAAGGAATTCAAAGAAAAATCATTTGAGATGTCATCAGTGATGTCACTGACCATGTCATGAGTGATGTAATATGTGAGGTCATAAGCAGTGCATTGCGGGGGCATAAGTTATAGTTAGCTCAGGTAACTATAACTGCTGAATTTCTATGCTTTTGTACGAGTGACATCTAAGCCTAATTATGAGGTCCCTGTAAAATTGCTTTTTGTCAGTAAATTTCTAAGGTTTTTTACATTTTCTTTCCACACCATAACATCCCTGTAACCTTAGATTTTTTCATGAATTTCTAAGGTTTTTTAAATTTTATTTCCTAACCATAACATTTCTTTGACCTTTATTTTTAGTGAATATATATATATCTATATACTGATATATAGAGATATATATGTATACACACACACATATATATATATACACACACAGCCCTGGGGCCATAACATATATATATATATATACATACACACACACATATGACATCAGCATGGAACAGTCCACTCAAGCGAAGTTGCGCGAGGCCGATATAATGCAACAAGGTGCAGGGCTAAGCCCGTTCAAGTCCAAGTCTAAATTCATTCCGGTGATGCCGAAAGATGCCATAGATATCTATCATGAAGTGGTTACAGAGGGCATAAAAAAACTTCACCATCAAGTGAAACACAGAAAACGGTAAAAAAGCGGGAGTGAAATTGAATACACCAAATTGGTTAAGAGACTGAGCAGCAACCATGAGATTATAGTGGCTAAATCGGACAAAGGCGGCAATATGGTGATCTGGCCGCAAAAGGATTATTTAATGGAGGCACGGCGTCAGCTTAATGATATGGTTTGTTATGAAAAAACGTGTCAAAAACAATACAATTTGGCCAAGAACAATTTAAAAAGTGTGTTACTTGGGTGGAAATGGGAAGGAATGATTTCATCTGAGGAATTTGCATTTTTAATTGTGGAATATCCGGTTCTGCCCAGGCTGTACTTCATACCTAAAGTGCATAAAAAAATCACCCCCGTTCCAGGTAGGCCCATTATATCAGCCATTCAGAGTATGGGGGAGAAAGTGTCTCAGTACGTAGATTTCTTTTTACAGGATTTTGTAAAACGACTGCCCAGCTATGTACGAGATACAGGAGATTTTCTGAATACGATACAAGCCATTACTTGGTCAGAGGATCTCCTGTTCATAACGCTGGACATTGAATCATTATATACATGTATTGAGCACTCGACAGGTTTGAAGGCAGTCAAGCACGTTCTTGATTCTAGGCCGATTGAGTTGTATGGTCACAGTAAAATGCTGCTTGATTTAATTTCTTGGTGTCTATGCAATTACTTTTTTGCTTTTGGTAAGGATATTTTTTTACAGAAACAGGGAGTGGCTATGGGGTCCTGCTTCTCCCCCAGCTATGCATGTTTACATGTTGGCTGGTGGGAGGAGCGGGACGTCAGGGTCAACCATTGCAGTGACTTTGATGATCATGTGGTAAACTGGCTTAGATATATCGATGATGTGTTCATTGTGTGGCGAGGTGATGAGAGTAGTGACATAAATTTTGTTACCCAATTAAACAACAATATGGTGAATTTGAAATTTACTTCTCAAATAAGTAAGTCAAGCATTGAATTCCTTGATGTAGGGGTCTATGTAAACCAGGGACAATTAGCCACTACTTTGTTCAGGAAAGACACTGCAGGCAATTTAACACTGCATGCTAGCAGTGCGCACCCAAAGCATCTTATCCGGAGTATTCCGTTTGGAGAATTACTGCGTTTAAAGAGAATTTGCAGTACTGGGGAGGAATTCAATAAGTGTACCCAGGAGGCTCTGTGTAGATTTAGAGCACGAGGGTATAATGAGAAGATTCTAAGTGAAGCAGTGCAGCCAAAATCAATGAAAGAACCAGAGATGCTCTTTTAACTCCGGACGGGGATAGGGAGCCTACTAATGAAGATAACAGTGCCCCAAGACTAATAATCACTTATTGTAAACAGGAAAGAAAGATACAGGCAATCATTAGGCGCAACTGGCCTATAGTTCTCACTGATGGGGTATTGTCATCAACACTACCGGAATCTCCAGTCATTACGTACAGGAAAGGTCCCTCTATGCGTAGCCAGATAGTAAAGACTAGTCCAGAGCTGGAGACTGCAAAGATGTGGCAACAACCTAGTCAGGGATTTACTAAATGCTCTTCCTGTAGGGCATGTAAGTTTGGGGAAAATACCACGCATTATCTGTCCCCATTCAGTCCTGAGAGAATAGCCATTAAAGGTAGCTATAATTGTAGGACAGAATATGCTGTTTATGTTCTGACGTGCACCTGTGGTTTGAGATACGTTGGGAGTACAAAGCTGCAGGTGCATGTCAGAATATTACAGCATCTGCGTGCCATTGTGAACAATGACCCTAATTATCCGGTTGCGCGCCATTTCAAACTTAAGCATGACAACAATCTTGACTGTTTGAGGTATTTTGTAGTGGCAGCAATTGCGAAACCCCGGAGAGGGGGAGACAGGGAGAAGATGTTGAGACAGATGGAATGCAAAATGATATTGGAATTTGACAGTAAAATACCGTTCGGCTTGAATAACACAGAAGACCTTTATCATTTTTTATAAATGGGTATCTGATATAATTTCAGTGATAAAATTGTCAGATTTATTAGAGTTCTTGAAAGCAGCTTAAATGTGTGTTTTTTTACTATTTTTTAGATGTGATGCATTGGTGTATATTTAATATTTAATTCGTAGCGTGTGCACTCTGGAAAAGGAATAATTTTATTAATGACAGCACCTTAAATATTGAAGCACTTTATTACATTATAGGATGATGTATATGATGTATTTGGCATTGGAACAGAGAATGGATTTATCTATCGAGTTTGGCGTACAAGCAAGCAATAGGCCAATCTTACATAATATTTCTGCCTATATGTTATTCTTTGCACTTGATTGTTTTTAAGAAATAGAAAAATATGTTTTCTTTTAACAATCAAATTTTATTGTCTACGGGTAGCACTTTAGCACTACAGCATTTTATGGGAATAGGTAATGACGTAGTGGATAATTATGGCAATTTTAATTCAAATGGATTTATCCAGTGATGTGTTTTTTTGTATATTTAACTAAACAATGTCGAATTTAAATTAAACAGTTGCCCATTTGCCAAATTTGCACAGAATTTTGCTGTATGTATTTCTATAAAATGTCTGTTTTTATACACTATTTATAAGAATGGCAAAATGTATTTGTAATTTTAATTGTTGGCAGCACCACCAAGTTGAAGAAAAGATCCATTACGACATGTCATTTGAATGCGATAGTGTGTTTTCTATTTTGTTTGTCAATCACGTGTATGCACGCAGTGTATTTAAAAAAATGGTGAGCCAGTTTTTCATGACATGTGAACAAGGGCGTGTGGTGCCCGAAACGCGTCGTGTGAGGAGTAAATAAAGTACTACTTGCCTATAGTTCCGGTGGTCCGCGGCTCTCTGTGTGTGGCTGGGAGGACAGAGTGACATTTGGGAGAGCCAAAGTGGTGTTTTGCAATATATATATATATATATAGATATATTCAATGAAAAAAGCAAAGGTTAAAGTAACTTTATAGTTAGGTGAATATGTCAGTGATAACATAACATTAACATTTTGAACTGAACTAATGTCATTTGAGATGTCATCAGTGATGTCATGAGTGTTGTAATATGTGAGGTCATAAGCAGTGCATGGTGGGGGCACAAGGTATAGTTATCTCTGACTCATACATACAGGCACTTAAACACCCACCGATTCACCAATACTCCTTGGTATATATATTTAACGCTCAACCACCGGATGATGTGATCAGTGATGTCATTTGAGATGTCATCAGTGATGTTACTGACCATGCCATGAGTGATATAATATGTGAGGTCATAAGAGGTGCATTGCAGTGGCGCGAGGTACAATTAGCTCAGCTAACTACACCTGCTGAATATCACTGGTATTATATGAGTGAAATTTGAGCCTAACTAAATGTCCTGTAACCTTTGTTTTTTTCAGTAAATTTCTAAGGTTTTTTTAAATTCGGTTTCCTAACTATAATGTTCCTGTAACCTTTGTTTTTTTCAGTGAATTTCTAAGTTTTTTTAAAATGTGAAGTAAGACGCCCATCGCAATGCACAGTGGGGGTGGGGTTGAACGCAGGGCTTGGTATTGTCTTGCCCTCACCCAAGCTTGCTGCTCCTGCCCCCCTCCTCCTTGAGATCCATTGTCCATGACCCTGCTCCCTCATTACAGCCATGTGTTGCCGTTGTTCAGCCACTGCCCTTCATGCCTGCCCTAAACAGTTAGCTTGCTGCCCCATCCATCTCCTTCCTACCCTCTGTTGTCCGAGTCCATGCACCAGCCCCAGTATTCAATGAACTAAATGTCTGTATGCAATTCTATAACTTGATTTATAAAATGAAGAATGTATAACATGAAAGTATCAAGTTGTATGATGTCAGCATTCCTAATGGGTTAATGTGAGGGGACTATACTCCCAGGTCAATCATGGCTAGCCCATATAGGGCAATATTGAGCTAGACCTTGGATTTATACAAAGAGGTATATTAAGCCATTGAGATCAGTAGTAATAAGATGACGAGATGAAAAATATGAAAAAAGACATAGCGTAATACAGAGAAACAATAAAGAGAGAGTTGTCCAGTAGATTGCCCATACAAGGAGCAATTGTGAAGCAGGAAATCAATTAGTGCTGTATTAAATGGGGACAGGTATAATTCCAATAGGTGAAAATGATCATCATGCATAAGAAAATATTATTAATTGTGGGTATGATATTCATATGAATTCATTACAATGCGATGCAATATTATGCTATGTCAATATTTGATCACTGTAAGATGGCCATGCCACCAGTAGCCTATCCTGGTTACACTTGAAAGATGTAGTCCGTCTACTATGACGATGACTACAGGCCGTGGTGGGTTTCAATAAAAGCAAATTAGTTCGAAGCAATGCTGACATTGACAAAGGCCAGAAAGGCCGAAACGTGTTTTTGTCAGCTATGGCTATGGCTATGGTGGAATAAAATATCCTTGAATCATACTACGTTCTTTTCCTGCCAAGGATTATTTTATTGTTTTTGCAATTTTATGTGGGATCGCCTCCACAAGTAAGCGGCACCCCTCGCATTAGTGAGCTGCATTCTCAGCGATTGGAGCAAAGCATATATATATTCACTCAAAAACAACAAAGGTTTCAGGGGCGTTATAGTTAGTAAATAAAATTTTAAAAATCTTAGAAATTCACTAAAAAAACAAAGGTTGCAGGAATGTTAAAGTCAGATACAGATTTCACACGTACAAAACCATAGAAATTCAGCAGTTATAATTACCTCAGCTAACTATAATTTATTCCCCAGCAATGCACTGCTTATGACCTCACATATTACATCCCTCATGGAATGGTTCGTGACATCACTGATGACCTCTCAAAGACATCACTAATGACATCATCCAGTGAGTTTTGTAAACCTTTTCACACTGAATAATATATGTACTGATGAACTGCATAATTAAATGAATATTTTTGTGTAGTACTAATGAGTTTTAGTATTTTTGACTTATAGAATATTAAGTATAATTCTGCTTTTAAAGTGGGGGTACTATTTATCTGTGGATTATTCTGTACACTGACATGTGTCTCCTGGTGATCTATGTCTATGGTAGTAAGTTGCAACAGTCTAATCTGTTCATTAGGATTTCACTCTATGGTGGTAGCTCAGTATAGTTATGATTTACTTACCAGTTTCCTTAGACCTGTTTCCTTTGTGGTGAATGACTGTACGAGTAGTTTATTAAAAATTCATTTCTTTACTAAGACCTTACTGTAGGGAGAGGGTTCAGTGTAGTAGACGTTGGCAAGAGACTTACCTCTCTGCTCACATCTTTCTCTAGGATCAAGAATAATTTTACTAGTGCTTTGTGACATAGTGCCTTGTCCATTAAGACCTCTGTACTGGGTGTGTGTTGTAGTGCTATGTGTAAAACTGACATATCCGGTAAAATCTCTTTACATGTTGCTGAATAGTGGTGCTATGGTTTGCGATAGAGTAACCTGTATGGATTGATTTGTTACTTTGATGATTAGTTATTAGGGCAATGAATTTCAAGAGGCAGGACTATCCCCAAACAACTCTCTCCTGGTTAATAGCTGAGTGTAGTAGATGTTAAGCGTACAGCGAGCCCTGTGCTGTATGTCCGTCTTCCTTCTTCTTTTATTGTTTAAAAAATAACTAATGGTATTTTATAAAATATATTGAAGTGTACATTGGTGGATGGTGTCATCAGTGATGTCACTTACCATGTCATGAGTGATGTAATATGTGAGGTCATCAGCAGTGCTTTGCGGGGACTTTAAGTTATAGTTAGCTCAGGTAGTGTTTAATTTGTAAAATATTTAGTCCAGGTGCACAAATTTTTGTAGGAGGCCACACCCACTCCCCCGGCTCTACCCACATCCTTCACTGGCTCCACCCACTTACTCTATTGGCTCCACCCACACCCTCAACTGGCATGACTGAAAGCCAGATGTAACACCCAATCTGAATTCCTACCTTGGTATTATGATGGTTGATTTGAAACACATGTTGGTTTTCCAGCTCCTTGGAAAGGACATCTTAATAAAAATCAAGGCAAAACCACAAAAGAGACGGGATGTCATGACTTTTGAAACCGAAGACAATTAACTTTTTCTGACTGTGAAAGGCCTGACTCTAAACTAATGCTGAAATGACTATCTACTTCTGTTGTGTTTTGTGTCTCCCCATGCTTAATTTTCAAATAATGCCCTGAACTGCCCTGTACCAGTCTATTATTAAAAGACAGTACCACACCTTACACACGTCTCAATTCTTTTGCTCTGAGAATGCAGGGATTCACCACTGATATCTATACATTTTGTGCCAAAGGATACATGACATCATAGAGCTCCAAGGTAGAGGCCACTATGACTGCATCTATCACATGAAGAATATATTGGACTCTGTTAGATGCAGAATTTGCACCTCTCTGGCATATGCACGACCTGTAACTGATTTAGGTACATCATTCAGGCCTGTAGTATGCCCAATATTGTAATTGTATTTATATAGAGCTTCAACCACTGACAAGGCATCAAAGTGCTTTTCGGTGAGTAGCACGCTCCTCCACAACTCAAAAAGGATTAGTGGTGGATTAATATAGGGAAATATATGTTAATTTGAGCGATGGACATGCAAATGGAGCAAACACAAACGACCTCCCCGCCAGTCCCACAGTTTCACTGTTTTTCTAATATAAAGTGTACTACAATTTCAGCTATAAGTTCAATTTATTAATACTAATTTTCAAAACTTTATAAATGCACTTTATTTTACATTTATCATTATTAAACGTGCTCCGGAGGACTTTAGGTAAGCTGTCCATCAACCTGGGAAGAGGCAGGAAGACTTTTGCCTACTACTAAGGTGGACGGTGCGAATCCAAATGGGCAGACCTTGTGAGTGGTTTTGTGTATTGCCATACTCGTAGTAATTTAAGGGAGAACCATGGACTCAGATCTCACCATGAGACGACAAGAAAGAACCCACTCATCACACTCACTACAGAAGCTAGGATCATTTGTCCATGTTCTTGATGGGGGCTGGGAGGGGTGGGGGAGCCCAATGTCACTGCCGTCTCTGCCGGCTCCTTGCCTCCATTGGGAGCAGGCATTGCTCCAGCATACAGGAAGCAGCAAAGAATGTTGCTCCCTGGGTGCAGGAGAAATATTGTTTATCTGTTTCCCTTGACAGCGGGCAGGTAAAAAGATGAAAAAATCACTCCCAGCGGGCAGGAGCATTTTCAATGCGCCCACCCACTGGGAGCAGACTTATTATTTGCTGTCGCTTGGCGAGAGCTTTAAATTGCTCCTGTCAAGCAAGAGCAAACAGTGGTTGGGCACCTTGGGACATAGCAGGAGCCCACCCTGTGGGGGAGGGGGTGGTTGCGTTTCCCAGGGTCATTAAGGGATCCAGGAGGTGGGCCATGTGGCCTCCCTCCTTTTAAAGTGCATGGACGTGCTCCGGGAAGGTGGTGGTCTCCATGACCGAAAACTGCCCAGGGAGGGAGACGTGCACTTCCCATTCTTCAAATCATAATGGCCTGGGAGGTGGTGGTCCCTTGAGCCGAACACAGCCAGGGAGGGGGGCAGAGCCGCCCACTCCTCATTCTTTGAATCATAATGGCCTGGGGGGGAGGTGGTCCCTTAGGCCGAACACGGCCAGGGAGTGGGGGCCATGTGACCCCCACCCCCTTTTAGCATTCGGTCTGACAACAGGGAGGTGGTGGTCTCTGGGGCTGAAAAAAGCCCAGGAGGGGCACCTCATGCACCCCACTCCCCCATTATAATACAACCCCCTTCCCAGCAAAATTGGAAAAAAAAGTTTTTGGCCCTGGTGGGGTACTTTTGGGTCCCTACCACCAGGCCTAGGGGGACAGGGTATTTCCACCCTGCCCCCTTGCATTTTTTTAACCTTTTTCTTGGGACTCAGATGAATTTGAGACCTAAGATGGCTGCCAACACTTCTAATTGAAGTGTTGGCAGTCAATCAGATCTCACCATGAGATTAGTCAGATCCGCGAAGGATTCGCGTCCCTAGATATCTATATGTGTTTTTCCTTTATTAACTATAAAACTACTGAACAAATTTACACCAAATTAATAAAAGGTCGCTTTCTGGACCAAGATCTATCTTTCTACCAAATTTGGCGTAATTCCTTTCAGCGGTTCGGATTGTAGTCGTTTTGAAAATCTCTATGGGAAATTGCATGGGAAATGCACATTTTTTGATCCCGGCTTGACAGATCACCCTGCCGTCCCCGGCCCCATGGCGGGGGACCCATAGGCACACCCGAGGCCAAAAACAAATTAAAAGAATGTTTGGCCCCTCCCCTTTAAAATATATATGACCCTGGGGGATGGAGTTCTCAGGGCCTAATGAGGCTCGGGAGGGGGCCTTGCAGCACCAATCCCCTTTAAAAAAAGCAGGGTTCTGGGGGATGGGGTCAGCATGGCCTTTTTAAGGCACAGAGAGGTGGGCCACATGACCCACCTGTCTTTTTTTTATAAGAAATACAGTCCTGGGGATGGGTTCCTCAGAGCATAATAAGGCCTGGGAAGGGGGGGCCACGTGGCCTTTCTCCCCTTTAAAATGCATGCAGCCCTGGGGGATGGGTGTAAGAAATTCCTTCGTCAATTGAAATGTCATCAGTGATGTCATAAATTGTCAAAGAACATGTCATGAGTGATAAAATATGTGAGGTCATAAGCAGTGCAGGCCGGTGTAAGTAATAGTTAGCTCCGCTGAATATAACTGGTGAATTTGTGTGTTTTTCTTCCAAAACATTTAATGTTGTCACTGACATATTCACCTAACTATAACGTTACTTTAACCTTTGTGTTTTTAGTGAATATATATATATTTTTATATTATCTACTGGCAATAGCCAGTAGGTAGTTATAGTTAGGACCAAAGTTTCCATAGGAAAAGCGTTTTTGGTTTTGCCAATAACTTTGACGCCGCTTGTCGAACCTTCACAAAATTGTCAATAAGTTTCCCTGTTATGGTTCAGCTCCTGTATTGAAAGTTTCGGGGTGATTCGTCAAGCGGGGTCTGAGAAAAAGAGGGGTCCCAAAATGAGTTTTCCCCATGTTATGTCTATGGGGATTTTTCATTTTTTGAACACATCTACAGCCCAAACAGCTAAACGGAATTACAACAAATTTGGCAGAAAGCGAGATGTTGATCCAGAAAGCGTGATTTTTTATATTTGGTGTTCTGTAGTTTCAGAGATATTTAAGTTTAAAAATATACATATATGGGAGCCCAAAATCCTACAGAAATCCTTCTGAAATTTGATTGGCAGCCAACACTTCAACCAGGAAGTGTTGACAGCCATCTTGGGACTCGGCTTGAAGCAAAGTCACACAAAAACAAGATTTTAAAAAAAAAGTAAAGGGGGCAGGTTGAAACACCCTGACCACCTAGGCCTCTTGGGGAGGGGTCTCACTGGGACCCTGCAGGGCCAAAAAAAGCATTTTTTACAAATTATTTCGGCAGTATCCGTGGATACGGCCACACTTTTTAAAAAAATGAAGTGTGTCCTCCCGCTCTTCGTTCACAATCAGCCCCCAGGTGGGCCGGGCCCTGGGGCATTATGCAAATATAGGAGGGACGCACGGCCTTCCCTCCTGGGGCTTATTAATGCCCAAGGGACCGCCACCTCCCCGGGCTTTTTAAATTTCAGTAAGCCCCCCCCCCAAGCTCTAGCTGCCACCTCTCCAGGGTTTTTGCTAATTTGGATTCAGCGCCCTGAAGCTTTTTGGACCACCATTTCCCCTGGGCAAATGAGAAAAAAAGAAGGGGAGTCCTCCCCTGGAGCCAATTTTGGCCCTGGGGACCGCCACTGTCATAAGCCACCTACCTGGATCCCAGGTGATTCCAATGGGGCAGCGATGCTAGTTCCGGAATCCCCTTGAGACTTGCCCTCAGAAGGAGACACTGCTCCAGTGGCAAATCCCAGGGGAAGGGGGTTGGGATGGAGGGAGCGCGTGGAGTCAAAACATGATGTGGCTAGTCTACTCAACCGCAACACTGCAGCAGGCATTCACACCAGTCTGATGAATGGTACTGGCAGGTATGTTATCTATAAACAAACAAATAATAAGGCATTAGTCTACTGTTAGCTATATCTTTTAAGGTATCACCTCACGAAGGCTTTTTATATCTCAACCAACCTTTACTTTTGTTGTCAGTTGTTTTTAGATAGTCCATGGAGGTTCATTCATCAAAGTTTTGAAACTGTAGTCAGTATGATTCTAACATCCAACCCACAGGCTAAGTTGGACGTGGTTAGCTTCACCCAGGTCCTTTCTGGCAGAACCCTGCCAACAGAAAGTACAAGTTGAACAAAAACACTGATTGCCTTGTCTGCAAGCATGATGTTGCGTTTGAGCTCAGCACGTAACAAAATCAAGTCTGTTAACGCGTCACTCCTGTTCTTCTTGTTAGTTCATCCAGGTTGGAGACTGATGTGAGATGTCCTTTATGGTGAGGTCAAAGTGGAAGGATCAAGGAAGCTGGCAGGACAGAGTCCTGGAAGCCGGGAAACAGGCAAGTGTCAGGCGAAGAGGCTCAGCGAAGGGGAGGAGTGTGGATGTTCTTTAAATAAGACTGCTTTAGAACGTTCATAAAGGTCACAATCTAATTGTTTGCAACAAGGAACAGGTGCAGATAATTAACTTGATGAAGTTGCCTTCTAGAAGGTGGTTTAGAATGTTCACAAAGGTCACATTCTAATTGCTTATTGCAAGGAAAAGGTGCAGTTGATAAATTAGATGAGGCTTTCTTCTAGAATGTGTCTTAGAATGTACACAAAGGTCACGTTTTAATTGCTTATAGCAAGGAACTGGTGCAGATGATTAATTTGATAAGGCTGTCTTCTAGAATGTGTTTTAGAATGTTCACAAAGGTCACATTCTAATTGCTTATAGCAAGGAAAAGGTACAGTTGATTAATTAGATGAGGCTGTCTTCTAGAATGTGTTTAGAATGATCACAAAGGTCACCTTCTACATGCTTATAGCAAGGAACAGGTGCAGGTGATTATTTTGATGAGAGCTGTCTTCTGGAAGATTCACGTTGAGGTAATCAAAGCCGATTGCTTGATTCTTATTCTGGTGGATTTTCTGGATGTTTCTGTGGTGTCTGAAACCTGCCTTTGCATATGCATGATAAAACATTTGTAAACGTTATTAAGCCTTTTCAAACAACCTGGTAACACCAGCTGCAGCTAGATATTACCAGCAGCATGTAATATGGCCAGAGGTCGGGTAAAAGACGTTTGTTCATTCATTAGTGTTAGAAGGAATTATATGAGTCATGCCGGCATATTGTGATAGTCAAGAGAGGTGAGCTGTGGTAGTAATCCTGACAGTCACCCATCCCAATGGCAGTCTTACAGGTCGTGGTTTGGTGGGATGGAGGGCATGAAATCGTCTCACCAGATGGGTGGCATGAACCAATGAGGCTGGTTCCCAGGAACGCTCTGAAGGGTCATAAGCCTTCCAGTCTATAAGGTAATATAGTTTTCCCTGAGATCGTTTAGAGTCCAGGATACAGTGAACTTCGTACTCTTATTGGCCAATAATCAGAATGGGTGGGGGTGGAGTATCTTTTCGTGTGGTGGGGTGATATGGCTTGATCAGTGAAACGTGAAACACTGAGTGGATAGTGTATTCAGGGGGAAGCCGTAGCTGGACAGTGACTGGATTAATTATCTTGATAATGTCATAAGCACCTATAAACTGTGGTCATAGTTTCCTCGGGCCTTCTAGTTGTAGGTGTCATGTTGATACCCATATCCTGTCTCCTTCCTTATATATAGGTGCTGGGGTTCTATGCTTGTCAGCTTGTGACTTCATGACCAATTTGACTTTTTCTAAACTTGTCCTAGCGTGTTTTTGAATCTCATGCAGTTGTTCTTATCTTTCTGTGGCTGAAGATATTGTAGTGGAAACTCCTGATATATCAATGGGAAGGACCAGAGGATGTTGTCCTGACATGAAGAAGGGTGTGTAGTTTGTGGCTGAGTGGGTGCTGGTATTATAATAAGTGAATTCAACTAAGGGTAAAGTCTGATCCCATTGTCCTGTGTACTTGGTTAGTAAGCATCTTAGTGTAGTTTCTAGGGATTGGTTGACCCATTCAGTTTACCCATTGTTGTATGGGTGGAAGGCAGATGACAAGGCTACCTCTACTCCTAACGTATCACAGAGTATTCTCCAAAATTTAGATGTGAACTGAACTCCGCCATCTGAGATGATTTTAGTCAGTAGGCCATGCAGTCTTACGATATGACCAATGAATATTTGACTTAATTCTGCGGTGATGGGTATCTTTTGAGGGGGAAGAAAAGGTGACATTTTTGATAACATGTCAACAACAACTGAATGGCAGTGAAGGTATTGCTTACTGGAAGGTGAGTTATAAAAACCAGACTAACGATGTGCCAAGGAACTGGAGGTATAGTCAGAGGCTGAAATAATCCTGCAGGTGCAGTGTGAGTGTTCTTGTTTCGTGCAGAAGTTAGGAAGCCAGATAAGGATTCATGTATACCCTTCCGCATATTGTTCCACCAGAAGGTTTTTTGACAATTCCTTAGGGTTTTAGTTATACCTGGGTGCCCTGCTAATGCTGTGTCATGATTCCATTGAATTACTTGATGTCTTAATTCTATAGTAGGGATGCACAGTTTCTGAGTGTCAGCTTGCCTGTAATAGTATGGTTAGGTGTTCTGATCCATTCTTTAGTTTTTTATATTCCTCATGTAAGGCCGCCATAAAGGTGTCAGCCTCGCTGACTGCTACTATCTTTTCTGGTAGAATGAAAGTAGGGGAGTCTGATGTGGAAAGTGAAGAGTGAGCGTACCCCAGTCTAGAAAGAACATCAGACTATAATTGCTTGGTCTCTGGGCGATAGGTGATGATGAAATCAAACCCACTAAAGAAATGCAGCCATCATATTTGACGGGGTGAGAGCCCTAACGGAGCCAAAGAATTGTAAATTTTTATGATCTTAGAATATTGTGACTGTATGTTTAGCCCCCAGTACGTAATGCCTCCATTCAGTGAACACCATTTTAATGGCCAGAAGTTCTCTTTCAGCCACCATATAGTTTTGCTCCACTAGTAGATGTTTTTTGGAATAAAAGGCTTTGCGATGCATGTGGCCAGTTCTGGGGTTCTTTTGAGAAAAAATTCCTCCTAGGGCTACCTACGAAGCATTGGCTTTGATGTAATAGGGCTGGTCTGGATTGGGATGCTGAAGAATGGCATCGGTGAATTTAGTTTTCAACAGTTGCAACGCCTAATTGGCTTCTAGAGACCACACAAATGATTGCCCCTTTTTTAGCAGCTGTGTTATGGGCGCCACTATCCCTGAAAAGTGCGGGATCAAACAACGATAAAAACGAAGCCAAATATCTGTTGTATTTCCTTGACATTTGGTGGAGTTGGCCAATTGGTAATGGCTTCTACCTTTTTGGGGCCCATAGTGATGCCTGTCTGAGATAAGTGATACCCAGAACCTCTCCTGACTGTACATGGAAGGAACATTTGCCTAATTTAGCAAAGAGAGCGTTTTCCCTAAGGCGCTGCAAGATGGCGCATACATGCTGTACATTTTCTTGTTCTGAATTTGAGTAAATCAGAATGTCATCTATTTAGACAATTGCACAAACATCAAAAAAATTCCTCAAGACCTCGTTCAGCAAGTGAGAGCATTAAAAATGCTCTCACTTGCTGAAAGCGGAGCAGAATTGCTTTTGGACCGAGGGAGCTGCATGTTCAGCAGCTCCCTCTGTCCAAAAGCAATGTCTGCTCCCGCAGGATGTTACGCAGCCCCACTTCTCTAAAAAACAAAAATGCCCAGCAACTTGCCAGAGGCCCCTTCCCCTTTCTCCACCACTCTGCAAACACGCCTCCTGGTGCGCTGCTGGTTGGGGGATGAAGTTCCCTTGGCTGCCGAGGGTCCTTGGGAGCCAACAAGACCTACTGTTACCACCAGTGCTTGTAATGGAAAAATAAAAATGCAGGTACTCTGTAACAGAGTACCTGCTTGTTTCTGAGAAGTGCCGGTACTCTCCAATTAAAAGTATAGCATTTCTCTTGAGAAGTGCCGGTACTCTCCCTCTCAAAATAAAAAGTGCCAGTACTCCGTACCGGACAGTACCTGCCCATTTAAAGCACTGGTTACCGCCAGTAAGTCCCAAATAGCGGAATTGCTGAGAGGACTTCTGAGGCCACGACCCCTTTCTCCACCACTCTGCAAATGCGCCTCCTGGCACATTCTGTGTTGGGGATAAAGTACCCTTGCCTTCTGAGAGTCCTTGAGGGCCAGAAACCCCTCCTATTACCTCCAGTAAGTCCCACATAGCGGGATTGCTGAGAGGTGGTCAGAGGCCACGTCCCCTTTTCCCACCACTCTGCAAACGCGCCTTCTGGTACACTACTAGTTGGGGGATGAAGTTCCATTGAATGCTGAGGATCCTTGGGGGGACATCAAGCCCTCCTGTTATCTCTAATAAGTCCAAAACAGCGGGATTGCTGAGAGGATTTCTGAAGCCACGCCCCCCTTGTCCACCACTCTACAAATGCACCTCCTGGTACACTGCTGGTTGAGGGATGAAGTTCCCTTGGCTGCTGACGGTCCTTGGGAGCCAACAAGACCTACTGTTATCTCCAGTAAGTCCCAAACAGCGGGATTGCTGAGAGGACTTCTGAGGACACGCCCCCTTTCTTCAACAGTCTACAAATGCACCTCACGGCACACTACGTGTTGGGGAATGAAGTCCTCTTGCCTTATGAGAGTCCTTGGGGGCCTGAAACCCCTCCTATTACTCCAGTAAGTCCCGCACAGTGGGATTGCTGATAGGTTGTTGGAGGCCACGTCTCCTTTTTCCACCACTCTGCAAAAGCGCCTCCTTGTGCACTGCTGGTTAGGGGATGATGTCCCCTTGGATGCTGAGGGTCCTTGGGGGCCAGGAACCCCTTCTGTTACCTCCAGTAAGTCCCAGACAGCAGGATTGCTGAGAGCTGGTCAGAGGCCCCTCCCCCTTCCTCCCTCACACTGCAAACGCGCCTATTAAAAAACCCATTAAAAATTCACTGAAAAAAAACAATGTTTACAGGGACGTTATAGTTAGGAATTACTATTTAAAAAATCTTTGAAATTCACTGAAAAAAACAAAGGTTATAGGGACGTTATAGTTCGGAAACAGAATAAAAAAACCTTAGAAATTATTTTTTCAACAATAACAAAGGTTGAAGAGACGTTATAGGCAGGCTCAGGTTTCACTCATAGAAAACCAGTGAAATTCAGCAGTTATAGTTAGCGAGCTAAATATAACCTCATACCCCCGCAATGCACTGCTTATGACATCACATATTGCATCACTCATGACATTGTCAGTGACATCACTGATGACATTTCAAATGTCATCACTGATGACATCATCCACAGAATTACTGACGCACCCACTCACACCCCCATAGAATCTTTTATACACCTACTCCCATTCCCACGCAACCATTCACATACCCATTCACAGACCCATACTAGTACTTACATACCCACTCACTGATTCATAGATCTCCACACACATCCACTCACTCATCCATACAGCCACTCATACACCCACTCAGTCACTAATTCAGCCACTGACATATCCACTGATACTTATAATCAAAGGGGAATGAATCACTTGTATTAACAATCCAGATCGCCGGGAGGTGGATTTTCCTCACTTGTGAACTTGACGTTGGCGAGCGCAAGTGAGGAAAAAACTCTGTGTGCTCCGCGGAATGCAGAAAACTCTGCAAACTCCATGGAGCAGAGTTCAAAGCCCAGCCCTAATAATATGTGAGGTCATAACATAAGCAGTGCATTGGGGGGCCATAAGTTATAGTTAGCTCAGGTAACTATAACTGCTGAATTTCACTGGTTTTGTACAAGTTAAATCTGGGCCTTACTTTAACATCCCTGTAACCTTTGGTTTTTTTCAGTGAATTTCAAAGGTTTTTTAAAACTTTTTAATCCTAACTGTAACCTGTCACCTTTGAGAGTGGCTGTGCAGATTTGTGAGTGGGTCTGTGAGTGCCTGTGTGAATGTCTGTGTGGGTCTGTGAGTGGGTATGTAAGTGCCTGTGTGACTGGGTGTGTGAGTGCCTATGTGTGGCTGTGAGTGGGTCTGTGAGTGCCTGTATGGGTCTGTGAGTGGGCCTGGTAATGTTAATGTGTTTTTTTAAACTGAGCAATCACCATGAGGCTTCTTGGCACTAATGTCATTATCCCTATCTAAAACAATTCCATTCGAATCCTGCAGGTAATGAGTTCCACCCAGAAAACTATTAGCGTATTTGGACGAAAAAATATGTTTTCAAGTCCTTCCTAAATCTTAAGAGATTGGACTGCCCCCTGAGATGTAGGGGCAGGGAAATCCACCAGTTGGAGGAGGAACGAGAGACACGTCTTTCCCGCAAAGTAGACTTTTAATTCTCAGAACACAGACCTGCTTGGCAGTACTGGATCAAAGGGAGCCCAAGGGCATGCACCAGTGGAAGGTAGCCTGTAGAAAACCCAGACCAATGTTGTGCAATGCCTAGTGGACCCAACAAAGGGCCATAAACTTGACTCTTATCCTGACAGGCAGCCAATACAGGTCTCTGATTGCTTTTGATGCTGAACAGAATTTGGGGAGAATATTAAGGACTCTGGCAGCCGCATTCTGAATGGGTTTGAGGTTTTTTCAGAACGCGAGCCTGAGCACCAACATAAAGTGCATTGCAATAGTCCAATTTGGAAATGAGATCCATAAGAATAAAAGGTAGGATTTTCTTCAGAATTTTTAGCATCAGTAAACAGGAGAAGGTAACCTGTTTGGAGTGGTCAAGGAAAGTGAAATTTTTAACCTTTTGAACTGAACAGGGGAGGGGTTCAAGACTTGACGGGCACCAGGAAGAGTCTAGAAAGAAACCACTCATCACAGTCACTATGCATCAGATTATTCTCTAATACATCAATGATGAATTTACCTCCATTAAGGATTTTATATTGTTTTTCAACGTGGAATACGAGAAACACACTTGCTGTGCCTTCTCCAAGCACAAGAAGTTACGATTATTTGTGCTTTACTGAAGTGGAGCTTCGACTGGGGCACCCGCTATGTTTATATTTGTATGTGTACGTTTTTTTTATATGGAATACGAGAGGAAACACACTTGCTTTGCCTTCACCAAGCACAAGAACTTAGGAGTGTTTGTGCTTTACTGACGTGGAGCTTCGACTGGGGCATCTGCTATGTTTATATTTGGATGTGTTTCCCATTCAGGTTTAATTTCTGTGAAATCAGCACCAGGACCAGAATTGAACCTCATTTTTTTCCAAGAAGAGTCCCCAGTTTTGCCGACAATGTCTACCCAACCGGAGTTCTTTCATTTGGTTAATCAGTAAGTGCTACCTTGTTGAGTAAAAGTCTGTGCATATTCTACACTAGAGCTGCACAAATGACTAAAAGATGTGCATGTACTTTTGGAAATGTGATTGTTCCTCGACCATCTTCATCCACAAATCTGTGATAACAAGAGAAGACGATGAGACTACAAAGAGGTGAATCTCCAACAAACAGGGCTACTTCCCCTTAACTAAATGAAGTAAGTGCTTCTTTGTTTGGTGGAGATGTCCTTGTATTCCTCTACATCAATAATGCATCACCAAAATAGGCTGGAAATGTACTTGAGGGCCTTTATTTAAGCTGTTCATCAACGTGGGAAAAGAGGGAAGATTTTTTCTTACTACTACTGAAAAGGGGAAGGGGAGGCCACACTGCTAGCCTCCCCAGGCCGATTCCAGCCCCGGGGACCCCATCCTCCGGGACCTGCCCAAAATTCAAAGGTGGAGGAAAGCTGCGGGCCCCCCTCCCTGGGCTGATTTCAGCCCTGGGGACCCCATCCCCCAGGACTGGCCATGTCTCCCTGGGTTCCCTGGCCAGGGCACCCACTATGCATTTTGGGGACAACGGGCCTCATGCCCCTGCAGTTTGAGCCAGCTCACCACCTCCTGTGGGAGCCTGCATTGCTCCGCATGCAGGGAGCTGCTGGAAATGCAGCTCCTTGCATGTGGGAGCAATACTTTCATCTATTTCCCTGTCCGCATATGTTCATTTTAGCCCCTGGGAGATGGTCCCCATGGCCCCGGGGGTCCGCACGGCCCCCCCTATATAATTTTTTCTTGAAAGCCCCAGGGAGGTGGTGGTCCCTGGGGCACGGAGGGTCCATGCAGCCCCCGCTTAATATTGACATTAGCCCCGGGGAGGTGATGGTCCTTGGGTCATACATAAGCCCTTGGAGGGGGCCCTGTGCGCTCCTACATTTTCTTTATCAAACTCTACATGCCCCCGGTACCTGGCCCAATAGGTGGCTACTTTAAAAACAAGCACAGGAGATCAGGCTTGTAGTTTTGGTTTAATTCACAGTGACATTCATAAATGTTTTCGAATTTCACTGCAAAGTTTTTTTAAAAAAATGCTTTTTTCGTCCTGCTGGGGTCCCCAGGACCAAGGCTAAAGCGTTCGTTTATTCGTGCCCGGCCACTTTTCTTTTTTTTTGTGTCTTTTTTGGGACTCGGCTGAAACAGAGTCCCAAGATGGCTGCCAAGTTCCTGGTTCAAAAGCTGGAAGCCAATCAGAGCTCTGCAGATCTCTGCATGAGCTGGCCATTATTCACGAAGGCTTCACGACCCTAGATATACAAATTTGGATTTCCTTTAATATCTCCAAAACTACAGTATGGATTTACAACATATAACAAAAAGCATGGACTCTGGAACAAAATCAACTTTTCTGCCAAATTTGGTGTAATTCCATCCAGCGGTTTGCCTGCAGGCGTGTCTAAAGTTTTTATGGGACTTGACATGGGAAACACACTTTTTATGACCCCCCTTTTTCTCAGCCCACGCTTCATGAATCACCCAGAAACTTTCCATGCACAACAAGAGCCAACTTGACACTTTATTTGGGAAATTTTGCAAAGATTCGTCAAACGGCACCAACGTTATAGACAAGTCAAAAAATGCTTTTCCTATGGAAACATGGTCCTACTATAACTACCTACTGGTGACCACGAGTAGGTAATATGAATATATCTCAAACGGTCTTGGCTAACGCCAGCCTAAAATTAAGTCAGTGAACATTTTAATAAGCTGCCCAACTTAAGTTTAGGCAATTTTATTATAAATGTAATTATATAGTGTGTTGGAATGAAATATGTAACACCAATTTCTCGCTCCTTTAACATAAAAATCTGCCTGGTATTCCCTTTGTTGCACATTTGCACTTGGTTAGTGCTGTGACAAAAGAGGTATGGAAAAAAATGATTGCCATTTTCTTTTCTTATGCCACCTTAATTCTGTTTTAAGACAGAAATGATTGAAATTGTTCCTGGGAGAATTTGGTGCAAAGAAATTGATGAGGGGCATTATCGCTATATAAAGGAGCATGCCTAACTTAAATTCAATTGCAAATTACATTTGAAGGGCTTGATTGCAGAGGAAGCAAGTTATACTTCAAATAGCCTAACAAGAACTACTAAATGGAACAATAACTGTTAAGGTTATGCAGAAAACATTAATTTAGGGCTAAATTGAGAAATATGTTTTTTGTTCTGTCTACTGCCTCTTCTAAAAGTTTTGTAAAAGTGTTAAATTGCATTTTAAAATGATGGTTTATCAATGGGTTTAAACAGTTTTAAGATGATTTTCTGGATTGACTTCTGATAGAAATCTAAATGTCACTCACTGAAATTGCCAATGCTGTACTACAACTGTGGATAAGCACATACATGGTCACATTTATTATATTATTATATATATATATATATATATATATATATATATATATATATATATATATATATATATATATATATAAGAAATTGAATAGGGCATAAAGAGGATTTCAGATACCACTGTTCTTTTCAGACACTGGTCACCAACACATTAGCAGTCACCTGTAGTGGGTGGTGTCAGGGAAATGGGGTGGGGCAGTGTGGGGGGTAAGCCTTGTAACAAAACAAACAATAGAAAATTTGAAAACGTAACCTGCCGGTCTTGTGCTCGCCGCTCTTCTGGGCACAGGCTGAAGCTCCCAGACCCCGTACGGCCAATCCAGACGCTGCTTTCATACCCATGAGAACAGAGTCTGTATTAGGCAGAGCGGGCTTGTTTTGCACTCCATCAGGAGCTGGGAGCCTATGCCTGCTGGTCTCTCCACCCAGCAACACAGCTGGGTTGGAGAGATGTCAGTGCACATGATGGTTTGGCCGTCCTACGACGACCGGCTGAACTGTCATGAGCACTGACAGCAGTGCCCACCACTCCTCCTCCCCCTGATGCAGTGCTGTGCCCCCCACCCCCAAGACTCAGCTACAGGAGGAATAATAAAATGATCATTTTTTTTTTTTTTGCCTCTATGGGCAGAGGGCAACGCTCCTCCGCCATAGCGGAGGAGCCGCTGCTGACAGTCACATTGACAGATGTAAAAGGTTATAGTACCCGATCGTTGCTAGCAGCCCAAAATGGTAGCATGCTCTGCTGAGCTACCTTGCTGACAATCCTGACTACGTCATGATCCTGTAAGCTGCGCCAATCTGGGGCCCTCATGCATCTCTGGAATTGCTCCTATCACTGTGGTACTGTAGTTTGCCCACTCAGCGTCACTCCTGGTGCTTTATCATGGCCAGATAGCCCTCTTTTCCCACTGGGTATTTCCCCATGGAGGCCAGTTTTGAAAGGCCAGGGCTGCTCCTAGTGACTCTGTCACTTTCCCCACCTCTCCAAAATTAATATCAGCAAGTAAAGGGGAGGCTTCAAGAGAGAAAGGGGAATGGTAGGTATGTAGAAAATAGTGAGTCATACCCCTAATCGTAATGGAAACATGACACTTTAATAATACATCATGCCACAGTGAATCAGCCCTTAGTAGCGAAGGTGCAAAATTGAAAGTCACTTCAAAACAGTTTTAGACAAACAAACAAACAGGCAAGTGATACACTGGTGGACAACCCACATCTCACACATCAGGGATCAGGAGGACACAATGGTATCTGCTTAGCTAACGGGGAATAGAAACTCACCCAGTAGTAGTAAAGTTTTGGCCCCATCGGGTGATGGCAGAGGCTGCGCTAATTTGTGGGCTAAAAACTGAGAAAGGGAGAAGTCACATGAGACCTTTTCAAGCACTGAAGGTCTCACAATTACTGAAATACGGTAAAGAAGCCAAATACTCATCATGTCCAGCATGCAATTAGCGCAACGACCCATCCCACTCTCCTGTCTGCCACCTCTGAGGTGATCAGTGAGTAGAACTGGCAGCGTTATAAGTAGGAGCGTGAGCATCAAGTGACTGCAAGCGAGTGTTGTGAAGCTCCGGAAAACACTAGGATGCCCAGTGAACGCAGCCTGCATCAGACATCCAGCGCCATATTGGAAGAGTGAACACAGGATGCTGTGTAGTGTACTGGAAATGTGGCCAGATCAAAATCTTCTTCAAATGCAGTACTAAATGCCAGTCAACCGTAATGGGGCATATTAGCCTGGCAGGAGGTGTTAATTATCAGCATATTTACAAATAAAATGGTGTTATTGGCCATAAAGCAGCCAAAGAAGCTGGGTGGAGAGGGAACTATCCACTCTAGAATGGCAGGGGGAACCCTGTCTGCCCAAAGCGGAGGCAGATCGGCAGTGTAGCCAAAAGTGGCCATCATATTGAAGCGGCAGCTGGTGCAGAAGTAAAGCAAGGGAATCCATACTGATCGATCATATATAGATAGGGCGGGTGGGATATCTGATAGTGCTGTCTATCAAGGTCATACTTCAAAGGGACCAGCAGCTGCTCTGTGTCAGTATCAGTGGTCACCAGACAACAGCAAGAGTGCAAAGGGCTCAGTGTGTGTAAATAATACTATGTTCAATAGATGTAGCAAAGCCCTCAGTAGCATAAAAAGGGGTCAAAGTACCAAAAGTGGAATGATAGTGTAAGAGAGGAGGTTAATTCTTCATCTCACTCCATGGGATATCATTGTATAAGTCTGTTTTATGTGTGATCAGATGGAATATCCAATTTTGTTCTCTCCGAAACAAGCTATTTTTATTTGTATGTTGGTGTGTTTCTAAGATGGTCCAGCGTACATTATCAGGTGCATGGTTTTGACTGAGGTAGTGGGTGTTCATCTTAGTGGTGATTTTCTTACAGTGGATGCCGCTGTGATGTTCCATTATCCTCACTTTCATTGCTCTAGTGGTCATTCCGATGTAATGTTTGTTACACGGACACGTGACCATGTATATACAAGTTTTGAACTGCAATTAGTATGAGTCTTTTGTAACCATGTGTTGTTCTGATCAAGTTTCACTTCTTTAGAAGGTTCAGTAAGCATGCATACGCCACAAGAACTGCATGGAAAGTGTCCTTTGAGAGGGGGCAGACCCCATAAGGGGCGTTGTTCAGGCATGGTAGACGTTCGTGGCCTATATTGTACAATCTTGTTTTTGATATTGTTCGTAAGTTTAAAGGCAAAACGTGGAATAGGGAAGACAAGGGAGTGTTGGCCATTGTTTCCCCATGAGTTTTTGTATTCTGTTGGAATTAGGCGTAAATGTGGTTACGCAGGTGATGGTGTCCTCCTGTGTGCAGATGCATGGTTCCAACAAGACTGCCCTATTGTTAATCCTTGCCCTTTTGCGTGCCAAGGTGGCTTCTAAATTAGAAGTTAGTTGTTGTGCCTGTTGGTCAAAATCATTTGTTATGCTGCAATTGCGGCGTAGCCACAACAATTGGCCATAGGGAAGGTTATCCCTTAGGGATTTAGGATGATGACTATTATACAAAAGCAGCCTATTGCAGTCTGTTGACTTTTTATAAGTCTTTGTCATCAGTTTGTCTTCTGAGAGGGAGATCAATAGATCACTGGAGGCTTTGTGTTGATAAGGGTTTGAAATACGTGCGTCATGCAGTGTCATCGTAAGAATTTCTGAGGCCATAGGCAAGACATATATTTTTGGAACCCCTGTTCAGGGCAAATTTTATTACCCATTTTCTACTAATTCAACCACATGTGATGCCTGAATTTTCAGAAACGTGTACACACAAAAACTGATGAAACAGGTCTATCCCAATCATTATTAAGATGACACTGGGCAAAGAGAAACTGAGTCAGAGGTAGAGGCAGGCATAAAGAAGGAGAGAGGTTGAGGTATAAAAATAGAGGTGATATAGAGAGAAAGAAAGTTCACTTTCCAAGGGGCCCCCTAGAAGTTAGGGCCCTTGGCAATTGCCCACTTTACCCATGCCTTAAAACATATCTGGGGTCGTGTTACTTTGTCAACCGAGTGCTAAGCTACAGCGCATGTAGGGGTGTTAGAAGTTGTGAAGTTCCAAAAGTTGTAACTTCACAGATTTTTGTTTAAACTCCATCCAAAGGGAAAAGCTCGCAAAGTTTAAGAAAGGGAGCTTGTGCAACTGGTCTTTCTAGCAACTGGAGATGCCGCTCAGGAATGTATATCAACAAAGTGAGGCTGCTTCTCTTTTCTCATAGAAGAAGCTTTATTTCCAGGAGACAGCTCAGACACCCTTGAAGTACAGTGGTACGATACCCCCATAATATGTCCTTGATGGCACACTGCACAGGTATGTTTGAAGCGACCGCTAATTGCATTGTGCCTTTGACGAGCTTGTTAATTCTATCAGACAGACCATTTCCCTGTGGGTTATACAGTGAAGTACACACGTGTCTTAAACCAGTTTTGTAAAAAAAAAATCATTTTTATTGAAGTGAGGTGTGTACCATTGTCAGTAACAAGAATAACTAGTATGCCCTCCCACCTAAAAATTTCACTTAACACACTAATGGTGGATTCTGTGGTAATATTTCTCATGAAGACAACCTCCACCCACATTGAACAAGCGTCTACCAAGACTGCCGCAAACTTTTCGTTATCCTGTAAGTCACTGAACGGACCTATAAAATCCATGCAGAATTTTTGCCAAACTCCTTCCAATCCAACGACATGCTCAAGAGGAACAGGTCTATCCAATAAAACTCTCAATCTTTTTTCTGACTCCTTACAACTACTGTAATGCTCCACCCATCCACTTGCTTATCAATACCTGGCCACCAAAACCTTTCTTTGACTCTCTTGCCAGGTAAAGTTTGTCCCAGGTGCCCTTCATGGGCCAAAGCAATCACCCTATTCCTAATGGATTCAGGTGGTACAAACCTCTCACCCCTCAACAAAACAAAATCGCCCTGTATGGATAGTTCATCTTGTAACTGGACCAAAGGTCTAAGACCTGCTGACACAGTACTTTCCCTTGAAACGCCTTCCCTCACCATCTTCATGACACCTGAAAGGGTATCATCCTTGTGCATGCCTTCTTGCCAATCCTCTCTAAGGCTGGCTACCACCTCTTCAGTAACCAAGTCTAGACATGTCGCCTCAGTATCAGGTGGCCTTGACAAGCAATCAGCTACACCATTAAACCACCCAGGTACAAGTTCTACCTTACACGTGAAATCTTGTATTCTAACAGCAAGGCGTGCTAGACTGCCTGAAAAATTTTTGTGCCATCATGACCCAAGACTTTAATAAGAGGCTTATAGTCGGTGCGTAATGTGAAAAACGCACCCCACAAATACACTCTAAAATGTTTAGTGGCCCAGGCAGCTGCCAGTGCCTCACATTCAATAACTGAGTAGTTCCTCTCAGCATCAGTTAAAGACCGTGAAGCAAAGGCAACTGTTTTCTCCTGCCCTGCATGTTTCTGCGCAAACACAGCACCAATGCCTACAGCACTGGCGTCAATCGTCAGAATAGTGTGTAATCCAGGAGTGAACGGTGCCAAGATGTCAGCCTGTGCAATGTTCTCCTTTATGAGATGGAATGCCTTGCATTGTTCTTCACCCCATGTAAATTTCCTGCTCTTCCTCAACAATTCCCTTAAAGGTTCTACCTTGTGTGCAAAATCTTGAACAAATTTAGCGTAGTATTCAACCATCCCCATGAAAGACCTTAGTTGGTCCCTGTCAACAGGAACCCTAACATTGACGATGGCTCTAACCAAATCATGCTTGGGTTGAATTCCTTCTTTAGTGATGTGGTATTCCAAATAATCAACTTCGTCAACAGCAGAAACACACTTGTCTTTACGCAGCGTTAAACCAGCTCCACCCAAATGAGATAAAACTTGTTCTAAGACGGTGTTATGATCTTTCTCATTTTGCCCATATATCAGGATATGATCCTGAAAAAACACCACCTGATCGATACCCTTTAAAATTTCAATAATGATCTGAAATGCACTGGCTGCGGAGCATAATCCAAACGGGAGTCTGTTGAATTGGAATGTGCCTTCCGTTGTGATGAAAGATGTGTATTTTCTCGAATCCAGATGCAGTTTGATTTGATAGTACGCACTGCGCAGATCCAATTTAGAAAACACTTTTCCACCCGCTAACATCAGAATGACCTCATTAATGTTGGGAAGCGAAAAACTGTCCATAATGACACTCTTGTTCAAACTTCTCAAGTCTACACAGAAACGTAATGAGCTATCATGTTTCTTGGTGATAACGACTGGACATAGCCATTCTGCAGCCTCTACAGTTTCAACGACTTTATCTTCCAGCATCTGTTTGATTATGTCTCTCTTTTGTCCTCTGGCTGCCATTGGAATTCTTCTAGCAATGTGTTTGACAGGTATTGAGTTTTTCCTTAGATTAATTTTATGTACAAACCCAGAAGCTTCCCCCAATCTGGTGTCAAAAATCTTTGCATGAAGTTGCATAATATTATGTACTTGTGAGCCATCCACAATCATTACCCGTCGCTCTGCCCTTGGCTCCACCCTAATGTTGAGATCGTACTGGTGAACCCAACCTAAAATAGCAGGACCTTCTTGAGCAACGTAAACCTTTCCTTTGGTTTGTTTTTCACAAAACTTAATATCTGCCTCCATGTACCCTAGGACACCGATGCTTGCTCCCTGGTAGCCCTTCAAAATTACATCAGATGGGATTAACGTTACATCCTACCACACAGAGTCACACAAGCATTTGGGAACAATGTTATAAAGTGAACCAGTGTCCACCATTAAGGAGACAACCTTCCCAGTAATAATGAAATCAGCTTTGGGGCGAATCCCGTTCTTACTTAAGTCAGAGGAGCCTTCTTCCTCTTTGACCACCATTATCCTGGCCTCAGTGTCATCTTCCTCCACCACTGCTACCTTTTTGCCAGAAGCCTTGTACATGCAAGCATAGTGCCCCTTCTTCCTGCACTTGTGACATTCCTTGCCTTGTGCAAAACAATTCCCTGAGTCTGCCCATGAAACGTACTTCCGCAACTATTGCAAAAACGAGTAGAACTTTTTTGAGACGGAGACATGTCTTTACTTGTCTTAACTTTGTTACTGTTGCTGCTTCCCATGTTACTTTTACTACGCACTACATTCACCCCTTCAGAATCACTTAAAGTGACAACTTCCATCCCTTTTTCTTGTTGAATAGACTTCATTTCACTCATACACTGCTCTGCTTCGTCTACAACTTTTGCAATAACAATAGCCTCCTTTAAATTGGGATTACTGGCAGCCCACAACCTCTCCTGTGCCTTCTTGTTATTGCATTGGACTATTAATTGATTTCTAATCATCTTCTCTTGCATTGGTCCAAATTGGCACTTCGTTGACAACTCTCTAAACCTGGACTCAAATTTGTCAATTGATTCATTTGCCCTTTGTGGTTGTGTATAAAACTTATGTCTGCGCATAACAATGTTCTCTTGCTTTGCAAATCTAGTACGCAGCCTGAGTAGAGCATCCTTGTAAACATTGTCCACTTCCTCACCAGACGGTGGAAGATATTTTCAAAATATGTTGCCCCTCCTTTCCTAACGCACCCAACAGCAAAGCTTTTTTCCTTATAGCTGGAAACCTTGTACCATCTAATGCCACTAAATAGTTTTCAAAACAATCGCTCCAATCCTCCCATTCCATGGCTGGTTCGCCCGCTGACATGAGGAACGGTGGTGGAGCTGCAATGGAATTGGCAACATTCATGATGAGGTCACAAATTACTTCAGTCACCTCCACACCCCGTAACACTAAACACCAACTTAATAGTTGCAGATATTCAGAAATGTCACCCCTATATAGTGAAGATAAGGCTATGCGTATCAGCGCAATGATGCTGCATGCATATGTTGTTGGATAAGACTATATACTTTAGATAAAGCTGTGCGCATCAGCGCAAAGCTGCTGCATGCATATGTTGTTGGCTGAAGCTGTGCATGTCAGCATTGAATATATACCTTTTTACATGTAGGGAAAATGTATGGCTGAAAAGTGTGTCTGTCACTGTGGTAGCACGTAGACAAGCTTCTTTTACACAACTGTGTGCGTGTCACCGTAGTTAAAATAGGCACACGCAGCAACAAGAAGTGAAGATGCCCCTTTAAGAAATCCTGGAGCTGTGTACATCACCGTGGTAACACACAGGCCAGCCTCCAGCAAACGCCATCATACGCAGAATGTCAAACAGCCCGATTAAGAGCTAGGAGGGTGTGCGCATCACCGTCCAGGTGCTGCACCGACCAAGCTCAGGCTCTTCGCAAGGATTGGGTCTGGCGGAGGTTCGCTTGAAGGTAATCGCCTGATGCAGCCCTTGTCACCGCCGGTAAGCTTAGGTGCGCACCACTGTACTCGTGCCAGCCGCCGCCAGCTGCCAAAACACACAAGTTTATGGCGTGGCTCGGTAAGCATTCAATAAAGACATACCTCAGTGCAGGAAAACATGAGGTAGACGTAGCTAAGGAACATGTTGTGTCCGTACAGTGGCTTGGCCCCGAGGTGATATGTGCTACAACCTCCCCACGTCTTGCGTAGATCCGTCAGGGTGAACTGTTCTGCTGTCTCCAGCCAATGCCTGGCTGATCGTCGCCAAAAATGTAGTAAACAAAGTGAGGCTGTTTCTCTTTTCTCATAGAAGAAACTTTATTTCCAGGAGACAGCTCAGACACCAACCAGCACAGCCAGGCAATAAGTCCAAGTCCCAACCGCCACACAATAGAATGTCAACACAACTTCACAGAACGAAGTACATGTGATGGCAGCGCGAGCCTGGCAGCACGAGGAGAGCTGCATAATGTGTCACAAATTATAACAGTTTAAGAAAGGGAGCTTGTGCAACTGGTCTTTCTAGCAACTGGAGATGCCGCTCAGGAATGTATATCACAATGCCATGAATTTAACATCGCCCAAAGTTTTGTATTCACAATATAGACCACCAACATATTGTCAAGGTGAACAGAAGTGAAGTATAGATTTACTGTTCTTAACTCTATATCTACTTAACTTGATGACTGATATCATAAACACTGTATTTTGGAATATTGATATTAAAACCACAATGTTGTGCTAGATCACCCCTCCCAGTGGACTGGCATGCTTGGCAGCAGTACACTGTGCCCTGCTCTGAAAACTCTTCCCCTTCATGAAAGTTCAAGCCTTTGTCTCTCCTATCTACTACAATCGAAGCAAAGAATGTTCATCTCTGCACTGCAGCCCATCAGCCCACCTTTAGGTTCATGCCTCACACCCAGATCTATTCCTCTTTGCCCCTCCCCACACCCACACAACCACCCACCCTTCTATGCGGTTCTGGTACCTTGAGAATCCAGAAGCACTGTTGGCGGAGAGGATCTCTGACCATCTCCTGCTTCAAGATCTTCCCACCATAGGACCTCCTGGAGCAGTAAATTCTCAGGTGGAGGAAGAATGAGAGTTTTACTATACATTGTAGCAAATCGGGTAGAGTCAGGAAGAAGCGCCAGACATCCTCAAGAGTGAAACAGAGCGAGCTATATGGGAGAGAGCCAGCAAAGAGGACAGGAGGGTCACAGATGTACACTAGACCCTCATGCAGCTCAAGGCAAGGACTCAAGTGGAGGAAGAAGCATACACTCCAACAGTCAATAGCTTTAGGCGAGAAACTAGTGCTGCGCAGGGTTGCGTCAAGATGCGATTGACAAAGTCACAAGCGAATGACTGAAACAGGCTGGATGAAATAATCCCAGGGTTGAAAGGGGAGGACCCAAAGCCCACTGCAACGTCAAAACCAAGGTCTAACAAGAATTTATCGCCTCAAGGGATAAGCAATATGAGCTGGGCTTGTCACTTTGCTTTATGCAAATTAAAGACTGCCTTATTTGGAAGGGAATGCTCACGGGTAACTGTGTGATGTCACCAGCTAACCTCTGTATCTAGATGTGCAGCTGGTAATTACTACAGCTACCAATCTAGTGAATATTCTAGGACAACCAGCTGTCCGATTGACTAGGTTGCAAAGAAAGACAGCTATCCATATTAACAGTCGTGTTTCAAATGATCACAAGGCAGTGCCGTCTTATCGCATGGGCACGCTGGGAAGTTGCCTGGGGGCCCCCATGAGCATAGAGGCCCCATGCAGACCATAATTTAACACAAATTTTCTGTTAAACATTTTTTTTCCTGTGATTGGTTGTGTAAGCAGGGCCCAGTGCACTGCTTTGCCCCGGGGCCTATATGCTGTTAAGACGGCCCTGTCACAAGGGATATTTAATGGCAGGTGAAGACCCTTTCCTTGTGTTTACTTACTTGTAGTTATGTTTGTGCTTTAAAGTAAAATATTGAAATGCTTTGCTAACTGCTATTATTGATACATGAGGATGCTTGCACTGCCGCTGTTCATGCTATGCCTATTCTGTGTGTCTGCGAGTGAAGGTTTCGCAGTCACCTACTCTATGACCGTCTTAGGTAAACCCACACTGTTGCTTCCCAGTGTGCATGTTAGTGAAACCTACGCTCCCTTGCTCAAACTGCATGCATTTTCAGTGGCGGCTCCTCCGCCAAGGCGGAGGAGCGTCGCTACACTACAAAAAAGGAAAATTAAAATGATAATAACTGTTGCTATTATCATTTTATTTTTCCTATATAAGTCAGTGGCTCTCGGGCGGGGCGAGGCTGGCGGAGTAGGGAGAGGAGTGGTTTTCACTCTTGAAGTGTGCAAGGCTGCTTAGCTGGACATCTCGGGCCGCCTCAAGCAGTCCTGCACACTTTGCATGTCCCCCACCAGGCTGCATTACACAGCTTGGTGAGGAACACGCAAACCCTCCCAGTTCCTGTCTGAGAGCCGATCTACGCGCTCAGACCAATCACAACGCTGCATTGCAGCGTTGTGATTGGCTATGGGGAGGCTGGGAGGGCGGGTGCTTCTTGCTGCTGGCCGGGAGTGCAGGAAGATGTCGGAGGGACAGAGGACGAAGGTGAGGCAGCAGCCATTTCAGGTAAGTGTTTTTTTATTGTTAAGTTTTCTTTTTTTGTGCCCCCACCCGCCCACGGCCCAGGTCTGGTAGCAGCCGCTACTGTGCATTTCAGTAATAGAGACAAGTGTAAAAACGCTCTGTTTGTGCTTAAATAGTTGGGGCTGTGATCACAACCATCGCAAGGCCACACCTTAACGTTTTAAAGTGTACTAAAGTGACATCATTATTTCCTTAATATTACTACCTTTCTCTTTGGAACAGGATACTTTCCCAGATAACTTGAACGTAGGAGTTAGACATTGCCACACTAAAGAGAAATTAGGCACTGCAGAAAAAACTAAATAAATACAAGAAAGAAAGTGTCCTGTTTACAATCACGATATTTAATCGAAAATAGATATGCTTCAGGGAATCTTTACAAAGAGTTGAAGGATCTCCCACAACAATATTTTCAATAGATTAGAGGAAAATTAGAAGTTACACAGTGACTTCAACCCTGGCTAGAACGACATAGGATTTAAAGACATATTCACAGGATGTCTGGATTAGTACCATTACTCAGAACTAAAAAGGATTTCAAGACACGTTTACAGTGTATCTGGACTAGCATCATTTCTGGGTAGGATTTAAATAAACATTTACAATGTGTCTGGACTAGTATCATTACTCAGAATTGGGTAGGATTTAAAGACATATTTACAGGATGTCTGGATTAGTACTATTACTCAGAACTGGATGGGAGTTCAAGACAAGTTTACAGTGTATCCAGACTAGCATCATTTCTCAGAACTGGGTAGGATTTAAATAAACATTTACAAGGTGTCTGGACTAGTATCATTACTCAGAATTGGGTAGGATTTAAAGACATTACAGGGTGTCTGGAGTAGAAAAGTTACAATTAGCATAATTACTCAGAACTGGCTAGGACTAGTCTTATTACTCAGTATGGGTTAGGCTTTAAAGACATGTTTACAGGGTATTTAGAGTAGTATACTCAGAAGTGGATAGGATTTAAATACATTGACAATGTGTGACGGGGCTGCCTTTTAAAGACAAATGCCTGGGGGCGTGGGGATTAAGTTACATATTTGAAATGAAAAAGGATAAAAGCAAAATGTTTGAAACAATAAGTTTTAAATCAAAATGTTAGAAATTAATTTATGGTAAAAACTCTTGGTTTACATTAGGGATTTTGAAAGTTTCAATATAAGGAGGGCAACCACTGCATAATAAAATAAACAAGCATTAACAAAGCCAATAGGACCTGCCTATGTGAGATCTCTTGGTTTTGTCCATTTTTGTCATAGTGTATAGCAGCACAGCTGGAGGTTAAAATAAAAAAGTTTACTATCTGCCTAACAAAAACATTGACAAAGCCATTAGATCTTACATAACAATCCATGTTAAAGTTGCTGTTCTAAGGTGCTCAAATGACATTGCAACACTGTAGCTGCCTACAATTGGAGTGCTTGATTGGGTGGCAACTTTCTTACGTCCTTTACAGATAATAATAAAATGAGTGACACAAATAAACAGCTTACTTGCAATCTTTCTTAATTTTATAATCTTCCTTGCAAACATATGGCAAAACATTTGGGTGGCTACATGTTTTCTCTCTACTTTTTTGCGGTAAATGCTTACAATAAAAAATAAAACATGAAATAGCACCAGCTTTCAAGGCCACAGACCTACTACATTTGCCAATGCGCGATCCAAGGGTGAGCAAGACCACTGACTCATTGTCAGTGAAATTGCTCTCCCACCCTCGCAGCTCCACCATTAAGTGAGGCCTGCCCATGCCCCTGCACTCTCGAGTGTTGGTGATCGAGGCCCTCCTCCACCCGCAGGTTTCCCTGCGCCTCATCCCTGGTGGTCCAGTGGACCTCTGTCTCCTTCCTCTCACTCTGCTCTTTCACTCGTTTTTTTACCTTTTTTTATCTTTCACCTTTCTGCACTTTTCTGCATCTCTGCTCTTTTGTGCCTTATTTCTGCTTATTTTCCCTTTTTTCTTTATCCCTTATTTCCTCCCTTTACCTTTCCCCGCCGCTACTGCCCCCGCGGCCCCTCCCCCCCCGCGACCGGCCCAATCCAGCTCCCCTCCCCGCTCCCGCCTCCCAGCTGTCCAGCCCTTCCCGACCCCTACTTAATGGCGGCCACTGCGGGGACAGGCGAGCAAGACCACTGACTCATTGTCAGTGAAATTGCTCTCCCACCCTCGCAGCTCCACCATTAAGTGAGGCCTGCCCCTGCCCCTACACTCTCGAGTGTTGGTGATCGAGGCCCTCCTCCACCCGCAGGTTTCCCTGCGTGGACCTCCGTCTCCTTCCTCTCACTCTGCTCTTTCACTCCTTTTCACTCATTTTTCTACCCTTTTTATCTTTCACCTTTCTGCACTTTTCTGCATCTCTGCTCTTTTGTGCCTTATTTCTCCTTATTTTCCCTTTTTTCTTTATCCCTTATTTCCTCCCTTTACCTTTCCCCGCCGCTGCTGCCCCCGCGGCCCCACCCCCCCCAGCGTGACCGGCCCAATCCAGCTCCCCTCCCCGCTCCCGCCTCCCAGCTGTCCAGCCCTCCCCGACCCCTACTTAATGGCGGCCACTGCGGGGACAGGCGAGCAAGACCACCGACTCATTGTCAGTGAAATTGCTCTCCCACCCTCGCAGCTCCACCATTAAGTGAGGCCTGCCTCTGCCCCTACACTCTCGAGTGTTGGTGATCGAGGCCCTCCTCCACCCGCAGGTTTCCCTGCGCCTCATTCCTGGTGGTCCAGTGGACCTCTGTCTCCTTCCTCTCACTCTGCTCTTTCACTCCTTTTCACTCATTTTTCTACCCTTTTTATCTTTCACCTTTCTGCACTTTTCTGCATCTCTGCTCTTTTGTGCCTTATTTCTGCTTATTTTCCCTTTTTTTTATCCCTTATTTCCTCCCTTTACCTTTCCCCGCCGCTGCTGCCCCCGCGGCCCCTCCCCCCCCAGCGTGACCGGCCCAATCCAGCTCCCCTCCCCGCTCCCGCCTCCCAGCTGTCCAGCCCTCCCCAACCCCTACTTAATGGCGGCCACTGCGCGGCTGCTGCGCGGCCGCGGGCAGCAGGCGCGCCGCTGGTGCACCGAAGGCGCGTCAAAGGCAAGCCCGTCTGCGACCCGTCCGCGACCAGCGCCAGGAACCCTGGACCTCCGTCCCGCCAACGCTACGACCCAGCAGCACTCCACGCACTCAACCCAGGCCGCAACAACAACTGCAAGCTAGCATCACCAGCCGACACCCACGGACCCTTCAGCTGTCACCGCTGCCGGCACACCTGCACCACCGCCAAGAACACGTATCCAGCACAACCCGCCCACAATAACACAACCGAACCGAAGACCCTGCAATGCATCCTCTTCAACGTCCGATCCCTCCACAAACACGCCACAGAAATCTGGGACCTCCTCGACAGCACCACCCCGGACGTAGCGTTCTTCACCGAAATCTGGACCAACACCACCTCGGGACCGGACATCGCCATCGCCATCCCCCAAGGATACAAGATCTCCAGGAAGGACCGCCCCACCCGCCCAGGAGGAGGAATCGCCATCGTCCACAAATCCAGCCTCCGCCTGAGCACACTCCCCGACGAGCCCACAGAACTGATGGAACACCTTCACTTCAAGATACTGGCCAGCCCCACTGCCACCCTCCGAGGAACCCTCATCTACCGACCCCCTGGACCCCGCGGACCCTTTGCCAACTCCATCACGGACATTATCTCCCCGCAGGCCATCACATCCACCAACTACACCCTGCTGGGAGACCTCAACTTCCACCTCGACAACCAACTGGACCCCAACACCACATCCCTCCTGGACAACCTCCACAACATTGGACTCCGCCAGATCGTGACTGAGCCCACGCACTCAGCAGGACACACCCTCGACCCCCTCTTCACTACAGGAAACTCCATCACCTTCAGCCACACCACCGAACTCCCATGGACCGACCATCGTTGCATCCACTTCATCTTCAGAACACCCACCATCCACAGACACCAGCACCTGCTTCCACGAAGAAACTGGACCAAAATCACCGACGACCACCTCACCTCCTCACTCAACAACTCCACCCCAACCATCGCGGAAAACGACAACCCCAACACCGCAGCCCGAACTCTGCATAGATGGATCTCGGACAGCACCAACACCATAGCCCCCCTCAAGAAAAACAACAATACCCGCGCCAAGAAAGCCAGATGGTTTACAACCGAACTTCGAGAGTCCAGACGCACATGCCGCCGCCTCAAAAAGGCCTGGAGGAACACCAAATCCACAGAAGCCCACAACAACTTCAGAGCCGCCACCAACGCCCACCATCAACTCATCAGAGAAACGAAAAAAGCGATTGAAGACAGAATCTCCACCCACGCGCACAACAGCAAGGAACTCTTCAGCATCATCAAGGTGTTCGCCCAACCCACCAGCGAGTCTACCGACATCCCTCCCTCACAAGACCTCTGCGACAAACTCAGCACCTTTTTCCACCACAAAATCAAGAGCATCTACGACAACTTCGACGAAGACAACCAACACACTGAACCCTCACCAACCACCCCCGACACCCGGAAACCAGCGATTGACGACTGGACAGCCCTCACCACCGAAGACACACTGAAGACAATGAAGTCAATCCACTTGGGGGCCCCCACAGACCCCTGCCCCCACCACATCTTCAACAGAGCCGCCAACACCATCGCACCCATGCTCCGCCACACCATCAACCGCTCCCTGGCGACCGCCTCGTTCCCCGATGACTGGAAACACGCCGAGGTCAACACCCTCCTAAAGAAACCCTCAGCGGACCCCACCGACCTCAAAAACTACAGACCCATCTCCCTGCTCCCGTTCCCAGCGAAAGTCATCGAGAAAGCCATCAACAGCCAACTCGCCACATTCATTGAAGAACACAACATCCTCGACTCCTCCCAATCCGGCTTCAGAAAAAACCACAGTACGGAAACCGCCCTCCTCGCCGCAACAGACGACATCCGCACCCTACTGGACAAAGGAGAAACAGTAGCCCTCATCCTCCTCGACCTATCAGCGGCGTTCGACACAGTCTCCCACCGCACCCTAATACGCAGACTCTACGACGCAGGAGTCCAGGACAAGGCCCTCGACTGGATCCACTCCTTCCTCTCCGGCAGGACGCAGCGGGTCAGACTCCCCCCTTTCCTCTCGGACCCCACACCTACCACCTGCGGAGTCCCCCAGGGCTCCTCCCTCAACCCGACGCTCTTCAACGTCTACATGGCTCCACTTGCCCCCATCGTCAGAACCTACGGACTCAACATCGTGTCATACGCAGACGACACCCAGCTCATCCTCTCCCTATCCAACGAGCCCAACACCGCCAGACGCAACTTTCAAGAAGGCATGGAAGCCGTCGCCAAATGGATGAAAAACAGCTGCCTACAACTAAACACCAACAAAACAGAAGTACTCATCATGGGCCCAAACCCTGACGCCTGGAGCGACACCTGGTGGCCCCCCGCCCTCGGAAACCCGCCAACCCCCACAGACCACGCACGCAACGTGGGAATCATCCTGGACTCCGAGCTCAAAATGGACCGCCAGATCAACTCTGTCTCGTCTTCCTGCTTCCACACCCTCCGCCTCCTTCGTAAGACCTTCAAATGGATCCCCCTCGAACACCGAAAGACCGTCACTCACGCCCTGGTCACCAGCAGACTCGACTACGGCAACGCACGCTACGCCGGAATAAACAAAAACCTCACCGCAAGCTACAGAACATCCAGAACGCCGCCGCAAGACTGGTCCACAACCTGCCAAAACACTGCCACATCTCCCAGCACCTGCGCACACTCCACTGGCTCCCCGTCGAGGCGAGAATCACCTTCAAGATGCTCACCCACGCACACAAGGCCCTCCACGGCACCGGACCAGCATACCTGAACAGCCGACTCAAATTCCACGCACCCCAAAGGACCCTACGATCAGCCCAGCTCTCCTACGCCGTGGTCCCCCGCACCAGAAAGACCAGATCGGGAGGCCGCTCCTTCTCCTTCCTCGCGTCCAAAGCATGGAACGCCCTTCCGCTCCACCTCAGACAGACATCGCTCCCCATCTTCGCAAGAAACCTCAAAACCTGGCTCTTCGACAGACCCCCTCCTTGATGGAATGGAACCTGCACCTCCCCTCCCCCCACCCCTAGCGCCTTGAGACCCTTACGGGTGAGTAGTCGCGCTTTAACAAATCCCTGATTGAGTGAGAAAGAAGCAGCATCTGTTCATGGAGAAAATGTTGTGCATTTAAAGACTGTGCACCTAGACATTTACACCAAGGATAGGATGTCAGTTTTCTGCAGTCGATCCATAGTCGGAAGTAGGTATGTGCCAGGAAAACTGCTTCTCAAGGTTCATTCACGTTACTTTTCAGAACAGTTTCTGTACTGTAGGAAGAGGACTTGGACTCTTTTTTTGAGAACCAGCTGCATAGAGAATGGCTAATTAGCTTGTTTTTTATATAGCTCCTTATCTCGGAACTGTGCTGCTTTCAAGTGTTGCAAGTAATCGGTTTTGCTATTACCCATAGTAAAGGTACGCCACAACCCACCTCGGAAGCATGAAAGGCTGAGCTGGTCTTGCCAGCATTCACCAGGTGACCTGAAGATGACATCACAAATCAGTGGCGAGCATTAACTGGGCATCCTTGTAAATAAACCCTCTGCCGAAAATGCAGGGGAAACGAGGGAGGCAAAGCAAATCCATTAAGTCAATAAGGAAGATAGGAATGTAAGTATTTTTGTGTGGGAGGGGCAAAATGAAAGGGTTCAGGGGGGAGAAGAAAGAGATACAGGTTCTGAGGGGGTAGACATCTTGTCTAAGTCCAAGCCAGCCGCTTGTATTCCAGCCTGCCGATAACAAAAAACCTTTACAAAATACAGTCACAGTGCCTCCTTGGCCCTCCCCGTCCAGGAGCGGTGATGCGAACAAAAGATAGTTATTCACAAAATGCTCAATTAAAGCTTTGATTTTCAACTGTGACGCACACACACTAGCCTCCCAAGGGAGTGAGAATCAGTCATGGGTGCTCTAGGTTGCCTGAAACAGCCCAGGCGGGACGGCTTTTCTCAACAGATTTAAAACTAGTTGAAGCATTCTTTGAGGGCAGTAATAAGCAGCATCAAGGTTGGGGGGTTTAATAACAGGACATAGAACGGTTATGGTCACAAATTGCAGCACACAGTAACGTTCCCCAAAATGCTATACAAAGCAAGAAAAAAGGGAGAAGCACTCTGCATGGCAGTCAAAGAATACGTTTATACAACAAACAGGGTATCAGTGTCTCCCTATAAGTTCTGTGCAAGAGTAACAACTTTGTGTAGATGCCACAATACAAATGTAATTAAAAAATGTGTTATTTATTTCATGCTTGGAAGCAACAGAGATGTGGACACAGTCAAAGCGTTTCGTCCCATAGCAATGGGACTTCTTCAGGGCTGGAGAAAGACACAAATGACAACACTTAAGCCACAAACATAACATAGATCAATGCACATAATCGACATATAAAGCACAAAAAGCAATGGGAAACAACCTTTACATTGCGGATTTTACACCGCGATGCAATCACAACGTGGTCGTTACAATGACCGCGTTGTTACAACGCAGTGCCATTACTACGCAAGTCATTACATCGACTTGCAGTAGATGGCGCTCCAACATAAGGAATAGTATAGTTTACTATTCCAACACCTTCCCTACTGTTACGTAGGCTGGAGTTGGAATAGTAAATTATACATTTCTAATGTTACGGCGCCATCTACTGCAAGTCGATGTAATGACTTGCGTAGTAATGGCATTGCGTGGTAACAACGCGGTCGTTGTAACGACCGCGTTGTGATTGTACTGCGGTGTAAAATCCGCGTTAAGGTATATATTCAAAGCAACAAACAATTAAGACAAATGTATTAAAAAACAGATTACAAACAATACATATAAAAATACTGTTCATTTCCGTTTGGGAAAGATCAACCAGTAGAACGAATAATGTACAATATCCAATTGTTTAAAACGTTTTAGGTCCATAAAATCTCATGGTAAAATGTCACCTGGGGACATACAGTATTTGTGAATGTACGTGTCTTAAAACTTACATTCCAATAGCAAGGTTATAATACTACCGAGCTGCAGAAGCTCTTAGAAATTATTTTTAAAAAGTGCTGCCGTGCTTGGCATTGGTGGTCATTTCACTGCTGCTGGCTCTCCACAAATGACCTGAGTGACAAATGTGTGGATACATTCTTGGCAGTTAATACTAACTTACAATGCCTGTCTGCAGACTCGACTGCTTGTAGTGCTTCAGCAAGGAAAGATGTCTGTTTTATGTTTATTCTAAGCAGGTGGGGGGGGGGAGTCACACTCCTAAATACAGCTCAGAGGGCTCACACCACGCAGGACCGGGAACACAGTAAAAAAGACTGAATACAGAAAACAGGAGACAAGTAAAACCTCTGGCCTGCCACTAAATTCATAAAAGGGGTGTCTGGCTTTGAGGCGAGAGCAGGGATAAAAGGCTTACTCCCACACATCACACATCACCATGCCACCCCCTCTTTCTGAAGAGATACGACAATAGTAATCAAGCCTCACTGTCTGAGGAGTGAATATATTTACTTAGTGCACACAGCAATCTTTATTGAACTGTGAAGCAGTGCCTGGATATTTGTTAAGGTGAATGCAACAGAAATATAAAAGCCATTGCAGAGTTGCACTCACCTGCAGCTAAGGAAGCCATTGCTAAAGAGATCGGTTACAGCAGATGTAGTGCTCAATGCGAACAGCGCCATTATGAACTCAAATGAGTTTCCACAAAATGGGTGTTAAGGAGACTTTTTTTACTGTGCCGTGCACCAACCAGAGGGGTTAAAGCAAAAAGCAGCGCCACAGTTAAGGGAGATGGCCTAAAAGAGGATACCTTTGTGTGTGTTTTCAAAAGAAGAACCGTCATTGTAACTAAGGGAGCCTGGAGGCTCGGGGAACAAACCAAAGCAGCAACAGAGTGTGAATAAGAGCAAAGAGCAATGGAGCAGGAGGTGTTGGAAGGATGCAGCAACAACAGGGGAAGAAGGGGGCGGGAGGGAAGATGCAATAAAATACGTGCGCTGAAGACGAACATGCACCCACAGTGTAACACGAGCAGGAAAGAAATAAGAAAATAGTCCCACAAATGAACAGATAAACAACCAAAGTGTAACGATACAGTACTTGGTCCCTGCTCTGTAGGAGGAAACAAAAGACAAATAGGAGGGACAAAGAGGAAGGATTGACCACTAACAAGCAAGGATATTTAAAGGACACTGAAACAAACAAAGGAAAATCATTGGGAGGGCTGTAAGCCCACAAAGAAGTATATACAAAGTATACACATCAGGTCTCGAAAGCTCGACCTAAGAAGGAAGAAGGAAAAAATTGTGGTTAGCAGCACAAGACTGGGCAAAGGGACAGAGGATTTAGAGGGTAAATCAAGGTTTGCCTGGTTTGTATTGCTGAAAACAAGACATGGTAAAGGAACAGTAGCAGTTGCTGGAGATGAAAGTAGCAATTAATGAACAGGCATGAAAACCAAGATGTTTAGTGTAAAGGGCAAGTACAGGACGCCATTGGAAAGAGTAGGAGAGGTGACTAAAAGTGACAAATGCCAAAAACACAGAACAAGAACACTAAAATATCTTGTGTAACAAAGATGCAGAGCAAAATATAGTGATGAAAATTATTCTCAATTTGTCGTAATTAAAAAGCATTGTTTCAAACTTTAAAAATGTCCAATGTAAACAAGACATTTTAAATGTATCCATTCAAACATATTTTTTGAAACTAGTTTGTTTTCCAAGTTTCGATTTCAAAATGATCACCTAGATTTTCTCCCGCAAAAATATTTTAGAAAAATATCTGGCGAATGAAGACTTCTAAAGTTGTTTACGGTGTTGAAAAGTTGAAAGGATTTCCAGATGAGGTGGCAGGAAGGCTGGGTGATCCTGTTCAAGAAATTATATAAACTGTGGTGAAAGGTGAAAGCAGCACACTAGTCCAGTATCAGTAGTCTAATCTAGATATGAATTAAAGGCCACTTTATGGAAAGTATCCTGAAAGGATTATCTGTGTCGTATAGTAAAGTACACAGGACGAGTACCATTGATCCAAACAGGATAGGAGGGTCTATTTTATAGGGTGGGTTGATGGGTCTAAATAAATGTTTAGGAAGGCAAAAAGTCATTTGATTTTAATGATGAAATATGGTTTTAACTGGTACACCTGAGGCCCCATAACCAGTGGCAGTGACCAGAGACGATCTGTCAGTATTCCACTGTGGCTATGCCAACCCCTAAATGTCCCCCAAATCAGTTCTGGATTTCTTGTGGCTGTTTGTATCCCATAACAGCACATAATTGCCTCACGTATGCACACTGTGCACATACACACAATTAACCTGATGGGAGAACCCAATTTCCCCTTATCAGCACAATAAAACAGATCCGAATGTTGGCACATAACTTTCCCCTGTTATTACTCTTAATGCTAGGTAGCCTCAGCCAACATAAAACGAGAATTCCTGCTGACATCTATGCCAGAATATATTGAGCCAAGTTCATAAAAAGTTGTTTTAATCCCAGTGCATGCATATGTGTTTACGATGAACAAAGCAGAATTAAGGCGAATTTGAAGTTTTAAAACATATTTTCTCTCCATCTGAAAAGTAGTTTTCCATGTGTAGAGGTCCATTCCCACACACTTCTCAAAAAGTGTTGGCAAAGCCATAAAGCTTGGTCTTGACTGCCTGCCTTTTGGCTTCATCAATGCTTGTTTTGTTTTATCATGGTTTTTGGAAAATTTTATTGAGAGCTGCCAGGTCCTCACTAATATTTAAAAAATCATTGGCTAAAAGCAAAACAATTTTTGGTCTCAAAAAGCAAATATTGCTACAATATTGCTTGGCTCAGAGTGGAACTACTTTGTATGCAGATGTGCTCCTTGTGAAAAGCTGAATTCTACCACTTACAGTTAAAGTAGTCAATGGCTGAAGTCGGCTGACCAATTGCCTGACTTTAGTACGTGGAAGAAAACATGTGAATGACAACAACAGACAAATAAATAAAGAGGGCCGGCTGAAAGTCTTCTAAAAATAAATACTATATATATGTTTACTACAATCAAAAAGTATCCACTAACACCGGCCCTAAAAATAGTTGTCAACCCACATTTTCTGAATCTATTTTGACTGGGAAGTGCATTTAGAAGTTCATTGAAGTGTGGGAAAGACATTGCAAATGCATCTCACTGAAAATTGACATCATCTGGATTGCCCATTAGTGGACACCTTTTTCCCCTTCCCTAGATTGTATTGTAATTGCATTTATATAGCGCTTACTAACCCTGACGAGGGTTGAAGAACATTTCCGGCGAGTAACCTGCTACTTTGGAACCTATAAAGGATTAGTGGTGAACTAGTATAGTGAAAATATGAAAGTAATTTGAGTGGTGGATATGTTAATCAGTTATTTGGATTGAGAAGGATAGTGGAGGGTTAGAAGAGGTAAAAGGTTTGCTTTTATATAATGCTTGCTACCCTTGATGGGGTGTTGAAGCGCTTTTTCGGCGAGTAGCATGCTACTCTGGAACCCATACAGTGTTAGTGGTGAATTAGTATAGTGAAATATGAAAGTAATTTGAGTGGTGGATATGTTAGTCAGTTATTTGGATTGAGAAGGATAGCGAAGGGGTAGAAGAGGTAAAAATGTTTGCATTTATATAGTGCTTGCCTCCCCTGATTAGATGTTGAAGTGCTTTTTCGGTGAGCAGCACGCTACTCCAGAACCCATAAAGGATTACTGGTGAATTAGTATAGTGAAATATGAAATTCATTTGAGTGGTGGACAAGTTAGTCTGTTATTTTGGATAGAAAAGGATAGTGGCAGGATAGAAGGGAAGGATTTAGAATTTTTGTTTTTTTTGTTTGTTAGTTTGTTTTGGAGCTCATAGCAGGAGGAGGAGGCTTGGGATGAGTAAAAGGAAGATGGAGGGGATGAGTAAAGGGAGGTGGAGTGGGAAGAGTCAAAGGGAGGGTTTAGAAAGGAATGTTCTGGGGGATCGGAATGGTAAAAAGAGGTATGAGATGATGCAAGGAAGAGTGGAGTTGGGAAGAGTCTCGAAAGGGTTATTTTGCGGATCATAGTAGTGGTATGGGATTTGGGATGAATGAGAGAGTGGAGGTAATGTATTTATTGAAAGAGGTATAGGGTGAGAAATAGGGCAGTGCATTGGAAGAGTAGTAGAAAGAGTTTTGAGATGAGTCAGAGAGTTGAGGTAGAGGATATGTTGAGAGCAATATAGGGTGAAAAATAGGGTAGTGCATTGAATATGCAGAATTTAAGGAAAAGTAATAAATAAGTAAAAGTAATAAAGATATAGATCCATAAGTACATGGAAGGTATATAGATGCATAAAGGAAGGTAGTATATGTAGATTAAAGATGCATTAAATAAACTCTGGCTTTCAAGTGTTGTACTTTAAATTAGTTTTATTTATATATAATTTTTGTAGATCAACATGAAGCAATTGCAGATAAAAAGTTATGATAAAAGGTTTACTTATTTATGCAGTCACTTATATACATGTTAAAAACAGAGAATAATGTAACTATCAGTAATATGTACATTTGTTAAGCAGAACTAATGTATTTCTATATATAATTTTTTTTTAACAATCATTCTACATGTTTATACAAAGCAAAACACATATATAGGTACAAATCTATAGTACAAATAAATGCTTATATACAGAGAGATATGCTGTATATTTCTATCTGTTTACGTATGGTGGTTATGTGGGGATGAGCCAATTCTTGAGTAGTTTTCGGAAGATAAGGTGGTTATCCGTGGATCTTATGTTGGGGTTCCATAGTTTGGCTGCTTGAACAGAGAATGATGTGCCACCCATTGTTTTTTCTTGTATTTTGGGATTTTGAGGCAAGGTGCCACTCTAGAGCAGAGGTTCCTTTGTTGAATGTGTTTGGTGATTTTATTCCTGATGAAGAGCGGTCCCGTTCTATGTATCGCTTTGTGGGTGATACAAAGCAGCTTGAACGTGGATCTTCTGGCAACCAGTAACCAATGCAGGGCTTTCAAGGCAGTAGAGATGTGGTCTTGCTGTTATATATGTAAGAGTAGTCTGGCAGCTAAGTTCTGAATCCTTTGTAGTCTTTCATGGTCGTTAAAGGTAATCCGTGGTAGAGGCTATTGGCGTAATTGAGTTTGGACAAAATAAGGGAGATGGTGGCCTGGACCTGGTGTGGAAATGCCACATGGGGAAAGATTCGTCGCAGAGTTTTAATAATAGCAAAGCTTGATCTTGCTAGCTTGTCCACTTGGGCATTCATCGATTGCTTGGTCATGCCGAGGTTTCTTACTTCCTTCGATATTTTAGGCGGTGTTCCCAGATCATCAGGTCACGTGGTGAGCGGGTCATAATATTCCCAATTGCCACACATGAGTATTTCTGTTTTGGAAGCATTCAATTTGAGATGGCTCCATGTCATCCATTGATCCGCGGCTCTGAGACAACTGAAAATTGGTGAGTTCCCAATGTCTTTGGGCATTGCAGTTGAAGGAGTATTTGCGTGTCATCTGCATAGTTATAGCACGTGAGGTTAAATTGATTGATCAGTGCCGGCAATGACTTCATGTAGATGTTGAAAAGCATGGGCGGGATAATAGAGCCTTGAGAGACTCCTGCTTTTGTGAAGTATGGTTTGGACGAGAAAGATGGGGTATGGATGAAATTAGTTCTGTTGTGAAGGTAGGACGCGATCCAGTCTAGAACAGTCCCCTCTTTGCCGGCTTCGTAGAGTCTTTGTATCAGAGTGTCATGGTCAACCGTGTCAAAGGCAGCCGAGAGGTCCAAGAGAAGTAGCGCAAGGAGGGCATGTTCTGTGCCTCTTCCTGGACGGAATCCCGTTTGGAAGTCTGAAAGTATGGCATTCTCTTCAATGAATGGTGACACTGGGTGAAAGCTGCTCTTTCTATCCGTTTGCCCAGGAAATGTCCATTTGAAACTGGTCTGTAGTTGTCAGGGTTCAGCTGGTCCAAGATTGTTTTCTTTAGTAATGGGCGTATGTATGACTTTTTGAGTTCTTCTGGAAATATTACGGTAGGTAAGGAGTTGTTGATGATTCCCTTACTAGAGTGGCAGCAGAGGTTCTTAGAAGAATTGTCTTGAAGGTTTGTGGTGGAAGTGGGTCAGAAGGGCTGCCGGCAGGCCTGCTTGCTTTGACCAGGTCCATAAATTAATTGTGTGACATGTGTTGGAAGGACAGAGAGGCTGGGTTAGAGTATTCTTGGATTGTAGCTTTGTAAAAGGGTTAGCGCTGATGCTTTGTCTCTGTTTAGATGTTACGACTGCTTCGTAATCCGAACCTCGTGAACGTTTTGGGATAGTTGTAAGTGACATTGGCAAATGTGAAAATCAGGAGATCTTGACTTAGTAGATTTCCCATGCATAGAGGGCACTATTTCCATCCCATATCAGCATATTACTTATACTCGTATCGAGTGAGGTGGTTAATGGGTGTGCCATATTACAAATACCAATCAAGTTTAGGAGCTACTTGCAGTCACACATTTGTGGAAAAGAAGCATTTAGTGGGCTTCAAACTGCTTGAACAAGCATTGCCAAACCCAATAGGTCGGCCTGTCTTGAGTATGTGTTGTTTGCTGTAAGCACTGCAATGACTGCGTCGATCCAACTTACTGCAAGAATGCATAAATCTATAGGCCTAATGAAGAGAACTGCTGGCCTGCACAGTGAATGCACCAATGAGCCCTGTAACAGCTACCACACATACAGAAGAAGCCTGTATGGACCAAGTTAGAGTGCCATTGGCCCTCTCTTTAAAGAGAATGACTGGGTGATCTGAGACATAAGTGCATCATGTTGTTTTTAATTCCGTCTGTTAATAACATATTTGTTCAAGAATGGGAACTTGATGAAACAGCATTGATTGGGATTACACAGCAAAATCCTACCTGTGTTATGGCACCATAGCGGAGCAGCAGGCTCAAAGGATGAATGGGAAACCTGGATGTCTTTCATGTCCTGCGGGCTTTGATGTCATATGTAGATGCAGTGTACGCTGAGAAGCAGAGAGAGTGGTATGTTTGAAATTGGTAGACTCTGGAATCATTAGCACAGAGTTCAAAATCCTGCTTTGTGCAATGCTGCCAGTGATGCTAGCTCATGCATGACACCTTCAGCTGGTACTGGCTTTTAGCCAACTGATCATTGCATCCAGGGTCTTGTAGTTTCACTTTTAACATTGTAAGGCTAGGAAGTAACAGGACTTTCTAATGGGCCAGGTCCCAGGGGCATGCAGAGTTTATTAAATTAAAGGAGGGGGCGCACGTGGTCATTTTTAAGCCCCGGGAGCACCACTTCCCTGGGGCTTATTTTTTAATTGAAGGCGGGGGCCTCTCGGACCCCCCCCAAAGGACCACTGCCTTCCAGGTGCATTAAAGAAAACATAGCCCCCCTGTCCCAGGCAAATTGTTGCCAGAGGGTCCCCATCTCCAGGGCCCAGCCATTGACTAAAGGGGGAGGGGGCATACAGGTCCCCTCCCCTGGCCAATATTGGCCCCGGTGACTCCACCCCAGAGGCCCCGTCATTAAATGGTGGGTGCCCTGGAGCCCACACAGGGCACCCACTGTGCCTATGTGTAGGGCTGCAGGGCGAGCCCTAATGCCCCACGGCCCCGGCCGGCTCCCCACCTCCAGCAATAGCCGACACAGCTCCTGCATGCAGGCAACAGTTAAAAATGCTGCTCCCTGTAGTCAGGAGCAATTTTTTCATCTGTTTACCTGCCCACTTCAGTGCATGCAGGGAAACAGATGAAAAGTCCTCTCCCAGCAGGCGGAAGAATTTTTCATGCACCCGACTGCTGGGAGCGGACTTAGTGTTTGCTCTTGCATGGCGGTAGGTTTTAAATTGCTCCCACCATGCGAGAGCAAACATAGGTCTCCCTGCCCGCACCAGTGCATGCAGAGAAACAGCTATGTACCAGGGGTGGGCACGCCAGGTAATGGCTGAGCCGATCCTTGGAGATGAGGTCCCCAGGGCCCTTAATGGCTCTAGGAGGGGGGGTAACGTGGTCCCCTCCCATTTTGTGCACTGTTGGGCCTCAGGGGTTTGGGTCCCCAGGGGCAAAAATGGCCCAGGGAGGGGCCACATGCCCCTCTACCCTTTTATTGATACAGCGGGCCCCCAAAGATGGGATCCCGGGGCTGAAATATGCCCAAGTAGGGGGGCTGCGCAGCCCACCTCCCCCTTAATTTTAACATCAGTGCACCAGTGGTAGTGATCCCCAGGACCGAAAGCGGTCTGGGGAGGGGGACTGCAGCACCCTTCAATATTTTACTATTTCCCCTCCCGGGAGGCTTTAGGAAAAAAACAAGTGTGGGAGACTGCGCTTTTTTGTTTTACATTTTTCTGTTGGGAAATTGCATGGGAAAAACGCTTTTCGAGACCCCTTTTAGTTGGCCCCTGCTTGACGAATCACCCCGAAACTTTCCAGGCAGCAGCTGAAGTGATTTTGGTACTAGTTTTGAAAATTTCATGAAGATTTGTCAAACGGAAGCAAAGTTATTAGCAAAACAAAAAATGATTTGTCTGTGGAAACTAGGTCCAAACTATAACTACCTAGTAGAGAATAATATATATAGAGCAACCACTCGCAACCTCTACATTTAGATGCAGGAAAGGTTCTATCAACACACTTTAGCATGCTGCCAAGCATCTGATATCAGCTGTGATAGTATTAGTTAAAAGATTTTTCCCAGGTGACACTACCCAAGTACATGGACCATATTAATTTAAAAATGCAGCTAAATACTTATTATTGCACGCGGAGTGTTACCACATAGGATACTGTATGTTTCACATAGTTTCTTAGCACCGACAGGATGGAAACTTTAAATTATGCATAGTTACAGCATGTGTGAAATGTGTGACACGATTACTGTTTTGCATTAAAACTGTGAAACGCTTATTGATCTCTTAATGAGGGCTTCGGTCCGCATAATTCCACGGCTATGCACACACGTACACATTTACTTAATTTCCATGGCCCTGCAGCTGCGTTCATTTAGCCTCTTTTGCACAGTGCTGCAGTAAAGCACACATTTGCCAAGCTTTAACAATGCTACAGTTATGCAAATATTTGCCCAATTTCCTGAATGCGAAACTCGTTCACGTTTTTGCGGTTTTCACAATAGTGCAATAGTACACTTAGGGCCAGATGTACGATGGGAGTTTGCATGCGAAAACGGGTTTGCGACCCGTTTACGCATGCAAAAACCCTGTTGGCAATGTACTAACACTATTTTGCGAGTCGTAAATAAATTGCGACTCACAAAATAGTGTTTAGCGACTCGCTATTAGGAAGGAGCGTTCCCTTCCTAATAGCAACCCCACATGCCATGTAAGAATGTTTCGCAAAACACTTGCAGTTTAACACCCTCTTCAAGAGGGTGGTAAAGCACTCGCAAATGGGAAGAGGTCCCCAGGGGACCCCTTCCCCTTTGCAAATGCAGGGGAAAATATTTTTTAGGGGTAGTGGTCCCAGGGACCACTACCTGCCCTTAAAAAACGTAACGAAAACGTTTCTTTTTTAAAAAATTTTGAATGCATCCCGTTTTCCTTTAAGGAAAACGGGCTGCTTTTTAAAAAAAATAACTGCTTTATTTAAAAGCAGTCGCAGACATGGAGGTCTGGTGAGCCCAGCAGGCCACCATACCTGGGAGGGCCAGCCATGAAGCATGTAATTTGCGACCCCATTGAGCATCACAAACAGTGTCTCTGACACTGTTGTACATGTCATTTTGTGAGTCGCAAATTGCAACTCGCAATTGAGCGCCATTTGCGACTTGCAAAATTACATGGTCGTACATCTGGCCCCTACTGCTCAATTTCCAACATTTTGTCCATCTCTATATGAGGAGTTTTAAAATACTTAAACTTTGTGAAGGTTACCAAGTTTTGAAAAAAACTTCATAGATTGAGGAGGAAAGTCTTCGCAACTTCACACCCCTCTGGCTACAGTCCCTTTAAAGATATATCCAATTGACTTAAATATGTCTGCTGATAACAATCCTGAGCCGGCCATAACTACAAAAACTGCATTTTACAGTTTAAATGCAACAAATGCAGTCCTTCCAAACGAGGCCATTCTTCTCTGCACAAGGGAAAATCAGGAAATGTGAAATCCAGTAGAAGTCGTCCATGAATATGGTAGAATTTAACTTGTTTGATGGGGTTGTGCCTTCACTATCATATGAAATTTATAGAATTTCATATGATAGTGAAGGCACAACCCCATCAAACAAGTTAAATTCTATCATACAGCAGGTGGACTCTGGGTGAAACCACCAGATTGGGCCGTGCCACAGCCTAATTTTGGGTCATGAGAGCGGGATTGTGAACCCTGGTAGCACCCACCAACAGAAAACATTGTCCATGAATATGGTCCAGCTTCGCAAAAGGGTGGTTTTACGAGGTTAGGTATGCTTACCTAATATTTCTCATTCTCACGGTGTCTGTTACAGACGCCATCCCCAAGGATCCTTCCCGGGTCTTCTATTAATCTTTCTCCACTCTACTTCTTTTGGAGAGATCATGTCCTATTCTGGGTTCTACTACCATCTTCATGCTGATACTTCTCTTTTCCAAGTTCCTCCTCCCTACTCCAATAGAGAACTTCTGTCTCAAGGCAATCAGACTTTGGATAGTGCTCCACTTCTGAATCACTCAATCAATCAATATTTGTATTGCGCTACTAATCACCTGTGAGTGAATCCAGGTGCTAGATTTCAGGGCTCAGTCAAATAGCCAGGTATTGAGTGTCTTCCTAAAATTCACCAGCGAGGGTGATGTCTGGAGGTGGAGGGGAAGGCCGTTTCAGGACTTGGCGATGAGGTAGAAGAAGGAATGGCCTCCGCTGTGGCTTTGGCAGATGTGTGGTGTCTGTGCAAGGGCTGCAGAGCGAAGGTCTCTGGATGATTGGTGGGAGTTCAGGCGGTGGTGGATGTATGCTGGTCCCAGGTCGTGGAGGGCTTTATAGGCGTGTGTCAATATTTTGATTTGGCATCTTTTCTGGACAGGGAGCCACTGGAGGTTCCTAAGGTGTGGGGATGATGTGGGTCCATTTGGGCAGGTTGTGGAAGAGTCTGGCTGCTGAGTTGTGTATCGTCTGTAGTCTCTTCATGAGTTTAGTGGCGGTTCCTGCGTACAGCACATTGCTGTAGTCAGGCTGGCTGTTTACTAGAGCTTGAATGACAGTTTTCCTCGTGCGGATGGGGAGCCATTTAAAGATTCTTCAGAGCATGCTGACTGTGTGTAAGCAGACGGAGGAGACTGCATTTATCAGATGCTTCATGGTGAGCTTGCTGTCCAGGATGATGCCAAGGTTGCTGGCATGGTCTGCCGGTATGGGAGTGGGTCGGAGTTAGGGGGCCACCAGGTGTCATTCCAAGGAGAGGTGCTGTTGACAAAGATCAGCTCTTCGGTCTTGTCAGTATTGAGCTTCAGACAGTTGGTCTTCATCCAGTAGCCGATGTTCTTCATGCAGTTGGGAAGTTGGCCTTCATGGTGGTGGGGTCTGCTGAGAGCGAGAGGATGAGCTGGGTGTCATTAGTGTAGGATATGATGTGGAGGTTGTGGGTTCTGGCGATGTCGGCTAGAGGTGTTATGTAGGTGTTGAAGAGGGTGGGACTAAGGGATGACTTGAGGGACACCACAGTTGATGCTCTTGGGTTCTGAGGGGAAGGAAGGTGGGTGGACTGTCTGCGTTCGTCCCGTGAAGGAAGAACCGATCCATCTGAGGGCACCTCCCCGGATACAGATGTGGTGCAGCCTGTTGATAAGTGTATGGTGGGATACGGTGTTGAACACTGCGGAGAGATCGAGGAGGATCAGAGCTGCCTATTCTCCTCGGTCGAGGAGGGTGTGCATGTCGTCAGTGGTGGCAATCAGGTCGGTCTCGGTGCTGTGGTTGGTGCAGAAATCAGATTGAGAAGCGTCAAGCAGGTTGTTTCTCTCCAAGTGTTCAGCGAGTTGCTGGTTGATGGCCTTCTTGAGGACTTTGGTGGGGAAAGGAAGCAGTGAGATGGGGCTGTAATTCTGGAGTTCGCTGAAGTCAGCGGAGGGTTTCTTGAGGAGGGGTCTGACTTCTGCATGTTTCCAATCATCTGGAAATGTGGCTGCGGTGATGGATGTGTTGAGGAAGGTGGCAAGTTGGCAGCTGATAGCCTTGCCTCCGAGGCTGAAGAGGTGCTGGGGGTAGGGGTCTGTGGGTGCTCCCGAGTAGATGGAGTTCACAATGGCTGTGGTGTTCTGTGTGGTGAACTGTTTCCATTCAGTGAGTAGTGGATCGGGGGAGGCTTCCATTGGAGTGAGGAGGACGTGGAGGTCAGTGGGTTGGGGCTAGAAGTTCTTGTAGATGGTGGATATCTTGCTGTGAAAATGGTCAGCCAGAGCGTTGCAGATTTCCTGTGAGGGATCGTGTTCTTGGTGGTTGTAGGGCAGGAGAACTCTGACGATGCTGAAGAGTTCTTTGGTGTGGTTAGCACTTGCCTCAATGCGGTTAGCTAGGGCATCTCTTTTCCCATCTTTGAATCGTTGGTGGTATTTGTTGAGGGCTGACTTGAAGGTGGCTCGGTCTATGGTGTCTCTGCCTGTGCACCATCTTCTCTTCAGTTGTTTGTTGCAGCGTTTCATATCCTTGAGTTCTGGTGTGTACCAACTGGCTTGTTTTGGTGGATCTGCAGGTCTTGGCTTGTTTGATAGGGGCGACTCAGTCTGCATTGGTGATCCAGGTGGTGAAGTTCTGGACTGCTTGTTCCAGGTTGGTTGCGGGATTGGACTGGGTGGTGTTGAGGGCATCCATCCATTGAGTCTGTGTTACTTTGTTCCAGCTGCGGAAAGGGGCATTTGGGGAGCTGGTGGCAGTGCACGGTGATCCGGTAATGGTTAAGTGGACGAAGGAGTTGTCAGTCCAGGTGAGTTCTGTGGCATGGCTGTATTTGACTCTGGTGCTGGCTGTGAAAATCAGGTCCAGTTTGTGTCCTACTCTGTGTGTGTGGTCAGTGACCAACTGGGGGATGCAGATGTTGCCCATGCATTCCAGGAGGTTGGTGGAGTTAGTGTCTGTGGGGTCGTCTAGGTGGAAGTTGAGGTCTCCGAGGAAGATGTAGTATTTGGGCTTGATGGCTAGTGGGGCGATGAAGTTGGTAATTTTGTCGCACAAGCCGATTCATGTTTCTGGGGGTCTGTAGGTGAGGGTGCCTCTAATGGTAGTTTTTTCATCGGTGTGGAGTTAGAAATTGAGGTGTTCCATGACTGGTGTGGTGTCGTTTTTGGTGGTGTTGCAGCGGATTGTTTCTGGTGACGTGTTTGCAGGGAGATCGGGCTTTGAGCATGAGGCATCGGAATGCTCCAGGGACATCACGGTCGGCGGAGAGGGGTAGGCGTGGGTTTCTGTGGAGGCAGGAGGTCCTGAGTTGCAGGTGAAGAGACAGTGGCTGGTCAATGGCCCTGCCGTTGAGTCAGGAGATGAGAGGCAAAAGACGTTGTGGTGTCTAGGGCTCGCATTTCTGCAGCAGAGTATCTGTAGGTGGCAGGACGACCAGGGTTCCTGGCGCTAGGCGCGGTCCAGGTGCGGATGGGCGCAGAAGGACTTGCCTTTAGCGATGCGGCCTCCATTAAGTAGGTCCTGAGGGGTGAGGGGCACTGGGTGGCAGAAAATGGGAGGTTGAAATGGGCAGGAAAGAGTGAGTAGCTCCTGAACAGCACGGTGGATGATCCAAGAACTGGAAAAATAAATCCAGAATAAAATTTAAAGGCAAAGGTAACACTTGGCAAAAGCTACACTTGGCAGCATTTACCTTGAATGGCAAAAACTCAACTTTAAGTCAGGACTAGACTGACCTCGCAATGACAGTCACTTCAGGGGATAGCAGCTAACAGGCGGCACAGTCATCAGTAGCAGGCACTACGAGACAGCAACCAAGAAGCAGTTGACGTAGGGAGAGTCTGGGAGTCCTGGTACAGCGAAGCTGATCGCTGCATGAATGGTACTGCAAAGTATTGCAAAGACTTATCATTCACCTTCCTGCCTAGGCTAACCCGGGACCTTGCGTTCCACACCGACTACTCCCTCCCTCCTCACTTCCTTTCCTGACCGCACGTCCCACAGCTGGAAAAACAAGCATAGCATTCAATGACAGCGTATGATTCAAATTTTTCATAATCTCCAACAATACATAATCCCAATTCTAATTGCTCAATATCATCTGCAATTCTAGACCAACAAATCCCTTGTCAATATGCTAGCAAACTGGACTACTTCAACAGCCTACTGTAGCATTCTGCTGTGAAGAATCACCCGTGGACATGCTGCGAACATTGGAGAGCATCCACGCATAAACTAGTGATTTGAGTGTTTTGCTGATACATCAAAAATCTCTTTTCAATCCTATTGGACAGCTCCTGTTCTGTTAATTCTCCCTCATGAAGAGTTTGCTTCTCTTGATAAAATCAACAATGTTGACACTTCTTGAACTATATTACGTACATCAATCCTCGCCCAACACAGCACACCAACACAAGAGTGGCTGACTCTGGCAAAAGCAATGCATAATTCAAGCTATTTAGGGTCATCCAAAACACAGCTCTCTCATCTCTCACAGCTTCTATTGCAGCATGTTCTTGCCAGGACCTTAGATCCCAGAGTTTAAGGGAGCCCTGCATGCCCATCTTTGGAATACAGAGAACCCCAAACTACAATATTTAGGTACCAGTCTACCCAATGCCCACTACACAAATTGATAATTGGGGATATATATATATATATATATATATATATATATATATATATATCTTGCTTCGCCATGAAGTGCTTTCTGCCGGAAAGATGACGAATGCAGACCCGATACTGGTGCAATTTGTTTCTTTATTAGTGGACGCCCTGCACCACCGCCATGACGCGTTTCGAGCAACACAGTGCCCTTGATCACAAGTATATATATATATATTCAATTCTTCAACATCTAGTAGTCAGGGCAAAAGATAAGTAGATTTAGGTTTGAAATTTGTGGCAGTTGGGTAGTCAAGGTTTACATCCATACTGTCTAATGACCGAAATCTGCTTTCCTGCCTAACAGTGCCCATTTTAAATTTTGACACTTTCCACGATACAGTCACACATGATCTGATCCAAGCGAGACAACATAAAAACAGAAATAGCATGCACAAAAACTTATCTTTTGCCCAGAGACAGATCATAAAGTCACTGGCAGATGATGAAACTCTGGTCATACGCCCAGCGGGTAAGGGTGGAAACATTGTTCTGTGGGACAAAGAGATGTATAGGAAGGAAGCAGCACGACAACTTGAGGATGAAAGATTCTACACTAAGATAGGTATTCAGGAATACAACGATAGTATTCTTAGTCTTTGGAACAGCCTAGAACAATGGAAAGACAAAGGTATCCTACTATGGGAAGAATACTGCTATCTAACGCAAGACTATCCCAAACTGCCCATTTTCTATCTATTACCCAAGATCCCCAAAATCCACAAACCAGGGAGACTGATTGTGTCATCTATTGGAAGTGTGTCTGAGAGAATTTCCAAATATGTGGATCATTTTTTGAGACAGTACGTTGGAACACTCCCGTCATACATTAAGGACACAAAAGACTTTTTGTGTAAATTGAATAATATTGTGTGGGAAGAGGACTTCCTATTGATCACACTAGATGTTAATTCATTGTACACTATCATTGACCACAATGAGGATCAGTGCATGCATACACTTCTTGGAAAACAGACCCATGAAATACCTGGAACATACTAATGTCCTCGCGGAAATGATGAGATTCTGTCTCCGCAATAATATTTTTATGTTTGACGGTACACTGTACAAACAAACACTAGGGACAGCGATGGGTACGTGTTTTGCTCCCAGTTTTGCTAATCTGTTTCTGGGAGCATGGGAGGAAGAAATCAGGAGAGATGAAACACTTACACCTATGTTCGAATAAGTGTCAGTTTGGCTCCAATATATAGATGACCTTTTTGTCATCTGGAAAGGCAGTGAAGTCAGTGCTAGGAACTTTGTGAACAAACTGAATGACAACAGATGCAACCTCACACTGACACACACCATGAACAGAAGGTCTATTGAATTTCTAGACGTGATGGTAGAGGTGGACGAGGACACTAAGAAGTTACAGACTAGACTACACCGTAAAATTACAGCTGGCAACAGTTTACTTCATGCCTTCAGCAGTTACCCTGAGACTCTCAATTGGAGTATCCCCTTTGGGGAGCTGCTGAGGGCAAGGAGGAACTGTAGCACAGACAGCCTGTACGAGGACGAACAAAGGTGTATGATTGAAAGATTTAAGGAAAGAGGATATCTGATGTGGGTTCTCAATAAAGCAATCAGGAGAGTGAAAACTATTCAGAGGGAAGAGACTCTACAAGAAAAAGTCACAAACAGTGTCCAAACAGAGGAACAGAATACCATGAGAGTTATCCTCACATATAACTCTGAATCGAGCAAAATTCACAGAATACTAGCCAAAAATTGGAATATTCTGGAAAGTGATCCCATCATAGGACGGGACTTACCAAAACGCCCTATGATCATTTACAAGAGAGGGAGGAATGTAAGAGACCTCCTCGTTAAAGGGGATATAACAAGGAAACCACAGAGTCCACTACACACTTTGCAGGGATTTTTCCCATGCGGACAATAAGGCGTGCAGCAATAGTCACATGAGAAAAACGTACCCAACTCCTAGTGGTGAGAAAAACATAAAGCAATTCCTCACATGTAGCTCCAACTTTGTTGTTTACGCTCGAGTGTCCATGCAACCTGAAGTATATAGGGAGCACCACCTTTGCGGCTAAGAAAAGAGTGCTTGAGCACCTGAGAGCAATAAACCACAAAGATAGTCATTATCCAGTCGCTAGGCATTTTAAGGAATACCATCTCTCGAACAGCTCACTCCTGAAATACTACATATTGGAGCAGGTCAAACAGAATCCTAGAGGAAGGAACAGAACGTTGCAACTCAGGCTACGTGAATCATGGTACATACTGGACCTACAAACCAAGAGTCCTATGGCCATAATCTTGATAAAGAATTGGGGATCCACCTTCACGAAAACTGATTTGTGTAGCTAATTTAAAACTACGAATGTTTTTATTTTTATTTTCTCTGCTTTTGATTTTTCCGCTTGTTGTTTCTCTGTTTGCACCATGATCTAGATCCATTAGAGTCCAATCTCCAGTTGGGTTATACATCTAGAAATTCTTCCATTGCTATTGTACTATCAAGGTATACCCTGTTACTGAGTATGAATCTAGGCTGACATAAGAATAGACTTGTTCCATAAACCTGAGCTAACCTGAATCTAGATACATATTTGTTTATAAAGCTTATTTTAATCTGCACTTTTGCTTTTTTCTTTTATAGGAGGAAAGGAAGGGACCTTATCCAGGAGGGGTAAGAGGATCTTGGTTCCCTACCCTTTTCTTCGTGACATCACGTCATCTTGAAGTGACTACAGTATAAGATAAGACTGTTGATTTTCGTTATTAAGATATTTGTTAATATGTAACTAACTGAGCCGACTGGCCTAGTTTTATTTTGAATTTTGTTTATTTTTTTAACACATTTGAAAGGGAACATTAGAGGATAGTTTGGTGAGCTTCAGCGTAGTTTTGCATACATTTGTATGGGGACATTTAATCTCTCCTTGTGAGAATAGAAGAGACTGCCAATCTTGTGTCGTTCTCTCCTTTATACAGCCACTTGGCGAATGAAGAGACAACAGTGCACAGACCCCCTTATCCCAGCAGTGGATACTGCGCTCCTAGAATAGCCACTTAGGCACATTAATTGTAAGAATTCTTATATACCAACATTTTGCCGTTTCCTTATGCAGCGCATTTAATTAACATTACGCCCATGAGCCACTAGGGCGCTATTGTTTTTACTTTTCTTTTCTGTGTCAATAACTTTATTAGCAATCAGTCCGTACACACGCTACGTGACCCCCAGCTTGGGCTTCTGTTCCATGCCTTTCCGCAATTACGTTGGCATGGTTTCACTACAGTGATTGCTGCTCCACTACGATACTAGAGCGGGCAAGAATCAATACAGAAGGCGAGAACGTTCAGTCTTTGGGAGACAGTGCCCGACAGTACGGGCTTAAGGCAAATATTGGGCACCGATTCCCTCGGGTTTCCATTAGCTCCCCCTTGGGCAACCTCCTATATTACAATCATGAGAAGTTATCATGAGGTAACATACATAAACCTGTCGAGGAGAGAAGTGTTTAATGTGTATAAATTAATGTACATACAGCATGAATTTACCATTACAAAATGGATGCCACTTTGACGTGAATATGTTCAACATGTAATTTATTGTCCTATGTTGATTTCCATGCTTTTGTATGCAAAACAGGCGCTGTTCCGACATGCCAGTGTGTGTTATAAAGACTGCCTTGACAGTCGAAACGCGTAACTGGCAATAATCTATGGTATTGCAACAATCCTGAGAGTGCGACTACTTGATTTTGAAGAATTGAATTAATGTGTCCAGTGGGCTTCGCTGTCAATTCGCACCACCTATCTACGGGTTGAAAGGGCAGGAAGGAGCATATCGAGAAATCGAGGTTTTTGGAATATATATATCACGCAGTTCCGTTGCTACTAGGATGCCTCCACATACGGACACGGACCACTCTCTTGGTGCTTTTAAATTCGGTTTATTGCATCGCCGCCATTACGCGTTTCGGCTCGAACGAGCTTTGATCACATGACATGGCATAGTGGTTTCAGCTTTACTTTTAAAGTGACAAGTGCAGAGTGTGGCGTACCACGTGAAAATAGCAACCATAGACATAGAAGAGTTAATCCTGATGAATGCCTTTTAGCTTAATTTGCGAATAATCACAGTACAATTAATGTTAATAAAAATATCGATAATACATAAGACTTGGCAATTGCGACACAAGATATATAACTATTAAAATAATAAGTTATTTAAAACATATTGCATGTTGTTATCTTAATCGCAAAGAACATTTTTTTGCCTACAATGTCAAACCATGCATTATCCTAAATTGCTTACAAGAGTATAATCCTCATGAATTCACGTCTGGTAATTTCTTGTGTAATACAATTGCATTGTGGATATCATGTTGTCATTGACTGCAATCTTGACTCTATATGTATTGTGTTTATACGTCCATATCTTGTCTTGGTTGCCAGTGTATAAGAAAGTGCTCTAGTGCGGTAATAAAGTGCTTAAGGTGTCTATGTGCAACGTGCATATTGCAAATATCTCATTGTCTAATCTCCGTTACTCCAATCTTCCTCTCACCCTATTAATGGGGTGTATCTTTTTAATTTACATTCCATTCAAGTAACTTAGGAACAAATGGGGGGGGAAATATAGAGAAAGAGTCTCCCTATTATATCAATTAAGGTATAAATACCGACTTGGGTTCTCTGAGGTCATTTTTTTCCTGATTTTTGCTTGTTGTTGTTAACAGTTTCTTGATTTTATGTGCAAACTCCAGCTAATAAATACAAAATTCTCCAATATGTATACATCTCATTGCATTATAAATACAACATAAAATTGTAGAATATTAAACATACAAATATTGGATAAGATCATAAATATCATAAAATCCTTATAAACTACTTTTATAAACAGGTGTATAGGTCCTCTTATGTTTAATCCCCCAGGTTGCTTTGAATCCATTTCCAATATGTAGCGTGTCTCCAATTTTCTAAGTTTGCTTTCTCTATCTCGGTCTCGTCTACTGGGGGGAGACCGCATCAATAACATAGTAGTTAAGTTCCTGGCTATTGGAGTTGTGATGATCCCTAAAGTGACGTGCCACTGGATACGTGTTGTCTTGATTAGTTATTGCTCGCATATGTTGGAGCACTCTTATGTACTTGGAGCTTGGTGCTCCCTATATACTGCAAACCACAAGGGCAGAGTAACACGTAAATAGCATAATCTGTTTTGCACGTCAACAATTTTGTGATTTTGTGTACATACCAACATTTTGCCGTTTCCTTATGCAGCGCATTTAATTACACATTACGCCCATGAGCCACTAGGGCGCTATTGTTTTTACTTTTCTTTTCTGTGTCAATAACTTTATTAGCAATCAGTCCGTACACACGCTACGTGACCCCCAGCTTGGGCTTCTGTTCCATGCCTTTCCGCAATTACGTTGGCATGGTTTCACTACGGTGATTGCCGCTCCACTACGATACTAGAGCAGGCAAGAATCAATACAGAAGGCGAGAACGTTCAGTCTTTGGGAGACAGTGCCCGAAACAGTACGAGCTTAAGGCAAATATTGGGCACTGATTCCCTCTGGTTTCCATTAGCTCCCCCTTGGGCAACCTCCTATATTACAATCATGAGAAGTTATCATGAGGTAACATACATAAACCTGTCGAGGAGAGAAGTGTTTAATGTGTATAAATTAATGTACATACAGCATGAATTTACCATTACAAAATGGATGCCACTTTGACGTGAATATGCTCAACATGTAATTTATTGTCCTATGTTGATTTCCATGCTTTTGTATGCAAAACAGGTGCTGTTCCGACATGCCAGTGTGTGATCAAGACTGCCTTGACAGTCGAAACGCGTAACTGGCAATAAATCTATGGTATTGCAACAATCCTGAGAGTGCCACCACTTGATTTTGAAGAATTGAATTAATGTGTCCAGTGGGCTTCGCTGGCAATTCGCACCACCTACCTACGGGTTGAAAGGGCAGGAAGGAGCATATCGAGAAATCAAGGTTTTTGGAATATATGGTTGGTGAATCAGGATTGTGGCTTTTCATATATATATATAATATATATATATATATATATCACTGAAAAAACCAAAGGTTTCAGGGACGTTATAGTTACAAATTAGCATTTAAAAAACCTTTGAAATTCACTGAAAAAACCATAGGTTTTAGGGACAGTTATAGTTAGTTGGACATTGCACTCGTACAAAACCCGTGAAATTCCCCCGTTATAGTTAGTCCAGCTAACTATAACTCGCGCCCATAATGCACTGCTGATGACGTCACATATTACATCACTCATGACATGGTCAGTGACATCACTGATGACATCACTGATGACATCTCAAATGACATCACTGATGACATCACTGATGACATCATCCAGTGACTGTGTGTTTCTGTAAAGTTTATATATTTTTAATATATATAGGAAAAGACGTATTGAAGAATGAGTGGGTGTGTAAGTGTCTGTATGGATGATTTAGTAGGTGCATGACTGACTCTATAAGTGAGTGATTTAACGTATCTTACTGAATGCATGGGTTAGTGACTAAACTGGGTGAATGTCTGTATCCGTCTGTCTGTTGCTGTGTAAGTGGCTGCATGTGTTTGTGAATAGCTACATGAGTGTCTATATGAGTTATTGAATGCTTGTCTGAGTATCTGTATGGGTGCCTGAGTGTTTGTGTGGGAGGGGTGTGTGCAACTCTGTGCATAGATGTGTGAGTGGGTGATTCACTGGGTGGATGGTTTCAAGAGTGCAACTGTGATAGACTGTATGGGTGGGTAAGTGTGTGTAAGAGTGTGTTAGTGAGTGAATGTATGTCCCAGTGGTACATGTGTGAGTAACTACATATGTGAAAGGCAGTATATATGTGTGTTGGAGTATATAAATAGCTATAAGCGAGAGTGAGTGATTGTGATAGTGGCTGTATGGATGAGTGTGTGCTAGTATCAGTGATTGTATAAGAGCGTAAGAATGTGCTACTATTTGTATGAGTAAGTGAGCTGGTGTGTGTATAACTGTATAGGTGAGTAAATGGTAGTGTGTTTAATTATTTGCATGACTGACTAGGTGTGTGAGTACCTCTATGGATGAGTGGCGGTGTTTGAGTGTCTATATAGGAGTATGAGTGCATATGATAGTCCTGTACTGAGTGACCGTAAGTATGAGTGACTGTACGGGTGAGTGAGTGGATGTGTGCGTAGACCTAAGAATCAGTGAGTGGGTATGTAGTTATTGGTGTTGGAGTGTCTATGGTTTTGCGAATGGCAGTCTGTAATTTAGAGTGGGTGTATCAAAGGTTATATTAGGGTGTGAGGAGGTGCATCAGATTATCACGTGGATGATGTCATCAGTGATGTCATTTGAGATGTCATCAGTGATGTCACTGACCATGTCATGAGTGATGTAATATGTGACGTCATCAGCAGTGCATTGCGGGGCGCGAGTTATAGTTAGCTGGACTAACTATAACGGGGGAATTTCACGGGTTTTGTACGAGTGCAATGTCCAACTAACTATAACTGTCCCTAAAACCTATGGTTTTTTCAGTGAATTTCAAAGGTTTTTTAAATGCTAATTTGTAACTATAACGTCCCTGAAACCTATGGTTTTTTCAGTGAATTTCAAAGGTTTTTTAAATGCTAATTTGTAACTATAACATGTCTGAAACCTACAGTTTTTTCAGTGAATTTCAAAGGTTTTGTAAATGACAATTTTTAAATGTATTAATTGTTATATAAATTTTTTTCATACTGATTTCCAAATTTTTTAGAAACAATTTTTTTTTACATATTTTATTTTTAAATTACATTGTAATTACATTATACATTACAAAAAATACTTTCTCAGAATGAATTACTTTAGTTTAATTACTTTGCACATAGGCAATAGACTTTTAAGTACAGTAGTTACAGTTGTTGCAATGGGCAACACATTTTCAAACACAATGCAACATTCAGCTCAATGTGAATTTCTAGTTAAATGCAATTAGTTACTTTATGGATTACTTTTCTAACCACATTACTGGATCCTAGATTCAGTCCTGGGACATCTCCTGTAAACAGTTGAGTAAAAGCGTTTTGGTTACAGTCGTGATTTTTAAGGAATATTATTGTACTTTAAAAGTTCACACTTAGAAACTTTTTCTCATAGAATCACCAATGTTATCCTATGGAAGGAAATTCACTTAGAAGTTAAAAACTGTTATCGTTACTTTTTCTTACTCAGTGTTGGATCCTGGATCCAGCACTGGTGCATCTCCTGTAAACAGTTGAAAGAATGCGTTTAAGTCATACAGGCGATTTTTAGGAATATTTGTAGTTTGTGAAAATCGACACTTTGAAACTTTTCTGCTGAAAACCAGACAATGGATTCCTATGGAAGGAAATTCAAGTTACTGGTAAGTACGGTTAAAATTACTTTTCAGGATCAGTACTGGGCTGAAAGATGCAGCACTGAGGTCTCTCCTGATAACAGGTGAGTAAATCGGAATTCGTATTTCGGCTGATTTTAGAGGAATATTTTAAAGTTCCAAAACTCCACACTTAGAAGAATTTCCAAGTGAAACCAGTCAATGTTAGCCTATGAAGAAAATTCAAGTTACCGGTAAGTACGGTTAAAATTACTTTTCAGGACCAGTACTGGGCTGAAAGATGCAGCACTGAGGTCTCCCCTGATAACAGGTGAGTAAATCGAAATTCGTATTTCGGCTGATTTTAGAGGAATATTTTAAAGTTCCAAAACTCCACACTTAGAAGAATTTCCAAGTGAAACCAGTCAATGTTAGCCTATGAAGGAAATTCAAGTTACTGGTAAGTACGGTTAAAATTACTTTTCAGGACCAGTACTGGGCTGAAAGATGCAGCACTGAGGTCTCTCCTGATAACAGGTGAGTAAATCGGAATTCGTATTTCGGCTGATTTTAGAGGAATATTTTAAAGTTCCAAAACTCCACACTTAGAAGAATTTCCAAGTGAAACCAGTCAATGTTAGCCTATGAAGGAAATTCAAGTTACCGGTAAGTACGGTTAAAATTACTTTTCAGGACCAGTACTGGGCTGAAAGATGCAGCACTGAGGTCTCCCCTGATAACAGGTGAGTAAATCGGAATTCGTATTTCGGCTGATTTTAGAGGAATATTTTAAAGTTCCAAAACTCCACACTTAGAAGAATTTCCAAGTGAAACCAATCAATGTTAGCCTATGAAGGAAATTCAAGTTACCGGTAAGTACGGTTAAAATTACTTTTGAGGATCAGTACTGGGCTGAAAGATGCAGCACTGAGGTCTCTCCTGATAACAGGTGAGTAAATCGGAATTCGTATTTCGGCTGATTTTAGAGGAATATTTTAAAGTTCCAAAACTCCACACTTAGAAGAATTTCCAAGTGAAACCAGTCAATGTTAGCCTATGGAAGGAAATTCAAGTTACTGGTAAGTACGGTTAAAATTACTTTTCAGGACCAGTACTGGGCTGAAAGATGCAGCACTGAGGTCTCTCCTGATAACAGGTGAGTAAATCAGAATTCGGATTTCGGCTGATTTTAGAGGAATATTTGTATGTTTCAAAAATCAACACTTAGAAACTTTTCAGCAAAAAGCAGGCAATGATATCCTATGGAAGGAAATTCAAGTTACTGGTAAGTACGGTTAAAATTACTTTTGAGGATCAGTACTGGGCTGAAAGATGCAGCACTGAGGTCTCTCCTGATAACAGGTGAGTAAATCGGAATTCGTATTTCGGCTGATTTTAGAGGAATATTTTAAAGTTCCAAAACTCCACACTTAGAAGAATTTCCAAGTGAAACCAGTCAATGTTAGCCTATGAAGGAAATTCAAGTTACCGGTAAGTACGGTTAAAATTACTTTTCAGGACCAGTACTGGGCTGAAAGATGCAGCACTGAGGTCTCCCCTGATAACAGGTGAGTAAATCGGAATTCGTATTTCGGCTGATTTTAGAGGAATATTTTAAAGTTCCAAAACTCCACACTTAGAAGAATTTCCAAGTGAAACCAATCAATGTTAGCCTATGAAGGAAATTCAAGTTACCGGTAAGTACGGTTAAAATTACTTTTGAGGATCAGTACTGGGCTGAAAGATGCAGCACTGAGGTCTCTCCTGATAACAGGTGAGTAAATCGGAATTCGTATTTCGGCTGATTTTAGAGGAATATTTTAAAGTTCCAAAACTCCACACTTAGAAGAATTTCCAAGTGAAACCAGTCAATGTTAGCCTATGGAAGGAAATTCAAGTTACTGGTAAGTACGGTTAAAATTACTTTTCAGGACCAGTACTGGGCTGAAAGATGCAGCACTGAGGTCTCTCCTGATAACAGGTGAGTAAATCAGAATTCGGATTTCGGCTGATTTTAGAGGAATATTTGTATGTTTCAAAAATCAACACTTAGAAACTTTTTCAGCAAAAAGCAGGCAATGATATCCTATGGAAGGAAATTCAAGTTACTGGTAAGTACGGTTAAAATTACTTTTGAGGATCAGTACTGGGCTGAAAGATGCAGCACTGAGGTCTCTCCTGATAACAGGTGAGTAAATCGGAATTCGTATTTCGGCTGATTTTAGAGGAATATTTTAAAGTTCCAAAACTCCACACTTAGAAGAATTTCCAAGTGAAACCAGTCAATGTTAGCCTATGAAGGAAATTCAAGTTACCGGTAAGTACGGTTAAAATTACTTTTCAGGACCAGTACTGGGCTGAAAGATGCAGCACTGAGGTCTCTCCTGATAACAGGTGAGTAAATCGGAATTCGTATTTCGGCTGATTTTAGAGGAATATTTTAAAGTTCCAAAACTCCACACTTAGAAGAATTTCCAAGTGAAACCAATCAATGTTAGCCTATGAAGGAAATTCAAGTTACCGGTAAGTACGGTTAAAATTACTTTTGAGGATCAGTACTGGGCTGAAAGATGCAGCACTGAGGTCTCTCCTGATAACAGGTGAGTAAATCGGAATTCGTATTTCGGCTGATTTTAGAGGAATATTTTAAAGTTCCAAAACTCCACACTTAGAAGAATTTCCAAGTGAAACCAGTCAATGTTAGCCTATGGAAGGAAATTCAAGTTACTGGTAAGTACGGTTAAAATTACTTTTCAGGACCAGTACTGGGCTGAAAGATGCAGCACTGAGGTCTCTCCTGATAACAGGTGAGTAAATCAGAATTCGGATTTCGGCTGATTTTAGAGGAATATTTGTATGTTTCAAAAATCAACACTTAGAAACTTTTTCAGCAAAAAGCAGGCAATGATATCCTATGGAAGGAAATTCAAGTTACTGGTAAGTACGGTTAAAATTACTTTTGAGGATCAGTACTGGGCTGAAAGATGCAGCACTGAGGTCTCTCCTGATAACAGGTGAGTAAATCGGAATTCGTATTTCGGCTGATTTTAGAGGAATATTTTAAAGTTCCAAAACTCCACACTTAGAAGAATTTCCAAGTGAAACCAGTCAATGTTAGCCTATGAAGGAAATTCAAGTTACCGGTAAGTACGGTTAAAATTACTTTTCAGGACCAGTACTGGGCTGAAAGATGCAGCACTGAGGTCTCTCCTGATAACAGGTGAGTAAATCGGAATTCGTATTTCGGCTGATTTTAGAGGAATATTTTAAAGTTCCAAAACTCCACACTTAGAAGAATTTCCAAGTGAAACCAATCAATGTTAGCCTATGAAGGAAATTCAAGTTACCGGTAAGTACGGTTAAAATTACTTTTGAGGATCAGTACTGGGCTGAAAGATGCAGCACTGAGGTCTCTCCTGATAACAGGTGAGTAAATCGGAATTCGTATTTCGGCTGATTTTAGAGGAATATTTTAAAGTTCCAAAACTCCACACTTAGAAGAATTTCCAAGTGAAACCAGTCAATGTTAGCCTATGGAAGGAAATTCAAGTTACTGGTAAGTACGGTTAAAATTACTTTTCAGGACCAGTACTGGGCTGAAAGATGCAGCACTGAGGTCTCTCCTGATAACAGGTGAGTAAATCAGAATTCGGATTTCGGCTGATTTTAGAGGAATATTTGTATGTTTCAAAACTCAACACTCAGAAACTTTTCCAGCAAAAAGCAGGCAATGATATCCTATGGAAGGAAATTCAAGTTACTGGTAAGTACGGTTAAAATTACTTTTGAGGATCAGTACTGGGCTGAAAGATGCAGCACTGAGGTCTCTCCTGATAACAGGTGAGTAAATCAGAATTCGTATTTCGGCTGATTTTAGAGGAATATTTGCACAATGGTGAAGGGAGGGGCGGGGCCTGAGGTGACATCTGTGCAAACGCGCCCCGTGGCGCGTTTTAAGTTGGGGGATTAAGTCCCCTTGAATCATGAGGGTCCCTACGGGCCAACTAGCCCACCAGGAACCTCCAGTATGCGCCAGGGGCTGCGTTGCAGAGACATTTACAGAGGCCACACCCCTTTTACACCTCTCTGCAACGCAGCTCTGTGGCGCTTTCTGGATGTACCTGTTGGGCTAGTTGGCCCCCAGGGACCCTCAGGATTGAAGAGGATTTAATTCCCCATCTTAAAACGCGCCACGGGGCCTGTTTACACACATGTCACCTGAAGCCCCGCCCCTCCCTTCACCACTGTGCAAACGCGCCCCGTGGCGCGTTTTAAGTCGGGGATTAACTCCCCTTGAATCCTGAGGGTCCCTGGGGTGCAACTAGACCACCATATACCTCCAAAAGCGCCATAGAGCTGCGTTGCAGAGAGGTGTAAAAGGGGCGTGGCCTCTGTACACCTCTCTGCAAGGCAGCCCCTGGCGCATACTGGAGGTTCCTGGTGGGCTAGTTGGCCCCAGGGACCCCAGTATTCAAGGGGAATTCGTTCCCCCTCTGCAAACGCGCCAGGGCGCGTTTGCAGAGTGGTGAAGGAAGGGGCGGGGCCTACGGGCCCGATCGTTTTTTTCCCCCTGAAGGGGGGCTGTGTAGCCCCCTCCTTTTTCCTATTTTTAGGCCCTGGGGACCCCATCCCCCAGGGCCTTTCCCTACTTCAAATTAAAATTAAAAAAAAAAAAACGGGGAAGGGGCCGCGTGGCCCCCTTCCCTGGGCCTGTATTGGCCCCGGGGACCCCATCCCCCGGGGCATGGCCTCTTTTTTTATTTGGAGGGGGGCTGCGTGGCCCCCCTCCTCAGGCCATTTAAGGCCACGGGGACCCCATCCCCCGGGGCCGGCCTTGCACTTTTTTTTTAATTTTTTGTTACTTTGGGGAGGGGGGCTGCGTGGCCCCCCTCCGTGGCCTCTTATGGCCCCGGGACCCCATCCCCCGGGGCCTGGCCTCTCGTTGGGGACTGTGGGGGGGTCCCCAAGCCCCCCACAGTCCCGCCGGCTCCCCGTGTCCTACGGGAGCCGGCATTGCTTTTACACATGGGGAGCTGCTAAGATGCAGCTCCCCATGTGGAAAAGCAATCGGCTTTGGATATTGGAAGAGAGAGCAGGTTTCCTGCTCTCTCTTCCAATATCCAAAGCAAGTTTGCAATGACAGGACGGGAGCCGCGAGGCTCCCGTCCTGTCATTGCAAACAGCAGTGTCCCGGGGGTAGGCACCCCGGGACACTGCAGGAGCCGGCCCTGGGGGGTGGTGGTCCCCAGGGCCATCAAGGGCTCCAGGAGGGGGCCGCGCGGCCCCCTCCCTACATTTTGAAAGCCCCGGGGAGGTGGTGGTCCCCGGGGCTCTGGGGGTCCAAAACGGACCCCCATTTTAATTTTTCTTAGTGCCCCGGGGAGGTGGTGGTCCCCGGGGCGTGTGGGGGGGCTGGAGCCCCCCACACAGGTTTTCTTAAAATAAAAAAAGAAGCCCCGGGGAGGTGGTGGTCCCCGGGGCTGCGGGAGGGCTCAGAGCCCTCCCGCACCATTATACATAAAGCCCCGGGGGTGGTGGTCCCCGGGGCTTGGGGGGCCCTTAGAGGCCCCCACACATAAAATGAACCCCCCCAGCATGCCACCGGGACTTGGCCCACCCGGGGGCCAATTAGCATCGAAGCGCGGGAGACCGCGCTTCGATTTTTTTCGGCAGGGTTCGCGCTCCCTGAGCGCATCCTGCCGATCTTAAAAAAAAAAAAAAATATTTTTTGCCCAGGGGGTCCTTGTGGGACCCCCTGAGCAGACCTAGGGGGTCAGGGTGTTTCTACCCTGCCCCCTTTGTGCGCTTTGCGCACTTGTTTCTGTCCCTCGGTTCTACCGAGGGACAAAATAACTGCCAACACTTCCTGGTTTGGAGTGTTGACAGCCAATTAACATAAAGCTCGTGCTCGGGAGGATCCGCGGCCCTAGATATCACTATCTTTTTACTTTTGATTTTCTCAGCAACTACTGAACGGATTTACACCATTTAACAAAAGGGTTCTTTCTGAACCAAGAACTACCTCTTTGCCAAATTTGGTGTAATTCCGTTCAGCAGTTCGAGCTGTAGCCGTGTCTAAAGTTTCCTATGGAAAATTGCATGGGGAAAACGCGTTTTGGGACCCCCCTTTTTCTCGGCCCCCGCTTGACGAATCCCCCGAGACTTTCAGGGTAGGAGCGGACCGGAGCGGGCCATAAAGTTTGAAAATTTTGCGAAGATACGTCAACCGGCAAGAGAGTTATTTCAAATAGAATGTCGCGGATTTCCTATGGATAATAGGTTGTAACTATAACTATCTACTGGCGACCGCCAGTAGATAATATATATATATATATATATATATATATATATACACGACTGATAAAGTCATATGACATTAGAAGCTCAAGCAGCTACGCTAGATTAACCAAATGGATGCTAGACCTGGCAACAAACCGCTCTTGCTGCTGTTATGTTCTGTGTATTTGTAAAGTGCATGGTCACTTCTCAAGGGTATCCTGGCACTGAGCAGAGGTGTGTGCTTAGCCCTGCCCATGGTAGGTTTGATAATTGAAAAGCCAGGTCTTCAGCTTCTTGCGGAATTCAAGAGGAGAGGAGTCCCATTTCAAGAACTCCCTGTTGGCCTTACAACTGGCATGCCTGATGCTCAGTGCCATAGTACCTTCCAAGCACAGGCCACACTGGGAAGGTTGATGCGAGAGGTCTTGTAGACTCTGGGTGACCCAAGATTCATCCCAAAGCCTGCCAAGGTAGACACATGGGTGAGCTCCTAGAGTAATATAGGCACTTGCTCAGGGCAAAGGTCAGCTTAGGTTGCTCCTCAGGTTTGCCTTCTTGCCTAAGAGTATTACTGCTCTGGTTCTAGAGAGAGCTAGTGGTGTTAGATCAACAGCTGGTGATATGGTTGCGTGATGCAAAAGACGGCACAGTAACAGACCGGGGAAGTAATCTGCACTTTCGGGGATAACCACAATGACTGGGTAGGTAGCCATATATCAGACTTCGCATAGGGCTCTGGGACTTCTGAGTGGAGCTTTGGAGAAAAAAGACATGCTGTGAGCTTTTTCTCTTCAGACCCACATTCCTCTCCCAGTGATGCTGCACTGATGGAGTGTCTATGAAGGGACAGGGGGTTCTCAGTTTATATTGCAGCACCTTCCAATGCTCCGCCTAGGAGGCCACAGGACAGTTGGTATTCAATCAGCATGTTCAGTGCCTTCTGACCCAGGGATCATCCTGCTGGCCTACGGTGCTACCCAGGTAAAGCCTTTTTAACCCTTTTCCCGTCCTAAACGGAGAAATCCTTTGAGAACCATATGGTTTTCAGATGGATTGAGCATCCAGTCTCTGGTATTCAGATAAAACTTCTGGCTCAATTTGATCTGTTCAGATGTCAACAAACCATCAAAGAGGGATCTCCTTAACTGCTAAACTCCATAGTACTTTGTTAATTATAAAGGCCTTCTAACTGCGTTCTACAAAGGGTACTGAGGGACTGCTAAGGTGCTGGGGCAAGTTTATGATTTTAAGCTAACCTCTGTCTCATCTTATTTTTAAATCTTGTAACAAACCCACCCTGCTGATGAGGCCCAAAAGGTCAAAGCCAGTCAGGCTTGCTTGTATTCAAATCTTGAGGGGACCTGGCCTGGCGGTTCCAGCTGAACTACACCTGTAGGAGCACGAACAAGACTGATTTGCATGTGTCTTGTCTCTGTCTGGAGTGGCGCAGTGGGCAAAAGATCAATGGATTGAAATGCAGTCGCTAGTAATTATCAGAGGCTGAGATATATTCTAGCATTCGATACATCGTTGTTTCGGATTTTCTGAGGGGGCTCCATACTACTTGTTGCTTACTTCTGTGGCCATGTTCCATTCCGCCAGGACAACATGATTCCAATCCTGAACTATGTTTTGACAACCTATGGTGATGTAGGGGTTGTAGTTTTTAGTTGATTTGAACGGACTACCATTGAGCCTGATAAACCAGGAAACAATCATTTGTCAACAGAAAAACAAGTTCTGATGAAATGGAGCAAGGTCAACCAGTGCTGGAAAGTAGGGGGGAATCTCGCAGGATCTCAGTCCCGGCTGCTATTTCTGGATGGATCTGGGATCCGGCCAACCCCGGGAAACATGCTGAATTTGTACAGGTGTAATTTTACGACACCAGGACACATTCCAGCAGCACCCACACGTTGTATGCATTCTATTTATAACAGCAACGTGCATGCGGCAAGGGGGCTTTCTTATTCACAGTCCAGCTGAACCCAATACAAAGGCCTGATTTAAAGGGCTATCAGCCCTCCTTTTGTTCACGTATATTACTGGATGGGAGCCATCTGGAGCTTAACACCTAGACTCCAAAGCAATTGAAGAAAACAAAGTTGCACAACATGTTATCACTTCACAGGTACTTAAGAGAAACTATGATTTGGTTCAGCTCCTTATGTAAGAGATGTGCATGCACTGCACATATGCAATATTTATATGTCTACAGATATCTTGATGGAAATAACACCTATTTTCTTCTTTTATAGTGCTACTCCTCCCAGCGTATGGTGTCAGAAGCACTTTATGTCACACACACAGGTACAATAAATCATACACGTGAAAATCAATGTACAGCAAATGTTACATAAGACAATGAGGGTTATAACTTTAAGATGTAGGAATCACTTATCATGCATACTTGTAGAAATTAAATTTTAATAGTGAACGTCCTAACGTAGTGATTGTCTGTGCTAATAGCACTTTATTACTTCCAAAGGGAATCCTTTTTTGCAATCTTAGAATAACAATAGATTGATAAAAAAAAAAAACACAATCTAAACCCATGACTTACAGTTTGATTGCAGCTCCTTGATGCTGGTGAATAGAGCACTGTGCTATATTAGAAGGCTTGCAACTTACGAACTGGAAGTAAAAAATGATCTCAGTGTCAAAAGCAGAGTCCATTTACCTATCTAAATAAAAACAAATCTGTGATATGCATGTTACAGATGTACTTTGCAGCAGGCACATTAACCCTCTATGCTACATCAGGAGTCAAAACTGTCACTGAACAAAATACAGAACTCTCCCAGAACTGTGTTAACCTCTAGAGTTATTTTACCACAATTTGAATACCCTCAACATTGCAGGGTACACAATGATCTCTGAAGCAGATGTCTTAGCCCTGTAAGACATTTTAAAATCAGCCTCTTTGTGACCAATTAAGTAATCTAGAACAGATTTACTAACATGTATGTCCTTGCTACCAATTTCTTTGCCGCAGATGTTTCAAATAAATATATAAGTTGATTGTCAGACTGTTTTTCAAGCTCTGCCTTTTGTCACTCCACCCCCTTTCCTCTGAGACACTTTGAACTCCAATGTAAAGGTTCCTCGAGTATTTTTTTTTTCAATTCCAGCACTGGCATCAACCCTATCTGACCCCTTCCCAAAACCCTCACAACTTGCCAGTCCTCTCATAAAAACAAATTGAAACTGTTTGGCTTCATAGCTGCCAAAGTGCCTGGCGTCATGAGCGATGACTTCCTACCATCCTGACTTTCTGTTCAATAGCACTTTGCATTATGGTATGGTACTTGAAGTTTCACTTTCACATTAAAGGTGTGGGTTGAATAGTTCAGTACCCAAAACAGGTATGTGAAAAAATCCAATAGGCTCTCTCTCCCATGCCATTATTCCGCTTGTCACCTATGGAACTGCATATCACGTAGATGGATTTAGGGGCTGCCGGAAGTGATGTCTGGAGGGTGGAACCAGATGGGGCTTGTTCCCTAACTGCATTTCCTCTGTCCATCGTCATGGCTGTCAGTACTGCCACAGTATTCCCGGCAAGAATGCGGAGGAAAAACCAAGTTGCAACATGGACATTATTGAAAGAAGAAAAAAAAAACACAGACGTGCCATGTATGTAAGCATCAGTCACATGAGAAGTGGGACTTGTATTTTTTTTTCTTTCAGTATTTTGCATGTAGTGCAAGTTTAGGAGTAAGTATATACTGCCCTTCTTTTCTAGTCGTAAAGTAAAAGAGTACAACATGTTATGGCCGCACACCCCTTCAAAGCTTCATCACTTGTGCTTTACAAGACACAGCTATGAGCCTCCTAGGCATTCGGGTCTCTGTAGTCAGGATTCCGCTGTTCAATACTATTTGAGCAAGGGGAGGGGATTCTAGTGACCCCACTGACTGTGGGGCTCTCTAGGTGTATGTCGAGGGAGGTGGGCTAGTGTTTTTAAAGCACGCGCATCTTGAGACCCAGCCTTGATGTAGCGCCTGTTGTTCACCCTGTTGAGAGCCTTCTATCTCCCCTCTTGAACCCCAATCGTCTGCACTACCAGTAGCCCACCTTCGCGTCTCCATCCCGTCTCTGGTCTTTGATCTCGAGTCAGAAGCGCGCGCTCGAAGCCGGCTCATCATCCAGCCAATCCTGGTGGCCATGTGGTGACAGTGGTTGGGCGGGCGGCTTTGGAACGCTCTCTAATTGCCTTCTGCCTGATTAATAATTCAATCCAGGCGGTGCGCGCTTCTCCGTGGGGCTGCTGTGGGTCCGGCTCCAAAACTTGGTGTCACTCCAAGCCAATGAGGTTGTCTTTTAGGGGGAAGGGAAGCCCCAGACAGGAGCCAACCTGCTGCCCACGACCACAGGGATTGCTCCAAAACAGAATAAAAATATGAAGCCGGTGCGTGCTGTGTGAAGGTTAGCATCAGCGGTGCAGTTTGTAATAACGTGTAATAAAAAGGCCATTAGCGTCCCGAATGGACAGAGACGCATAATCAGAAAGATACATATTCGTGGCGCTGGCAGAGACAACCTCTGACCAAAGATGAACAGGAACGGAATATGTTACCGACAGGAGCCACGCCGGGTTCAGGCCTGGCGCCATGTACATTGCCTGGCCTGTGACTTAATTCGACGACCTAAAGCATTCTGGGAATTATAGTCTGAGTTGTTTTTCACAGTACTAATTCGATTAATAGATATTATAGCCAAGATTTGTAACCGAGACGCCCTGTTCTAGAAACAGTGCATTGACCAGAGCTCCAAGAGTGAAGAAGCCTGATAGCTTGCAACTCTGTATAGTTTTCTGAACAAATTGTGAAGCAGACGAAGTTTAAAAGAAGTATTTAAAACTAAAAGGGAGTCTGCCAATCAAATGGAACATTCCTGCTGCTGCCCTCAAGTTTCCCGGAATACGTGTGAGTAGCAAATCCAGACCAAGACTTTCCTTTGGCGCCCGGGACTTGAAATCCTGATTTTATACTCTGATCAAGAGACCTACAAATCCCACAATGCAACACAAAAATGCTAAACCCGATAACCTCATGCATTGAATTGGGTAACTTGACATCTCTTCACCCACTCACCTTATTTTGGTGGTGCCAGGTAGCTTCTGCCTTGCCCAATCCTGGAAGTCATTTGGAGTAATTTAAGCAGTTGTTGAAAGGAAAAGACCTGGGCAAATAGTAGTTATTGTATTTCCCCACTGTCAGGCAGGCAGGCAGGAAAATCAATGGCTGCCGTCCTGTGATGGGGGAAGAAATGCAGCACAGCTGCAACAAATCCCCAGACCTCTTCCAACGGTCACCCAGTCAAGAGCCAATATTTCATGGGTGATAGTGTGCTTTACAAAAACACATAAAATAACACACTGTGAGCACAGGCTGAGCTGGAAACCCCTGCACAATGCACAGAGTGGGTTTCCAGCTTGTGGGTGGAGGCTTGGAATATTTGAAATCCTCTAAGGGACTTCCAACCTCCCCAGGGAGGGGAGGCTGCATCAAAAGCCTTTCTTTGTGTGTTTTTGTGGCAGTGGGAGTCGCTCAGGCAGTGCTGACATTAAGGGCCTTATTACGATGTCGGTCGGAAAGGCTCCGAACTGCATTCGCATTTTCCTAACCCATGTTGGAACCCATGTTTCCGACCGACTGATTACGATATAAGGTAACCGTGCGGTCTTTCCGACTCGGTTCCGACCGGGATTCCGAGACTCCGAGTCGGTTGGAGCCGAATCGTACAGGTCTATGGACCGCGTTTCCGACCGACGTATTCAGAATCGGTCTGTCTGATACAAAACGGCTGTGGGAAACTGATTTTAGAGACCCGTAGCAGGCCCCCCTTCACCAAGAGGGCTCCAGTTGGGGCCTGTGGGGGTACCCATGGGACCCCTCTTTCCAACCATGCACAGTGTGCCAGGCACCATGGGGTGCCTGCGACAGGGTGCAAGGATTTCTGCAACTACCCCATTTTTTAATGGGAGTCTGTGTTGTCGGTCGGAACACAGGTTCCCATTGTGGGAGTCCGACAGAATGGTGTTTGGAAACAACGTAATCGGTCGGTCGGACTCGCCGAACCCGAGTTGGTAGGAACCAATTCCGACACGGAGTGGTAGGAATGCTTTCTGACCGACATCGTAATGAGGCCCTAAATCTCATCTCTTCCAACACCCTACTTCTTTCCTCACAACTTAAAAAGTTTCAGTGCTGGTAGGTATGAATCTCTGCAGCTTGAAGTAAAAGACATCTGGCTGCAGGAATTGCACACATTAGAACTACACCAGATTGGACAATTTTGGGGAAGTTCATACTTCTGTGTGAAGTACAGAATTTCCATATGTGCCCACGTTACCCATGTACCAATGACTAGCTCATCTAGTCAGACCTGCCGAATCGCACAATGCCACTGTGTGTCACACAATACTACCCCTCTTCACTGGTCACATAGTGAAGAGCCGATATCACAGTGTATATAAGGTGAGCTAGAAACCTCTGCAAAGAATGGGTTTCCAGCTTGCTTGTGGTGGCTATGCATAGCTGATGCCACTTCTGCTGGATGGGAAACGTCATTAACAACGCGGTCAGAACCACACATGCCGTAAGTACGCAAGCGTTACCACGCTTGCCTTTACCACACGTATGCCTTTACCACGCATATTCCTTTACCATGCATGCCTTTACAACAATTTCCGTTGTAAAGGCAGTAAAGGCATATGCGTGGTAAAGGGAGTAGCTGCTCTAGACTTGGAGTAAATGGAAGGGGTGGGAGGTGTTGGAGACTTCCTGCCCGGACTTCCTGCTTCTTCCTTCCTGCAGCTTGGTGAGTAGTTCTTTGGGCAGAGGTGAGGTTGGGGTCGTTTTCAGGGCTGGGGTTGGGCTTTAGGGCTCAGGGTGGGGGGCTAGGGACTGGGGTATTTTTAAGACTGGAGTCCGGGTACTTTTAAGAGCTGGGGCCAGGTTTTAGGACTCAGGGCTGGGCGCTGGGAGGTAACCTTAACCACTTGTTTACCTTTACCAATCATGCCTTTACAACACAATTCATTATAAAGGCATGGTAAAGACACAGTCGTGGTAAAGACCGTGTTGTTAAGGATGCGAGGTAAACGCATGCGTTGCTCCGTCATACAACCCTGCTGAACATCATCAGCAGCCTCAAAAGCTTTTCTTTGTGTTATGGGGAGGGTAGGAGTGGGTTTCAGTCAAAGTTCCTCATAAGGTCCTGCCCTTCACAATAGCATTGCTCACTCCCTTTCTCTCTCACATGGTGAAACATGTTTTGAAGTGGGCAGGTCTGTCTAGGTTTTACTTTGCATTCTGTTACTTGTAATCCAGTTTCTCACATTGTAGAATCAGGACAATAAAGTAATAGAATGAAAAGCAAAAACCTTGCGTGGATGAGCTACTTATTCATGAACCGGGTAGGCTTGAGAGCTCTGCTCCACAGGTGCCTGGCCCTAACCCTGGCGGCATGGAGAGGTGGCAACACCAGCTTTGTGCAGGTGACCAGATTTACCTCCCAGTGGCTATCCAATTTATTGTTTAACCTCCGAGAGCACAAGGCAAGCTTCAGGTAGCAGGGTAGTCCTCTTGTGCAGTTGGACAGTCATCTGAAGTACACAGAAGGCCACAGGCAGCATGGCCCTCCTCTGAGAGTTCTTCTGCAGGTCCAGAAGTGAACTGAAGATGGGCCTGAGGTTCCTGATTTTATACCTGGTGCCAGCTTTGAATTGGAAGAAACTTCTGGAGCTTTCCCCCCACATTATTGTGTTTGGAAATTCCTGCTTCCCTGTCCTGGTTCCAGTCTGTCTGCAGTTACAATAGGCTAGTGTGAATTTCTTTGTGTTTTAGCTGAGGCAGGGTCTTTGAAGTGCAAGTGGGCCTGTGCACAGCTCTGTCCCCTCATCCTGCTAGGATGGCCCATCCTGCCAACATCCATTCCCTCTTTTGCATGGCTGTATGGGAGGAATACACAAAGCCCAACTACACTTAGTCACATGACCCAGGAAACATGTTGCAGGCACCAAATGGTTAGGGCAAGAAAATGCCTACTTTCTAAAAGTGACACTTTCAGAATTGTGACTTAAATTCCAACTTTACCATTGAAGAGGATTTTAAATTACAATTTCTTAGAATCCAAACATGCATTTCTACCTGCTCAAAAACAAAAGTGATCACTTATTAAATGTAATAAGGTAACCCAATGTTATCCTTTGAGAGAGGTAGGCCTCACAGTAGTGAAAAACAAATGTGTGAGTTTTTCATTACCAGGACATGTAAAACGTAAAAGTACATGTCCAGCTTTTTAAACACACTGCATCCTGCCCTATGGGCTATTTAGGACCTACCTTAGGGGTGAGTTATACATAATAAAAAAGGAGTTTTTAGGCCCAGCAAGGGATTTATTTTGCCAAGTCGAATTGGCAGTTTAACACTGGGCCTATCATTCCTACAAGAGAAACGCTCTGCATCACTGTTCTAGTGCCATAGTCCTGTGAGCCCTACAGGAGAAATATTCTGTGCCCCAGTCCCTAGCCCTGTCATCCATCTAGGAGAAGTGACCCGTATCTGGGTGACAATATCCTGGACCTATGAGTGCTGGGGCAGAAATATGCTGCTATCGTGACAAAGCCCTGCTTCTTTCAGTTCAAGGAGAGATAGGTTGTGGGTCTATGTCCAACAGATAAAGGCCTTCTGTCACTGAGTGTGCAGGCCCCCTGGCCTTGTCTTCAGCCTAGACATACTCCAGATACATTGCAAACAGCAGCAATTCTATCTTTGTCAATCCTCTCCTCAATATAGAAGAAGACTAGAATTTAAATTTTATGGCAATCTCTGTAATCATTGAGAAAAAGCACTTGTTATATTCTAGACCACGGGTACTCATAGTACGGCCCGCGGGCCGCCAGCGGCCCGGCAAGCCTCCCTTGGCGGCCCGCGGACCTTGCAGACATCGGTACCTGTGTTTTTTTGTTTTTTTTTACAGAGTGTCAGCAAACACAGACTCTGCTCTATGGGGGCCGAGCGATTCCAGCGATAGTCCGAGTGGAGCTGCAGGGGCGCTAAGAAGAGGTGAAGTACAACAAAGCCTCGTTATCATGCAAATGGTCTTTTAAAGACCTGTGAAGTACTCTGGTGCGGCTGTGTGTGTGCCCGGGAAGCTGTCTCAGCCCGGGCTGCCACACACGCGCGGTGAGGTGACAGAGAATGATAGAGGACAGCAGGGTGTGAGAGCCGGGTGAGGTGACGGAGGGCAGCAGGGAGTGAGAGCCGGGTGAGGTGACAGAGGGCAGCAGGGAGTGAGAGCCGGGTGAGATGGCAGAGGGTTACAGAGGGCAGCAGGGAGTGAGAGCCGGGTGAGATGGCAGAGGGTTACAGAGGGCAGCAGGGAGTGAGAGCCGGGTGAGGTGACGGAGGGCAGCAGGGTGTGAGAGCCGGGTGAGGTGACGGAGGGCAGCAGGGAGTGAGAGCCGGGTGAGGTGACAGAGGGCAGCAGGGAGTGAGAGCCGGGCGAGATGGCAGAGGGTTACAGAGGGCAGCAGAGAGTGAGAGCCGGGTGAGATGGCAGAGGGTTACAGAGGGCAGCAGGGAGTGAGAGCCGGGTGAGGTGACGGAGGGCAGCAGGGAGTGAGAGCCGGGTGAGGTGACGGAGGGCAGCAGGGAGTGAGAGCCGGGTGAGATGGCAGAGGGTGACAGAGGGCAGCAGGGAGTGAGAGGCGGGTGAGGTGACGGAGGGCAGCAGGGAGTGAGAGCCGGGTGAGGTGACAGAGGGCAGCAGGGAGTGAGAGCTGGGTGAGGTGACAGAGGGTTGCAGGGAGTGAGAGCCGGGTGAGGTGACAGAGGGCAGGGAGTGAGAGCCGGGTGAGGTGACAGAGGGCAGGGAGTGAGAGCCGGGTGAGGTGACAGAGGGCAGCAGGGAGTGAGAGCCGGGTGAGGTGACGGAGGGCAGCAGGGAGTGAGAGCCGGGTGAGATGGCAGAGGGTGACAGAGGGCAGCAGGGAGTGAGAGCCGGCTGAGGTGACAGAGGGCAGCAGGGAGTGAGAGCTGGGTGAGGTGACAGAGGGTTGCAGGGAGTGAGAGCCGGGTGAGGTGACAGAGGGCAGGGAGTGAGAGCCGGGTGAGTTGACAGAGGGCAGGGAGTGAGAGCCGGGTGAGGTGACAGAGGGCAGCAGGGAGTGAGAGCCGGGTGAGGTGACAGAGGGCAGCAGGGAGTGAGAGCCGGGTAAGGTGACAGAGGGTGACAAAGGGCAGGGCGTGAGAGCCGGGTGAGGTAACGGAGGGCAGCAGGGAGTGAGAGCCGGGTGAGATGGCAGAGGGTGACAGAGGGCAGCAGGGAGTGAGAGCCTGGTGAGGTGACGGAGGGCAGCAGGGAGTGAGAGCCGGGTGAGATGGCAGAGGGTGACGGAGGGCAGCAGGGAGTGAGAGCCGGATGAGGTGATAGAGGATTGCAGGGAGTGAGAGCCGGGTAAGGTGACAGAGGGTTGCAGGGACTGAGAGCCGGGTGAGGTGACAGAGGGTGACAGAGGGCAGTAGGGAGTGAGAGCCGGGTGAGGTGACAGAGGGCAGCAGGGAGTGAGAGCCGGGTAAGGTGACAGAGGGTGACAGAGGGCAGGGAGTGAGAACCGGGTGAGGTGACTGAGGGCAGGGAGTGAGAGCCGGGTGAGGTGACAGAGGGCAGCAGGGAGTGAGAGCCGGGTGAGGTGACGGAGGGCAGCAGGGAGTGAGAGCCGGGTAAGGTGACAGAGGGTGACAGAGGGCAGGGAGTGAGAGCTGGGTGAGGTGATGGAGGGCAGCAGGGAGTGAGAGCCGGGTCAGATGGCAGAGGGTGACAGAGGGCAGCAGGGAGTGAGAGCCGGGTGAGGTGACGGAGGGCAGCAGGGAGTGAGAGCTGGGTGAGATGGCAGAGGGTGACAGAGGGCAGCAGGGAGTGAGAGCCGGATGAGGTGACAGAGGGTTGAAGGGAGTGAGAGCCGGGTGAGGTGACAGAGGGTGACAGAGGGCAGTAGGGAGTGAGAGCCGGGTGAGGTGACAGAGGGCAGCAGGGAGTGAGAGCCGGGTGAGGTGACGGAGGGCAGCAGGGAGTGAGAGCCGGGTGAGGTGACGGAGGGCAGCAGGGAGTGAGAGCCGGGTGAGATGTCAGAGGGTGACAGAGGGCAGCAGGGAGTGAGAGCCGGGTGAGGTGACAGAGGGCAGCAGGGAGTGAGAGCCGGGTGAGGTGAAGGAGGGCAGCAGGGAGTGAGAGCCGGGTAAGGTGACAGAGGGTGACAGAGGGCAGGGAGTGAGAGCCGGGTGAGGTGACGGAGGGCAGCAGGGAGTGAGAGCCGGGTGAGATGGCAGAGGGTGACAGAGGGCAGCAGGGAGTGAGAGCCGGGTGAGGTGTGCGTTAAGAGCCTGTGATGTGATGTTTCCCGCCAGCCTGTAGTCAGAGAGTTGAGCCAAGGCCAGGGAGCTCAGGCCTGGGAGGGAGACAGAGAGGGAGACAGAGAGAGAGGGAGACAGAGAGAGACAGAGGGAGGGAGACAGAGGGAGACAGAGAGAGAGAGACAGAGGGAGAGACAGAGAGAGACAGAGAGAGAGACAGAGGGAGAGACAGAGGGAAGGAGGGAGACAGACAGAGAGAGAGAGGGAGGGAGAGAGAGGGAGACAGAGAGGGAGGGAGACAGAGAGGGAGGGAGACAGAGGGACGGAGACAGAGGGACGGAGACAGAGGGACGGAGACAGAGAGAGAGGGAGACAGAGGGTGACAGACAGAGGGAGGAGGGCGACAGGCAGAGGGAGGAGGGCGACAGACAGAGGGAGGGAGACAGATAGAGGGAGACAGATAGAGGGAGACAGATAGAGACAGAGGGAGGGAGACAGAGGGAGACAGAGAGAGAGAGACAGAGGGAGAGACAGAGGGAGAGACAGAGGGAGAGACAGAGGGAGAGACAGAGGGAGAGACAGAGGGAGGGAGACAGAGAGAGACAGAGACAGACAGACAGAGGGAGACAGACCGAGAGAGACAGACAGAGAGAGACAGAGGGAGAGACAGAGGGACGGAGACAGAGGGACGGAGACAGAGGGACGGACACAGAGAGAGACAGAGAGAGAGGGAGACAGAGGGAGACAGAGGGAGGGAGACAGACAGAGAGAGACAGAGGGAGACAGACAGAGGGAGGAGGGCGACAGGCAGAGGGAGGAGGGCTACAGACAGAGGGAGGAAGACAGAGAGAGGGAGACAGAGAGAGAGGGAGACAGAGAGAGAGGGAGGGAGGTGGAGGGAGGCAGAGAGAGGGAGGGAGAGGGAGGGAGACAGAGAGAGAGATAGAGAGAGGGAGAGAGAGAGAGAGAGAGAGGGAGGGAGACAGAGAGAGAGAGGGAGGGAGACAGAGGGAGACAGACAGAGGGAGACAGACAGAGGGAGACAGACAGAGGGAGACAGACAGAGAGGGAGGGAGACAGAGAGAGAGGGAGAGAGAGAGAGAGAGAGGGAGACAGAGGGAGACAAAGAGAGGGAGACAGAGGGAGAGACAGAGGGAGGGAGACAGAGAAAGACAGAGAGAGAGGGAGACAGAGAGACAGACAGAGGGAGACAGACAGAGGGAGACAGACAGAGGGAGAGACAGAGGGAGAGACAGAGGGACGGAGACAGAGGGACGGAGACAGAGGGACGGAGACAGAGGGACGGAGACAGAGGGAGACAGAGAGGGAGACAGGGCGACAGAGAGAGGGAGGGAGAGAGAGGGAGGGAGAGAGATAGAGAGAGAGAGAGAGGGAGGGAGACAGAGAGAGAGAGGGAGACAGAGGGAGACAGACAGAGGGAGGAGGGTGACAGGCAGAGGGAGGAGGGAGACAGATGGAGGGAGATAGAGGGAGGGAGACAGAGGGAGACAGAGGGAGACAGAGGGAGGGAGGGAGGGAGACAGAGGGAGGGAGACAGAGGGAGGGAGACAGAGGGAGACAGAGGGAGACAGAGGGAGGGAGGGAGACAGAGAGAGGGAGGGAGACAGAGAGAGGGAGGGAGAGAGAGAGAGGGAGGGAGAGAGAGAGATAGAGAGAGAGAGAGAGAGAGAGAGAGAGAGAGAGGGAGGGAGACAGAGAGAGAGAGGGAGGGAGACAGAGGGAGACAGACAGAGAGGGAGACAGAGAGAGAGGGAGAGGGAGACAGAGAGAGAGGGAGACAGAGGGAGACAGAGAGACAGAGGGAGAGACAGAGGGTGGGAGACAGAGAGAGAGAGGGAGACAGAGAGACAGACAGAGGGAGACAGACAGAGGGAGACAGAGGGAGAGACAGAGGGAGGGAGACAGAGGGACGGAGACTGAGGGAGGGAGACAGAGGGCGACAGACAGAGGGAGACAGAGGGAGGGAGACAGACAGAGAGAGACAGAGGGAGGGAGACAGACAGACAGAGACAGAGGGAGACAGACAGAGGGAGGAGGGAGGAGGGCGACAGAAGGAGGGAGGAGGGCGACAGAAGGAGGGAGACAGAGGGAGGGAGACAGAGGGAGGGAGACAGACAGAGGGAGACAGACAGAGGGAGGGAGACAGAGGGAGAGAGAGGGAGGGAGACAGAGAGAGAGAGACAGAGAGAGGGAGAGGGAGGGAGACAAAGAGAGGGAGGGAGACAGAGAGAGAGGGAGAGAGAGAGAGAGATAGATAGAGAGAGGGAGTGAGGGAGACGGAGAGAGAGAGGGAGGGAGACAGAGAGAGGGAGAGAGACACAGAGAGGGAGGGAGAGATAGAGAGAGGGAGACAGAGAGAGAGAGAGATATGTGTATGCCGGGTCCGGTGGCTCAGTGGACGAAGGCGTCCGCTGCAGGGGCCTGTGTTCCACCTCATGGTCAGTTTTGTTTTGCTCTAGCCCCGCCCCCTCCCCCAATGACCCCGCCCCCACCGGTGCGGCCCTCGGCCACAAACCACACTGTAAATTTGGCCCCCGAGAGAAAGTTTGTGAGTACCCATGTTCTAGACAATGTGGCCGAACCACTCTCCACAGCCTTTAAACTCTACTTTCAGGTGCTGGTCTCAGACCTGGAAAAACCAGTTTTTCTTGCCATGAAATGACCATTGATCTACTGGCAGAACCATTAAAATCAGGAAGCTGGGACACATTGCAGATATTATCCATGGGCGAATGGAAAGACACGATAAGGATATTCATACTCAATCTAAAGAACCCCATACTGAATCCAGGATTCAAGTACCTAACACTAACACACATTGCTGGCAGACTTTGAAGAAGAATTTGAGGGTTCTTTGAAAAATTACCTGTTGCTTCATGGAGTTTTGGCTGGTGGACATGGAGCGGAGACTCGAAAAACAGCACTTTCTGGAGTCAGACTTCTTGCTGGACTCAGAAATCTACTTAAGTAGTTACATGAAGAAGGACGTTAGCAACGAACAGTATAAAATGACTTGAAAATGATGCAGGGGTACACTTTGGCACTTTAAAAAAATGCTAATGATTGATAAGAGGCGAAATGAGGAAATTCTATATTGTTGATTTTTTTTAGTCATTTGAAAAAAGATTGTGATTTATAAATAGTTGACAAGTTTTATGTTTTAATTTTGTAGGATGTAATTTTATGTTGGTACGTATGTCGGAATTTCATTTTCTGAATGCTTAATTGCACTTTATAAACAATATGAATTAAGTTGACACGAGGTTTTATGATAACATTTTGTAAATCGAAAGTTATAGTTTTGAATGTATTTTTGTATTATTAATCCGCAATATTATCATGATTGATTCATGAATGTTGATACATTTTTATGATGGTAAAGTAACAATTACTGTGGAACCACTAATGTGTATTAAATAAATAAATAAATAAATAATGTTACACTTGATTGTGAATACGAGTCTTGTAACTAACATTTATGAGTTTCAGGGAATTGTATTTTTGTTTTTATATCAATAAGTGATAGTAAACGATGTGTCGCATTTAATCTTGTTTTCTAACTTTTCCTTTTAACACATTTTTTGTATTGTGAATTTTATCATATACAAAATAATAATTCAAGAACAGTACCTAGCCCTGCAGATGAGGGCTCTGGGCCCCTGTGACAGATCCCTGGGCTCATTTCGAAGGTGTGGAAAACTCTGTAACCGCCTAACCAGAGTTCTCCTTCACAGATGCCTCCATCTTAGCTCCTGGGTGTCTGCGCGAGAGAGCTCTCCATCAGGGAGCGAGCGAGAGAGGGCACGTGCCGTCCGCCCCCCTCGTTCTTCTCTGTTTCAAGACGCTAAGTAAATACAAATAAAATGTGACTAATTAAGAGAGCCGGCGCAGGTGCTGCCTCCCGCCAGCGGGGAGGCTGCACAGGTAATTAGCTAGAAACGGGCGCAGATGTTTGATGCAGGAAGACGCACCTGCTTCCAGCTTCTCTGCCGCCTGCCCGGCACACACTACACACCCCTATCTCATTAGCAAACTGCTGCCGCAGAGAGGGAATCTGTCCGCTTCCATTACTGTATCCCGTCAGAGTCAGCGGGCGCGCACAGCGCAGCGAAGGGACGAGCCACGGGGAGGAGCTGCATTCTGCAGAGCCTGGCAGGCTGCATACCAGGATGCTTGGGAACGTACAAAGGGCAACCTTCATTGAAAGTGTATCGCACAGTGCACTATATGAGTTCACAAAGAACCCCTTCATGCCAACATTATCGGAAAAGCACTATATAAACTGGTCCGGGTAGGGCCCCCTGGCATGGAGGCAAGTTGCGGGCGATGACTGTCACGACAGTGCCAAAATTCAGGACAAAGGGTCAATTTTACGGATGCATCTGAAAAGGACAAGCAATACAATAAAACGAAATAAACACACAGCTGACACAGATACAAGAGTGTTGTAGTTATGTTATCCATTCCCTTTCCTGTCCTTTTCGTGTTCCATTCCCTCGCCCGCAATGTTCCTATGTGGCACGAAGACAACATGTTTAACTAATATTTTTATAAAGCAATTAAGCTACTGTGTGCTCTTTCTGTTATGTTTCTATTGATTGCCATGTTCTTTTTGATTTATATGATGACATTGTTTCATTATTATAGGAGAGAGAAGTGTTGTAGTTCTGTCTTCCGTTCCCTTTCCTGACCCTTTGGTGTTCCATGCCCTCGCCCTCTTTTCTCCCCCCCCCCCCCCACCCTCTGTATCTTGGTATTTACCAACCTTCCTAGGGCAGTTGGAATGTCAGTGGATTCAGCATAATGCTGACAACAGCTGTTGTGGCACCGAAGCTGCCGTACTACGCCTTGAATAAAAGTCTCTTGAAATAACACGCAACTTTATATTCCTTTAATAAAGAGAAAGTAGGTTTATTTTCTTTGGTTCCATTGAGAAAATATGAATATGTAACTGAATTTATTTAAAGATTTAAAACCTAGCAAACATGCACACTAAGCAGAAACTGACTTAGAGATTGTCATTTTAGAGATAGCAGAGGGTTTGAGCCAAACTCATCTCAGTGCTACTTGCTTCACCCCGGCTTCTACCAGCCTAGAATGGGCTTGGTCTTTGGAGGTAGCTTCAAAGTCTTGTTCTATGCCAGATTGCAGCAGGATAAAACATAAGCAATAATCAGTCGCATAACAGGATACGACCCATTCCGACCAGAAACTGTGGCGCTGCTGTAGGCAGGCCCGGCTTTAGCTCTGGTGGCAGCGGGTGATACAATCTTTTTTGATGCCCCTCTTAATGACCTCCTTCTTCACGAATTCCTTCACTACCACCCTCCAACAGTGCCCCTCATATTTTCCATAGGTGCTCTCTCCCATACATTGCATTTTTTTTATAGCGATATTCATTGTTCACTCATACTCAGGTCTGTGATCTGAGTACACGTTCTTTGCAGCAGGCACCTTAACCCTCTGCACTACTTTGCAATAAGTCAAAACTTCCACTAGACAAAACTCAGATCTCTCTACAGCAAGAACATTAATCATCAGAGTTATCATTGCACTTTGTACTTTCCCAGGTTCATCACACAAGGAAGACTTGGAACACAGACACATTGGTACCCCTGGCTTTTCAGAGTATATGGCAAAACTCTGCTCGCATACAGGTTCATTCGCTGACCAACAAACTTCAGCTGCCGGTGCCATAGCAAAATTGTGTTCTGTATAATTTTAACTCCTTTGCAATTGTGTTTTATATCTATCTTTTAACTGTGGGTTTTATATTGTATTTTATTACTCCTTTTAAAGTCGGTTGTATTGCACTGGTTTTAATTACTATGCAAATAATAAAATTACATACTTACCAGAGTTATCTTGTCATTTTTTGTTGCTGTAAAACTGCTGGTCACACAAGGAACTCTGCAGCACGTACTGTTTAAATCTGTGTTATTTCTAAACATATCACCCCTTGAGGTCAGCATCAGATGCGGCTGCACCGGTCGCACTGCCCTAAAGACGGTTCTGGTTGTAGGCAGGGCTCCTCGCCCTGGAAACATATCTTCCTACTTCACATACACCTGATTTACTCCCAAACGTAGCCCTACCACAAATGTTTCCTATGTCAGACTCATCCAAACAAATCTGGAATCTTGACTGGTGACACAGCACCACTTCTACCAATGAAGAAACACAATGCACAAGCTCCTTTGTGGTGGTCCATAGACGATTCTCAGCCTATGCATCTTTTACTCAAGGGCAACCCCTCCAACACCAGTCTCTCACCACTGTCCTCCAAGACAATTTGGGTGTGGAATGATAGACTATGGCCATTATATAGACCACTCAGAGGTGAACGTCTGCTAAGGATGGGCACAGTATTAAAAGAAGTCCAGTCCCTATCAGGCTTTAGGGATTGAGACATCAAAGGGATCTCTAAATTAAGAGTGTGGCGCTGAAAAATACTGTCCGCTCATTTAATAGCCTGCAATCTAAGGGGTCGATTGCGATGGCGGTCGGTGTCAGTACCGCGGTGCCGGCGGTGCGGAAAAATGCCTTTTACCGCCCGCCAGCAGCGGTCCTCACGGCCGCCATATTATGATGGGCAAATGTGCCCCATTTCCCGACCTCCGCGGTGCAACGCCGACCGCCATGAAATTGCGCCCGCCACCGCGCCGGTGGTAGCCAATGGAGACTCACCGCCGTGCGGAATGACGTCCCGTCCGCTCAACAAATTAGGATGCGCCAAACAACCAGTCGAACCGCAGGGGAGAAACCGCCCTTCCAGACACGGCGGAATCTCGACAGCAGAGCGTGAAACGAGACTTCCGGAGCCCTCCACCCGGAGCCGAACGCCATGGATCCAGCACTACACGTCCTCCCGGTGCTGTACGTGATACATCACCAGGTAAACATCGCCCGCCGCGGACGCCGCCGCAGGTACGTAATAAAACACAATACAACACAAAACAGAACACAAATTCCACGGGCTGAAACAGGGCACCTGGCCACACCAGACACACTGGTGTGGACAGGAACACATCCATCAGTGTACCCACACATGTCTCATCTGGCACCAATTCACACCCTGCATCAAGCCCACCAATTTACCGCGATCATAATGTAATGTGTTGCTGACGACACCGCAGCGGTGAGTATGCGGGAAATCCATCGCACAAAGCAGAATGCATGTACAGCAACGGTCAGGCCAGAAAGACCACAGGGCAACACCACCACCCACCACCCACTGCTCCGCCGCACACAGCAAGAAACATGCCAATACCCCCCCCTGTGCACCCCCATGTCCAACACCAAGCGAGCTAAATCCACAGCCAGCAGCACACAACTAACACCTAGGGAGACAGACACAGCAGCATTGGGTGTAGATTAACACACAGCACAGAAGCACAGGCCCAGGGTAACACACACACACACCACAACACCACATACATGGCAAGAAAGCTGAATACAAGCACAAAATTAACATCCACACACGCAAGGAACATACAGACTACTGGACACACACCCTGCCAACTCACACAGACATACCCCACACCGACACACAGCCACATACACAGACTACATGCCACCAGCAATGGAGCACAACATAGAGGAAAGCAAAAATGATGTCCACACAAATGGGAGGGCAAGGAGACAACCAACAACCAGGTGAACAGACACATGCAGGACAAGGAACCTAGAACAACATCCACACCCCATCCAAGCACATGGCTGGCACAGTGAGTGAAGTCAAACAACAGTCACCTCAGTGCAACAACTCAGGGAGACAGCAAGGTAACCCATGTATAGGGACAGGGATGAAAGGAAGGACCTCAAGTCAAACAGTGAACAGCAAGTACACATGAGTATGCCAGCACCACATCACACAGGGCACATTGGCACACTCAATGACTGTCAAACACAAGTAGGAGTCCCCAAACATACCCCCCTCATATCTGCAGCACACAACCCCAATGCCAGACACACAGAAGGGCCTACATAATGTCCAGTCAAGAGACAGACAAACAATCAAACCCCCTGGGGGCATCCACAAACATCACACACACACAGGGATGCCAATACCAACGTCTGCACCAAAACAAAAATGGCAAACACAATTCAAAACAGAAAAACATACAGAACCACAAAAATAACACACATCACCTGTGCAGCCAAACTAGGGGAAGGCAATGGGAGCACACACACAACAGGAGTGCACCACCTCATCAGTCAGGAAAAATGCATAGGCTACATACCACAACACAGACAAGAAGTGCACCATCACAGAACAACACAGACACATCAAACACACAACAGATGCACAACACCACAAAGCACATAGCAAACACAGCAGTACATCAGGGGATGTACACTAGGACAGCACAAGGCAACATACACCCACAGCACTGAATGCACAACAAGCAGTGTGTGCACACAAACACACAACAGTCCCACACAGCCATGAGTCACACGCCATTAACACACACATCAATAATGAAAACAGCACACTGACAACATCACACCAAGGAAGTCAAGCAGTAGCCCAGCACACACATACACCAAGCACAACACACACAGATGCACAAGTCTGCCACACAAAAGTTGAAACAACCGTACCAGAGGACTGGGCAGCACACACAGATCAACTGCACATGAGAAACCATGCATGCTGAAAAGTACAACAACACTACAGGTAACTAATGTGGGAAAAGTCATTAGTGGGATAGTGCCCCACCACAAATAAAGGCACCACGAAGCACACTGTCACAAAATAAGTGATGGAGGGGCACACAAACAGGCAACACAAGGGGACAGCTGACATCCTACTGAAGTTGGGTGCACACCATCAGTGGACATGGCGTTAGTGTCCCACAAAGGAATAGAGGGAATGCTGACTCACAATGACAAACCATCTGCAGCACAGATAGGGGATGGTAGCACACCGCACCCCATATGCCACACTGGAGTCAAAAAACCACCATGTGACAACAAGGCATGAGAACAGCACACCCACAATGTCAGTCTGGCTGGGCATGCATGCACAGTGAGTACAAACTGATACAAGACACATGGCTGTTCAACAAAACAAATCCCTGACTTGCCAGTCACACACACAGCATACACACAATGGGGAAAAGAAACAAGCAGAAGCCAGCCACAAGTGCAAGGACACACAAACATACTGCACAACATACAACTCACACATGTCCACACAACCACAGTCCAGAACAACAACACAAACAGGCACTCCACTCCTGGGTGACACATGTGGACATTTGACAGTGCATGCGCACACACACATCAACACACACGACAAAGCCACAACCTACACACCGTACAACCCTTGACCACCCAAATGCACACCTTGTAAGTAACCGTTGTGACTAGGATGACTGCCCATCACAACATGACTACACATCTACACTGCTAGGCATACATGAAAGCAAGATCGCACATACATGTTGAGCCTGGTCAGCCTGCCTGCAATCCTGTGTATATGACCCCTCTATGTGTTTGCAGTGCCCACATACCAGGATTCAGTAAAACATAGCCAACAGCAACAAGGAAGGAACATGAGTCTGGTATGTCACCGAAAACAACATCACTGACCCCACAAGTATCCGAGTCATGAAGAACTGAAGTCCCCGTCACCCCTGTAAAAAAATAATAAGTTAAACAAGCCAGTGGCACAGTTGAAGTGGCACACAGAGCATGTGGCCCAGTAAATGTTAGACATACAGGAAAAGCCTTATTCAGTAAGGACAATGACACAACTGACAACATGAGCAACTGTTTTTATTCACAAATAGCACTGATAGGCAACAATATTAGACAAGACCAAGGCACAAGATGCAGAGCCTGAACATGAGAAGCTGCACAGGCAGGGGGCAAACTGCAAGGCCAGTGGCCAGTCCAAGGTGCTGACAGAGTCAATGAGAAGCTGCACAGGCAGGGGGCAAACTGCAAGGCCAGTGGCCAGTCCAAGGTGCTGACAGAGTCAATGAAAAGCTGCACAGGCAGGGGGCAAACTGCAAGGCCAGTGGCCAGTCCAAGGTGCTGACAGAGTCAATGAGAAGCTGCACAGGGAATGTGTGTCACCAAACTCCGCCATGGTCAGCAACACAGTCTGGTGTGTCACGATGGGCAGCACAGGTACCGGTGTGGGAGAGACAGGTCTGTGACATTGATCAACATTCAGACTTGGCTGTCAGTCTGACTGGGAGCTGACTGTGTGTCGGGCACAGTTGGACCACTTGACTGGGGAGTGAGACGCCCAGCTGAGGAAGAGCTATCAGTGGCCTTGGACACTGGAGGGCTGCTTGGACCAGGTGGTGTAGTGGCACGTGGAGGTGGACTCAGGCCGACGTGGGACACAGTGTGGGAGGGAGATAGTGGAGGGGTGCCTTTCCACTTCTTGGGGATTCTAAATGGCTTGCCTGTCTTGGTATCAATGGGAAGTGGTGTGGACACAAACGGCACACTCATCACCAAGGCTGCCGCAGGTGCACACGCTGGACCTCCCTCTGGGGATGTGCTGGATCCAGAAGGACGCTTTGCCTGGCATTGCCTCTGCCCCTCCATCCCCTCTTTACCCTGTGTGCCCCCTACAGTGCCCTCCTGTCCCTGCTTCACTGGTCTTGGAATGGGAGTAGAGGTAGTTGGTGAAACAGCCTTGGATACCTTACTATGTGTAGCCTTGCCAGGCCCCACCTTCACAGTGGGCATAGAGAGTGTCTGCATGCCTTTGCGAGACGTTTTTTGGACCACAGAGTCTGTGGCCGGGTATTGCTCTGAGGCTTGTGACCCTGAGTACTTCCTCCTTGAATCATGTGCCTTTGCAACGCCTGACGGGCTCTTCCCTTTGCGCTCTGGGGTTGTTTTTTTCTTCGTAGGGGAAGGTGTCTGTGACCTTGACCGCTTGGGCTGCTGCTGCTGTGTGCTACGTGTGCAGTATCGTGACGTTGAGGTGTGTGAAGCGTGGTCACCGTCGTCAGACGTCGCCACTGGCATGGGGGTGGACAAAGGGACTGGAATTGGACTACGAGATTGAGCCAGATGAAGTGCAGCCGCCACTGTGGAGGACATTGTCTGGACAGTGCGGTGCAGCCCACCCACATCTGAATGTATGCCCTCCATGAAAGCTAACACCTGTGCCAATTTGCGGTCGTGGTCTGACAATGCATTGAGGAGCCCTGTCTGCCCCACACACAGCTGGCGCAAAAGGTCCACACACTCTGCACTGATGGCAGCAGGGGGCACAGGGGCAGGGGCAGCGGTGCCTGGAATGAAGGACACTCTTCCCCTCTTTGTGGTGCGAACACGGGCAGCAACAGAGGAAGTGGCTGGGAGGGTGGGCACTGCACGCTGTGTGCTGGAAGATGTAGCAGACTCTCCGTTCCCTGTGTCCTCCAAGATGTCTGCACCACCGCCGTCATCAGATGATGTTGAACTTTGCGTCTCGGGCTGTGATTCCTCCAGCATACTCCTATCCCCCTCCGAGGCGCTGGTCACATCTGTGTCACTGGGATCCTGTGCAGCTGTTGTGCTTGTTTCACCACCACTGGTGTCCGTCCCCTGTCCCTCCGTGCCCACGGGAGAGGCTGCATAACAGAGAGATATGTAGGGTCAGCAAAGTGACAGCAACAGGACAAACATATTCAAGCAAAGCAACACTGAGGATGACAAAGTCTACATGTTGCAGGCCACCCCGTGCATTCTCACCATGCAGACACACTTCACTACCTCAAACAGTGCGTACAAACATCTAAACACGGCATAGCTGAGCCATGTGATGGGCAGACAGCACAACATCATGCATGTTGGGGCGTACAAACACTAACACCAATGGACCAGGCCTGCAGCACACCACCCACAATGCCATTGAAATGCCCAGGATTGGAAAAACATCAGTAAGTGCATGTATGTAAAATCCGTGACTGCCACACCCAGCACAGGGGCCACTTACAACCCACTGCATCACAGTAACCACATCACATACACCAGCGCAGGTACAGGCTTGGTACACATGCAGCCACTCACAGACAAAATCAACCTTCACAGAATACTCACCCCTAGCTTGCTGTTGATGCTCCTTCAAACGTGCGTCCAGCTCAGGCTGTGTCACAGCCAAGATGCGGCACATCAGTGGTGTCAAGCTGCGTCGTGACAACCTGCCACTGCGAGGGAGTATCCCCAGTGTCATCTCGGCAACGTTCTTTGCCAGTCGTGATATGTCGTCCCACCTCTTGTGGCAGTGGGTGCGCCGGCGGTTTGACACTCCCAGAGCCCGCACCTTGGTTGCAATGGACCTCCACACGGCCTTACGCTGGTGTACCTTGAGCTGCAGGTGTGGGAGACAAGAGGGGGAAAACATCAGTGACACACTCTCATGGTAAAACCTCTCTCTCTGAACAGTGGCATGACACAGACTCATCCCAACACGGCAGATATGTCCCGCAGATACACTACAACATCTCACAGGGTACATCATCATGTGTGAAGTCCACGTCAATGCATGCATGTTTGAGGAGGGACACTGTATCCGCACATCTCACATACAAGCTGGATGCTAGCACAGAAAGCCATGTGTAATGTGCCCACATCTACTGGCTATTACCAGGTAGAGCAAGACATATGTCACATTGCAACATGTGTATGGGGTGAGAGTCACTGTGTCCACCACTGCGCACGCCTAAACGACCTTGCTCTGTGAATAGCTCACTGTGTCATGTTTGTAGCATTGAGGGACATGATCTCACATAACCACTGACTGATCAGAGGGCCAGTCATGTGCAGTCCACACGGCAGACATGGGTCATTGATGTACACTCCTGCCAACCACACACGTATCACACTCTGTACAGTCAGTGATGTGTCCTTGTCACATTGGGCGTGGACAGTCCATGCCAGGTAGAATCACACAGAGATGGACAACAAGGACCCACACAAACAGTCACATGAACAATAACTGTCCCGAAACATGCATCACCAGATAGCTGTCACACCATATGGATCTGTACACAACACATGTCCATCCACCCTTCATGTCCATGCATTTAACGTGTGGGTTGCATACACCCCCTTAACAACTAGGAAACAGCATGTCAGCCAGTGCATGACACAACCCCACACTCTCAGGCACATACACCATCTGATCGACTACATGTGTGCCCCCCTTGCACTCACACCCCCACTGTTGGAGACTTACCACAACATTTGGGCCACCATATAGCCGTGGGTACTGTGTCAGCACCTCGTCCACCAGGACATCCAGCTCCTCGCTTGTAAATGGACTGGCACGGATCTTCTCTGTCCTAGCCATCACTGTGGGCATGAGACGTCAGCGGCGGCAGTGGGCGGTGAGGGGTCCCAGGCAGCAGTCCCTGGAGGCAGCAGCAGGTGAGGGGTCTCAGGCAGCAGTCCCTGGAGGCAGCAGCAGGTGAGGGGTCTCAGGCAGCAGTCCCTGGAGGCAGCAGCAGGTGAGGGGTCTCAGCAGCAGTCCCTGGAGGCAGCAGCAGGTGAGGGGTCTCAGGCAGCAGTCCCTGGAGGCAGCAGCAGGTGAGGGGTCCCAGGCAGCAGGCTCTGTGAGCAGTGGAAATGTGGTGTTCCCTTCCACACATATATAGGGCCCTGGACTCGTTTCAGTGGTCATAGTCTTCTGCCATTGGTGTTCCAGGTCAGCCTTCTTCAAATGCATCCAATGACCGCCTCCGCGGGGGCGGAGCACGCCTACCGCGATTTTTGAATGTGCATCATGCCACCGCGATAGCGGTCCGCATTGGCTGCAAGGGCATGGTTCATGGCGGTGACACACCGCGGGGTCCTGGCCGGCGCTACCGCGGTGGTGCATCTTACAATTGCATCCAATCTCCGCATCCGCTGGGGGCAGAGCACGCCTACCGCGATTTCTGAATGTGCATCATGCCACCGCGATAGCGGTCCCCATTGGCTGCAAGGGCATGGTTCATGGCGGTGACACACAGTGGGGTCCAGGCCGGCGCTACCGCTGTTTGATTGCCATAGAGTGACATGGGTGACCGGGATGTGGCTGGTGGAGCATGACAAACGCCATCTGCAGCTATGTAGAGGGCCATCACTAACACCAATGTGTCATGTGCAGCACATGAAACACTTGCGTCAGTGGTGGGCATCGACAAAGGTTCAAAATGGTGGTTGGCATGCTCCGCCACCCAATTCACGGACAGTATGTGCGTCCGCTATGGGGAATATGCAGCATCACATCGTACACTCTGTGCGTCATTGTGTTTATGGAGCACGTTTAAGGCACCTACGGACAGTTCTTGTTGTGTGTGGATCAATGGTCATTACTGTACTACGCACAGTGGACACGTACAGTGGCACATGGCACTGGATGACATTGATATGGTCTCCTGTCACAAATGTCAGCCAATGTGTAACGTCTCACACCAAATGGAACACTGTACTTCATTATGTTGAGCAATATTTACACACAATGTCGTATCTGCCACCCATGCTGACCACTATCTCACACCTGAGCCCATGTGTTACACTGAAAACCCAGATGAACTCATTTATTCAGCATGACTGTCATCATTGGAAACAGATGTCACCCTGTTGTGTTATTGCTAAGACCAATTACATGCCGCATGTAATGTCTTTGTACACACTGGCAACTCCTGCAGTGTATGTCCACATGTACAGGGGGGCTCGACCTGCTAAAGTATGACGAGTACTTCAGCACCACACCTGGCATCCGTTGCATTATTATTGTTTGTCACTTGGGTAGACGGCCAGAGCAGATGTCTTTGCTACATGTCTGCCACCTGTAACCACAGGGACCTATGTGGTAGTGTCAGGTCTGTGCTCATGTTGTTTGGACTGTTGTATGTGAATCAGTGACATGTACATTTCAACAATGGTGCTTAGCTAAACTATGTTTTTGAGTGTTGTGCTGTGTTCCGGTGCTACTCACCTGCCACCAGTGCATGTCCATTGTTCACATCAGGAATGTTGCGTTGGCAGATGGACTGCATGCACGGTTGTGGATTGTGCTAACTGTATGGAATATAGTATGCGACATTTGTCCACAGGCTATGGGTGTCCAGTATTGCCTGTGCAATGTTGCAATGTGTGTGCACTGATTTGCGGGAATTGTCTGCAATGTTGGATGGTCAGCACAAGTGGCACACGTGTGCAGTGTGTTGCCACCAACACTAGTGTATGTGCATGCTATGGGGTGCTAGCCATCCTTGCTCACCATCTATTCCAGCACTGTGTGGGTGGATCACATCTGCTGGTGTATCAGGATGGAGTGGGCACCCAAGACAGGTGAGATGTACCTTGATTGTTGTGCCTGTGACACTCATCCAACTCCGACATTTGGTCAATGTGAGGTACCAGTGTCCCACTACTCATGCACAGCCAGCATGTTTGTTAGATGTGGGATATTGATTGTATGCTGTGTTGGGCCTGACAGCCTGTGTGGAATGAGGGTCAGGATGCATGTCCTTTGGGACATGTGGTGTAAAATTACATCCACTGGTGTCAGGTGTCTGAGCCAGTTGTCCATATGTAATGCATACAGTCTGTTCATGCGTAGACTTGTTGGCATACTGGCTTGGCATTGTCCATGTAGTGTTGTATGTTTGTGTTGTGGCACTGTTGTGTCTTGAAACAGCTGGATGTGTATCACCATGGTATGTGTTGTGGTGCACATGTGTCCTTGGGCAGTCCCTCCTTGATGCTGCATGTAAATGTCCAAAATGGGGGAAGATTAAGGGTGCATACAGGCCCTGCTGATCACGTACCTCATCTATTGTTAATGTGTGCCACATTGGCTATCTGTGTGCTTGTAGAGAGTATTGGGCAGTGGGGTAATGGTGGCCTGTTACAGTGGTACACATACTCTGCACAGGCGTGACATCATCTGTCACTGTCCGACTTTGTATTCAAGTCAGCAGCAGATATGGCCTGTGTACTGATGACATTGGCACATGTATGGGTTTGGGATGTGAATGTCATTGAATTTGAGTGTGTTTGAAGTGGCACTGAGTACAAAGACAATCCCAATGATCTATCCACATTGTGTTGTTGATGTGTCCCCTGCAATTATTGGCCAAGGAGGTGTGGCAGGTACAGCAGCAACGTGGAAGCCAGCAGTGTCTCTGCTTCACACATGTCCTGTGTCATGTACACCCAAGGCTGATTCCACCTCAGCTCGATATGTGACTCTTGGCATTCACATAGACAGTGTTCGTATTGTGTCTACTGACTGTGCAAATCCATGACAGTTGTACAATTAATCTGTCTCATGTTGGGACAACACTGAATTGCACTGTGTGCTTTCAGGGATGACAGTCAATGTTAGCGCCGTGACAGGACGGACTTTATGAATTTGTGCACATCCTAATTTATGTTGCTATGACGTGTCCCCTTTCATCTCACCTAGGAGGCGACCTAATGTGTTTCGTACCTTCACCCTGCTGGCTAACATGGAGGATACCGACATCATCAGGCGATTCCGTCTGGATCGGACAAACCTCCTGGAACTTTGTGCAATATTGGAGCCACACCTGCTTCCACGCAGGACATACCCAACAGCACTCACGGCAACGGCAAAGGTGATGGCATTCCTACATTTCGTGGCTACGGGATCCTTCCAGCAAACTGTGGGCATTGCAGGGGGGATGTCCCAACCAACATTCAGCATGGTGCTACGTGATGTCCTGTTGGCTATGATGCAACACAGGGACCAATTCATACATTTCCCCAGGCGGCAGGAGTTGGCGGATGTGAAGGGCGAATTTTATGCACTTGGACATGTTCCTAATGTAGTTGGTCCAATAGATGGCACACATGTTTCCCTGATTCCACCCCAAGCACGGGAGCATATTTACCGAAATAGGAAACATTATCATTCCATCAATGTGCAGGTGGTGTGCCAGGTAGATATGGTCATCTCACACGTTTGTGCAAAGTTTCCAGGATCAGCCCACGATTCACACATAATGCGCAACAGCATTTTACCACAGCTGATGGCCAATCTGGCGCCGGAGCGGGCATGGATTGTGGGTGAGTACAAAGGGTCGAGTCGTGTGCTGTTTGTGTGCCATGCTGTCCTCGGACACATGTCAGACACTCAATCTGTATGTGTCTTTCACACTTAGGTGACTCTGCATATCCCAACGGACCTTGGTTGCTGAGTCCACTTCGCAATCCCAGGACACCAGCTGAAGTGCGCTACAACAATGCCCATGGGAGGACACGTCGGGTCATTGAGCGAACATTTGGACTCCTGAAATCGCGTTTTTGATGCCTCGACAAGACCGGAGGGGCTCTGCAGTACTCACCCGTCAAGGTGTGTCAGATAGTGGTAGCATGCTGCATGCTACACAACCTGGCCGTGCAGAAGGGGATCCCCTTAATCCAGGATGATGATGACCAGCCACAGCCCCCACCTGCGAACACCCAAATGTCAAGTGACGAGGATAGTGGAGAGGAGGAAGGTGTTGGACAGCGTCAGCAGCTCATCAACAACTACTTCACTTGATGGTCAGTGGCAATGTCAAAACTGGCTGTTGTCTGATGATGTTGTGCTTGGTGAATATGTGTATGTGAGCTTTGTGACTACAGCATGTTGCAGAGTCAGTGCTGGCTGCAAATGTGTATGGAAAGGGATCTTTTGACACTTGATGTCTATGTTGGTACAGTTGCTCCTTGTGACATGTGCAGATTGTCGTACCTTGATGTGCTGTGTTGTGTGATGGTTGTTAGTCCACCACCTGAGTAGCAACTGATGTTCTGTTGTGTTTTCCTAGGTCCCTTCAGCCTCTACTTGCCTGCGGAGTATCCCTGCTCCTGTGACATTGTAATCATGGGTGTGAGTTAACATACTGTGATGAACATGGAACAGTGACAACTACATTGGTGCGTTATTAGTGTTTATTTACAGTGGATACATGTGATGTAGATGTGGATATTTACAGATTTGTGAATGGTGAATAACAGATTTGTCAGTGATGGTAGATGAGACAATAGAGTATACACAAGATCAGTATGGTAACACAGTCCAACAGTCATTTGCCATTCCCACGGCATTGTGGGTGGGGACAGTCTGCAGGGTACACAGCAGGGTGAAGAGGGGTGCCATCATGGCTGGCTACTTGACTGGCTTTTGCCAGGTGCTTTGCCACGGGATGCTCCCAATGATTTTTTCGGGCGGCCCCTTGCTCTTTTGGCAGGGGGGACACAGGTGCATGGCCAGTGGTGTCTGATGAGTCCCCATGCTCGCTGAACGCAGGGGAGGATGGGGGTCTGTCATCCTGCGGCACAACGGAGGGAGCTGTAGGTGTTGGCGGTGCCGCATGCCTGTCCCTGAGGACCCCCACTAGCTGGCCCAAGAGGTCCCTGATTTGGCCCATGCAGGCCACGAGTTGGCCCATGCGGTTGTCAATTGAGCGCAGCATCTGTTGTTGCTCACGGGCGTCCTGCTGAGCCTGCCTCAACTGTCCCTGGGCGTGTTCATAGGCCCCCACAACTCTGTCAATGCGTGCCAGTGATTCAGTGCCAGGGTCTTGTTCCCTTTGGGTCAGCCTTGTCCTCACACCTGGCCTGCTGTCACGGCCCTGTTGCCTCCTCCTGTGGGCACCGGCCTACTCTCCCGTACCTCCGCAGTTGTTGTGGTCTGGTTGGCCTCTGGAGCAGGGCGAGTGTTGCAGGCAGCAGTGGTAGTGGTAGTGGTGGTGGAGGTGGTGGTGGCACAGGTCGTTCCAGCAGGGCTCTGCGTTGATGTTGTTGCTGAGGGTGGTGGGGCTGTGGGGTCCTGGGACACATTACGCCCTGCCACACCAGATGGTCCGGCTTGGTCCTCCTCATCATCATTATCCAGGGAGTCTGCATCCGAGGGGAGATGTTCGGGAGCTGGTGACTGGCTGTGCTGGTTGAGGTTGTCGTCCTCTGCAGTCAGTTGTTGGTCACCTGTGGGACAGGAAGTAGATGGTAATTGCCTTACACACCTCAGGGTTGCTGTGTTTGATGTCTCTAATTTACATGTTATGCTACACACAGTTGCCTTTTTCACACATTGTATGTCTGCACAGTGATGTGCCTCATGCCATGAAGTGGAGTTACATTCATCATTTCACAATGGTGTGACCTGTGATTGGTTACCATGCCACACGTCTAGTATTGGTGATTTCAATGTGAGGTTGTCATCTGACAACTGGCATGACTACAAGTTGATGTTCAGCATCTTTGCTGATCACTCTGCCTGGCAGACATTACCTGTGTGCATGGACTAGCCATTGTCATCACATGCATACCGTTGACATGTCCTGTGCTTGTATTTCTTTATACAGCAGACCATGCTAGTTTGTTTTTCCCATGGTCCTTCATGATCAGCACCCATGTACGCTACAGAGTGATGCATGTCAGAGGCCCGTTTGCTTGGACATATTTGTTGAGAGTCACAGTTCTGTTTCTGTCACAGTTACATACGCTGAGCTGTCTGCATCCTGTCAATGGCTGTGCTTTTCTTTTCTATTTTTGTGTGAAGTAGAGCCTCGTGTTGTCATGTCTCTCAATGCTTTTGTTGAGTGATGATGGGGTGCATGCACTGTCTGATTACCTGTGCAGTGTTACTTTGGTTTTTACTTTCAGACACATGCTTCTGGGTGGGGTGCTCCATCCTGCTGAGGGGTGGGAGAGGGGGGCCTGTTGGGAGTTGTTGTGCTGCCTCCAGATACACATTCCCCATCCCTGTGAAGATGGCTACCTACCTGTTAGGTGGTGGGGGAGCGTTCAATGATGGCTGACACATGCTTCTGGGTGGGGTGCTCCATCCTGCTGAGGGGTGGGAGAGGGGGGCCTGTTGGGAGTTGTTGTGCTGCCTCCAGATACACATTCCCCATCCCTGTGAAGATGGCTACCTACCTGTTAGGTGGTGGGGGAGCGTTCAATAGCTGACACATGCTTCTGGGTGGGGTGCTCCATCCTGCTGAGGGGTGGGAGAGGGGGCCTGTTGGGAGTGGTTGTGCTGCCTCCAGATACACTTTCCCCATCCCTGTGAAGATGGCTACCTACCTGTTAGGTGGTGGGGAGCGTTCAATGGCTGACACATGCTTCTGGGTGAGGTGCTCCATCCTGCTGAGGGGTGGGAGAGGGGGCCTGTTGGGAGTGGTTGTGCTGCCTCCAGATACACATTCCCCATCCCTGTGAAGATGGCTACCTACCTGTTAGGTGGTGGGGGAGCGTTCAATGGCTGACACATGCTTCTGGGTGGGGTGCTCCATCCTGCTGAGGGGTGGGAGAGGAGGGCCTGTTGGGAGTGGTTGTGCTGCCTCCAGATACACATTCCCCATCCCTGTGAAGATGGCTACCTACCTGTTAAGTGGTGGGGGAGCGTTCAATGGCTGACACATGCTTCTGGGTGGGGTGCTCCATCCTGCTGAGGGGTGGGAGAGGGGGGCCTGTTGGGAGTTGTTGTGCTGCCTCCAGATACACATTCCCCATCCCTGTGAAGATGGCTACCTACCTGTTAGGTGGTGGGGGAGCGTTCAATGGCTGACACATGCTTCTGGGTGGGGTGCTCCATCCTGCTGAGGGGTGGGAGAGGGCGGCCTGTTGGGAGTGGTTGTGCTGCCTCCAGATACACATTCCCCATCCCTGTGAAGATGGCTACCTACCTGTTAGGTGGTGGGGAGCGTTCAATGGCTGACACATGCTTCTGGGTTGAGTGCTCCATCCTGCTGAGGGGTGGGAGAGGGGGCCTGTTGGGAGTGGTTGTGCTGCCTCCAGATACACATTCCCCATCCCTGTGAAGATGGCTACCTACCTGTTAGGTGGTGGGGAGCGTTCAATGGCTGACACATGCTTCTGGGTGGGGTGCTCCATCCTGCTGAGGGGTGGGAGAGGGGGCCTGTTGGGAGTGGTTGTGCTGCCTCCAGATACACATTCCCCATCCCTGTGAAGATGGCTACCTACCTGTTAGGTGGTGGGGGAGCGTTCAATGGCTGACACATGCTTCTGGGTGGGGTGCTCCATCCTGCTGAGGGGTGGAAGAGGGGGGCCTGTTGGGAGTGGTTGTGCTGCCTCCAGATACACATTCCCCATCCCTGTGAAGATGGCTACCTACCTGTTAGGTGGTGGGGGAGCGACCAATGGCTGACACAGGCTTCTGGGTGGGGTGCTCCGTCCTGCTGAGGGGTGGGAGAGGGGGCCTGGTGTGTGTTGTAGTGCTTTTTGTCTGTACACATGCAACCCAGTTGATTTTGTTTAGCTTTGTGCTTTATCAGGTTGAGTGGTGGTTACATCTGTGTGACCTGTTTTGGGTATTGTGGGTCAGACGAATGTCCTTTGGCCTAGGGGTTGTAGGTTTGAAGTTGTGCAAGACGGTACATGGCAATGTGATGATATACATTGGTTTGTACTTACCAGCTTCCAGTCCCCAGCGGATTCCTTCAAGACTCTCTGGATGTAGGATTCCAAGGACCTTCTCCTCCCATGGACTGTATGGTTTGGGTGGGATGGGAGTGCCTCCACCAGTCCCGTCAGCCAGCTGACGGTTCTTGGCCCTCTTCCTCTTCACCACGGTCTTCAGGTCATGCCACCGCTTCTGTATTTCCTGCTTGTTGCGGGGGTGGTCCCTACTGCATTGACCTTATTGACTATCCTCACCCACATTTGGGTTCTTGTGGCTAATGGGGTGTGTTGGACCATGTTGCCATAGAGTTGTGGTTCAACTCTTATTATCTCATCTACCATGACTGCAAGCTCTGAATCAGTGAATTTTGGCATTTTGTGTGGTGCCATGGTGTGTGCTGTGCAGATGTTCTGTGGTGCAGTTGTGTGGGTGATGTGGGTGTTGTAGGTGGTGTAGGTGGTGTGTGTGTTGTGGTGGTGATGTATGCAGGTTTGCCTCTCCTTTGTTCTCTGGGGTTGGGACCTTCAGTTGTGGAGTGTAGCAAAGGATTGTGGTCAGGGAGGGGCTGGTTTTATGCTCGGCTATGGGGGGTGTGGCAAGCTGGTATGTTGCTGTCAGGTGTGTTGTGTGTGTTGTCCTGGGATTGGTTATTTTGACATTTCTGGGGCTGTTGTCATTGGGCACTTTTGGTTTGTATTGGGACAGGTCTACTTCACTGTGTGCATTGTTTGTATTTGTTTTCGTGTTTTTTCTACGTCCGACATTTTTTTTGCGGATCCTCAGCAGCGGTTCCTCGGCAGCGGTGGCTATGCTGCAGCCCTTCCGCCGCCTATCGGATTCATCACTGTTCGCGCACAAGGCGGTCGGATTCATAGGTAGGTACCATGGTGGTAACGGGGATGTCATAATGTCACGGGCGGTTACTCCGTGTGCATGGCGGCGGTTCTTGGCTTTTCCGCTGAGAATCCGGCCGTTGCGGTCGGATTTTCAGCTGGTCCGGCGAGTGCGGGCGGTTTTTCGTTGACTCCCGCCGCCGCGGACGGATTATTCTGCCGGTTCATCATAATGTATCTGGTGTTTTTCCCGTTGGCCATGCGGGCGGTTTTTTGCCGCTACCATGGCGGTCGGTATGCTTTTCCGACCGCCATCGTAATCGGCCCCTAATTTTGGACTCAATAAATATCAATTGCTTATGTACTTATAGCTTTTCCATGACGTCTCCTCTTACCTGAAAGCCATCACCGCCCTCCCAGTGTTAACCTACTAGAAGCCAAACTACTGATGGGTGCAAAGGGCATGCATAGAATATCTTCACTATACTGATCACTCATAATCAGCACCCTCAATTACTTTTCCATACTGTGCAAGGCTTGGGAGGCACACCTTGGCCCACTCAATGAAGATGATTTGTGAGATGCATTGATGGGTCCAATAAATGTGTCAATCACAGCCCAATTCAGACGAATCCATTTCAAGTACCTCCACTACATCTACTTAACACAGAAGAAGCTCTGGGGCATTTGACGTGGCTCCTACCCTTGGTGCTTAAAATGTAATGGTGCAGAGGGAGACTTCCTGCACATGACCTGGCTATGCCTTGCGATACAGACCTTTTGGTGAAGCGTAGTCCACACCGTGTTGCAAGGGCTAGGGAGATCTCTTGAGCTCACACCAAAATCTGGCCTGCTCAATAGTCTGCTGGACATTGAAACAGATAAACCAAAGCATTTATACACATCAGTATGATAGTGGCTAACCAAGATATTTCACAAAAACAGTGTAGAATGACTCCATAAGACATGGAAGTCTTGGAGAGGATATGGTGTTATGACCAGAGACGCCGACTTTGCCACTGGTGAACCAGGTTCGAGTTATGGCGTTGGCTCAACATCCTTTCTTTCTGGGCAAATCACTCAATTTCGCCATGCCAAAAAAAGAATGTGACCTTATGTGATGTAACTGGTGCTCATGTAAAGCGCTCCAATACCTTAAGGATGAGTTCTCGCTATATAAAAAAGTATATATTAAACCTGGTCATGTGGTCTAAACCACAGCATAACACTTGAGATCCCGTTATACGTGCCCAGGGCACAAGTACCAGAACATATGGGACTCCTGGTAATGATTATTAATCCTGAAATTCCAGGGAAATTTTACCGTGACAGATGTCAGGGACATGGATACATGTGGTAATGGCTTAGTGAGAGGATGTCCAAAGGAAAACCATTTGTAAATGCCTATTCTTGTCATGCCACTGTTGCACTGATTTCTCTACATGAACACTCAGATTTAGGCGATATGCTGTATGATGATGCAAGGATATGTGCTTTGTTCTATGTATGTTCTATTGAAAATCCCAATAACTATTATTAAAAATGAGGTTTGTTCATAGCTACCCATCCATGCACCCACCAAGATCCATCCATCCTCCTGCATCCTCCCATCCATGAATCCATCCATCTGTCAATCCATGCTTCCATCAGGATCCATCCATCCATCCAAGAATCCATAGATCCATGAATCCATCCATCCATCTGTCAATCCATGCGTCCACCAGGATCCATCCATCCATGAATCCATACATCCATAAATAAAATTAAAAAATGTAAGTCCGTTTTTATATAGCGCAGCTACTCACCCTTACGGGTCTCAAGGCGCTGGGGGCCGTAGTGGAAATTAAGTGAGCTATTGCCCACAGTCACATGGTGCTGAGCTGAGCTGCCGCCGGAGCCGGGATCGAACCGTGAACCCTGTGCTCTGAAGTCAGCTGCCCTGGCCGCTGCACCACACCTCTCCACCATCCATCATCTGTCAATCCATGCGTCCACCAGAATCCATCCATCCATGAATCCATCCATCCATCTGTCAATTCATGCGTCCACCAGGATCCATCCATCCATCTGTCAATCCATGCACCCACCAGGATGCATTTACCCACCAAGATCCATCTGTCAATATATCTAAGCACCCATCCACCCAATCACTCATCCATTCATCAATGCTCCAATCCATCCATCAGTCCATCCTTGTACCAACCCACATCCCTATATCCTGCCAGATCCATCCAGTCATCATCTAACCATCCATCTTCCTTATGATGCCTCGTCCATCCACCAATTTATACCCTCCACATCAATCCCCACGCTCTTCCTCCACCATCTATCCACTCATCCATCCGCCAATGTATCCATCAGGCTTCCAGTCCACCCTACACAATACTAACAAAAACATCCACATTATTTAACATGCTCATGATAAATAAAAACGTAGGTATTTAAAAAGCTTTGAGACATGTTAAGTGAGGGAAAACAGCAAAGAATTAAAATAAATACGAAAAACATAATAATAAAAGCACAACAGGTAACTGACGAGAACATTTTTCAAACAGGAAACTGACGAGGTTACCTGCATATGAAGCCAATCCTAATGTCTGTTCTGGTAAGTGCTGAGCAGGTTAAAATGCACAGTATGACACAAACCTGTAATATGAAATTTTCTGAAATTACGGACTAATGCTGTCCGGTATGACTTCGATAACAATGTGGTCAAATTACGGACAGTCCATGTAATTAACGGACAGAAGGACACCCTAGGTCCTGGTCACCTTCTAACAGAAACTATTCCAAAACACAATTTAGGGGCTCTGACAGAATGAATTTTAGAGAAATTGTATAAAAGGACATTTTTATGATGACCTTTTTATGACCTCAGCTCGATAAATTCTCTAGAAACTATATCACAAAGAAGTTTGATTTTTAGTAGAAACTGTATCAGAAAGCTCTATAGGAACACAGACGAATCATCTCTTACACAAACGGCATCAAAAAGTAGTATGTGTACTCAGTCAGATAATTTTGTTTACAAACTTTACGAGAAAATACTATGTAAACTCGTGCAAAGCCACTTTCATGAAAAAAAGGCAGTGTAAAAAGAGAGGGAGAGAATGTAGTGAATGAATGCAAGAATGAGTCAATATTTGGATAAATGGATGGATACGTGACTTCACTGTTGGATGAGTTCTCGAGTGTATGGATAAATATATGGGTGAGTAAGGGCATGAATGAGTGAACTTTGGAAGCGGAGGTTGGGGTACAGTAGCTCCCCAATATTTGCTCAGTCTTTTTCAGAAGACTCTGCAACTGTGGGGTACGATTGTAAGTGGACTGTGTCACAGATCAATACGGTACTTACATTTGATAATGCTCTTTATGATGGTCTGTACGATGAATACGGTGCTTGGTGACAAAATCTGGATGCCGGTCTGTGACATCCGGCCACTTACCTATTCACAGGCGGGCAAGTACAAGGCTTCAACCAAGTAGCCATCAAAGAAGCAGTGAGGGCATCATTAAAGGGAAGCAAGGGCTCAGAAGTAGCTAGCCCAGGTTGTAAGATCTCTTTGCAAACATTTGCTTTGATCTCATCAGAAGGTAGCCGTACTTCTAATTCCTCACTTGCCCTCCAGCAACAACCGCAAACAAGGCACTCTCTTCCATTGGTGAGCCAAATGGTGATTCAAGCTCTGCCTCAGGTGAGGTGAAAATCCCATTGGCATTCTGTAAATCAATGTACAAGACATTATAGGCGCAGTAAGGAAGAGCAAGCCATCCCCGTTGCGGCGGAGACCTGTAGGCTACACGGCGGAAGGCGCATCTAAAGACAAATGTCAGTGTAGGGGCCTTCCCCTCTCGACCTCCCATGGAGAAAGTAGGGTAATTACCTAGGGCATTTTTGGATTACTATACCGGCGGAGATAGTGATAATACATACCCCAGATAGTGGTTGATCTTTATTCACACTTTAATATAAAGACGGAGCCCTCTAGATACACGGTCCTGATGAATGCTACGTACCCTTCGGGGACATTTAGCAGAAACATGTTGACCACAATCAGCACGGTGAAGGGATAATTAGTTCCCAAGACACCGTTCACTTCTTTTTTATACCATACAGTTGCCTAATTAATTAAAAACTAGTCTTTATGACAACCGTAATGGTTCTTAAATCACTTTCACTAATTACGGGCCCTCACTTATTTTAGAAGTGCATCCCTGTCATCAGGTGTATGCCCGCCCTCTATCAAACCGAGTTTTTAGAGGGCGAGGGACGGCCTATGATGAAGCATGACACCAGGTGGTGTGTGAGGCCAGTCCTACACTTTTTGTGAGATGCCCATACTATACGTGCATCTCTGAAAAAACCTGTAGAAATCCCTGCTAGGGGTAGCCCCATTTGTGTTTACATTTCATGTTGGAGGCTGGCTAGCCCCTAGGCCCTGTGCCTCTAGTTCCCATCCCTGGCTAAATACCAGGGCTAGTGTGTTCAACTTTTCTACAATGTGTCACACATGCATCCCTGTAGTGTGATTCAGGCACTAAGGGGGTGGCTTTGTAGTGGTGCCAGGTACTATGTTAAAATTGATCTGGAGACCGATACATTTTTATTCAGCATATTAACAATAATTCGATTTTGTTATAGTGCTTCATGCTGCCCGCAGCGTGATTCATAAGTGTTGTGTTGTATTAATGGGTGTTCATAGTGTCATATGGTGTGAGATAACTTAGGTTGTTATTGCACATGTTGGAATCAGATCATTTTGTATTTAATCACTGGGCATCAGTTTTAATACATTGGAGGGTTAATTTGCCTACAGCAGAGTAGTGCATGCAACACTGTACATTTTTACTGTATGCAATCTAAATGTAGTACCCCTACCTATAGCGTCTGAGGCTTCAGTATCCTCTATTTGCTCTAGGTGGTGGAGTCGATGTAACATGTACCTTTCTGTCTTGTCTGTATATTACTCCAACCAGCCTTTGAACGCTCTTTGCAGCCTGTTAGATGCCTGGACACATCAGATGCCTGTATACTACCCGCAGCCTGCTCTGATTGGGTACATTGTGACTATAAAATGTGAAGTGCCTGTCCAGTGTACCTTTACAGAGTACTTTTACACTTTTCATTTAGCTTGCGCCTTTGTCCTGCTGGGACGTCCCGGTTGTCTGCCCCTCACTCCCTGGAACTGCATCCTGTCATGTGGACACGACTCCCCATCTGGCTGTGTTGGTCTTACATTTCACAGCACAAAAGAAGCCACCAGGGTCTCACTCCTACTCAGGGGTCTGTGTCTGAGGCGCATCTCACTCAAAGCCCTTACCTGGCCTCTTCCTCCTCAAACCACACACCCCAGCACAATCACACTCAGTATTTAGGACACATGACATCCACCGTTCGGCCTCTTGGTGCTGTAAAATAAGGTTTGTTGGAAGTTGAAGACAGGATCTAGAATTACAGCATCTTATCCAAGAGCCAGATTTTTACTTTGATTTCCTGAAAGATAGGTGAAAGATTTCTTCAGTGCTTAGTTTGTAAATGAATGAGTAATAGTGGCTATAGTTTTGCTCTGAAGCCCATGGCCGGTGCTATGAAATGTCTGCGATGCTGAAATCCAAGGCTCCTTAGTGTTGACTCCACCTCATGCCTCTTTCATCCACCACCAGATACTCCCTGCCCCTTACCTTATTCTTGCAGTTTCTTTTTCATCCCTGCTTTCACTGTTTTCTCTTCTTTCTCGTCCTCCTTCTTTCCCCCTTTTGTGTTTTTTCTTTCTCTTGCTCGGGGTGTTGGTGAGTAAAAACGAATGCCAATCCCTGAAAATGAGGGCCGGTGGGCCTCACCTGCAACCATCATCTCAAATTAAGCACTGGATGTTTGTGTTCAGATGGAGAGATCAAGAGCTCGAGAGTTTGATTCCTTGAACTCTGTAGGCTCTGCTGCCACTCCATTTGACTGACCCGATCTTAGGCACCAAAAGATGTGTCTACCATTCCATGTTGGTGTATCTACAAATTCCTTACCACCCTGGCTCTCTGCCCTAATTGAAAAATACCCAGGGAAGGTAAATATACACCACACTGGCCACCAGCCCTCAGCACATACACCAAGGCGTATGGGAGAATTCCTCTCCACGCTTAGGACATGTCTGCTACTCAGAACTCAAGATGCCCAGACAACAAAATGTCTCTTGCTTCAAAACCTTTGGCCTCGAACACCTAAACAAACAGGAGATTCCTTACAGTATTGGCTCTTTGCCAGAGCCACACAGACTCCTTATGTGAGCACATCAACGAAAAAACTCTGCAAGGCCCATCTCTAGCCACTCCATCCATGGGCAGTGTGTTTTGCAAAATACTTGTATCCCAACCCAAAACATAATGCTGCCTACTACAAACACGCCCTGGTAAGAGAACTGGTGGTGTCAGACCTAATCATCATAGTATTTCACCTTTTCTTACCCATGCCCAATTCTCAATCATAAAGCATCTTTTCCACAAATGGGACCATGTTGCTGCCTGTGTTGTTCACCTTTTTTTAAGGGAGGCAACAATTTCTCCCAAAGTGAAGATGCTTTATTGACAGCAGAGCAGTAGAAGGGTCTTTTAGCAGTGGGTCTATATGTTTGTAGAGGTTTAAATTGGCACACTGTCTACAACTGTGTGCTCAAGCTTCAGGGGTTCTTAATGAGTCATTGCCCATAGAGTAGGGTTCTGCCGATTGTCCCATTGCACCTGTCTGGCCTCCCTTGCCTTGATATTACTGCTGACATCTTGCAGGCCTTGGTGCCTTAGCATACGATTTCATGTGAAGGCAGAATGTTTTAATGCTTGGACAGTGTAGCTCAAAATGTTTTCACATTCAGCCTCTGAACCAACTAAATGGCTATACACAGTACTTCATTTGAGCAGGTGGTTGTCAGTGGGGAGCACCAGCACTTCATTTTGGGGACCGGCACTTATTTTTCCCGTATCTGATATTTACTGAGTGCAAGAGAGATGAAAAACACACACATAGATCGGAAAGACAGAGAAAGAAAAAGGTGGCAAAACCATCACAAACAGAAAGTGGGAACCTCCAAGTGCAAGAAAAATATAGAGGGAGTGTCTGGAAGGGGATAAAGGGCTACCGGCCTTGGCATTCCATGCACCAACGTTTAAATGCACTGGCTGCTAGCTTCTGAGCAGCGCTTCGGGCATAGGCACTCTTTCTTCCACAAATTAAGCACTAGCTGTACATAACACAATAAAATCCCCAAATAAGCAAAAAATAAAAATAGCTATTTTTGCTGCAGAACAAGATATGTGTTTGTTTTTGTTTTATGTGGAAAAAAGAAGTCAAGAGGAGACTATAGAAATGTTATGTAAGGTATCAGTGGTTTGCCATAAGTTTATGCCATGAGCACCTGAAATTCGGAAAGCTGCTCAAACCATACCACTTTGACTGGGGGCCCATCTTACATACTTTTCAGCCACATAAGCATCATTCTAGCCCCTAGAGATGTGTTTTCCATAGAAGATGCAGGGTGGTTGCAGCTTATCCACCCATGTACCCATTCCATTCGTCAGGGTACTCTTCTCCTGTTATGCCCCAACTGTCACTCCTGTAGTATCACAGAATTATCTTCTGTAAATAGCAGTGCCTCTACCCTTTGCAGATGAAGGTGAACCTTGATGTGAAGGCCACTACTAACCTAGCTATTTGGAAAGGACCTGCGTTAAAGAGTTCTATGAATAGGGTGAAAAATGACCCATTCAAGGCCCATTCAAAAGTCACCGTAACCTGTCTGATCCAAGCAGGGGTCTTTCATCCCAGGAAGTCACATTATGCAGCTGAATTGCTATAGATGGGTTTAGGTTCCAGTTTAAAGGCTGGTGTCTCAGGCATGTACACAGAGAACAGTGGCGGCTCCTCCGCTAGGGCAGAGGAGCGTCGCCCCACTGCTCAAAAGGAAAAATAAAATGATAACGTATCGGTATTAACTTTTTATTTCCCTATTGCAGTCAGTGGTGGGGTGGGGTGTGGCGGGGCGGGGCTGACCAGAGCAGGGGAGGAGTGCAGTGTGCTCCCTAAGTGCGCATGAACTGTTTGGCCGGCCCTCTTGGGCCGACCAAACAGTTCATGCGCACTTTGCATGCTCCTACCAGGCTGCATTACACATCCTGGTGAGGAACATGCACAGGCTCCCTGTTCCAGTCTGAGCACGCCGATCCACGGTGCTCAGACCAATAACAACGCTGCATTGAAACGATGTGTTTGGCTCAGGGGAGCCTGTGTGCCTGGGTGCTTCCTGCTGCCGGCCGGGAGAGGAAGATGAAGGAGGACGGAGAAGAGGCAGCGGCCGGCCGTTAAAGGTAAGTCCTTTTTTTTAAATTAGATTCCTCTTCCCAGCCACCCACCAACCCCCCGCCCACCACCCCCCGTCCGATAGCAGCCGCTACTGCTAACATGACTTCAGACAGGCCCTCTGTAGTGGCCTGAAAGTGCTGTTGATTTTATCGATTTTGTTACTGTATCTGATTTTTCTTCATCTTCCATCACTTGTGTATATATTAAAAATTTCCAAATACAATCCTAATTGTTTTGCATAAATGTTACCTCCCTTGTTGTATTTTCTTTCTCCTTCCCTCATGTTCGTAGAATTGATCAATTTGGCATGATCAAGATACGTTAATTGAATTCGTCTACTCTTTGTATTTTAGAGCATGGCTGTTGGGATCATTTTGTTGTCTGTATTGTGATATGTGGAGGAGCACAGCCAAATGACAACAAGTTATGTCAATAAATGCCTTAAAGACCTTCACCAGATCTGACCGTCTGTTCAGTTGCCCAATGCATCTCAGCTAGGGTTGCCTTGTGTATTCTCAAGGTCTAGGAAGGAGTCGTTTTCAGCAGGAGAATTCAAGCGGAATGTTTGGGTAACTTACCCAGTATTTTCTTCACTGGTGTGATGCAGAGAGTCCTCTCCACTTCTCTTCAAGTCTTAAATTAACAAGGCTAGCTGGCCAAGCAGGGACATTTGGGACCTATAATGCCTTTAGTTGGTCATCTTATTTCTTTATCTAAAAATTTCCATACTTCAAATTTCTACAGATAATCCACATTTACTATATTTCAATACTATATAAAAATACAGTATTCTTAGTGGAAAGTCATTTATCGGATAACATGGTTGATAATTGGCTTAAGGTAAGGACCTCTCCTCGCCTGTTGCTTCCATCTCCACCCACCACTTCTTCCTTCAGAACAGTCCACTTGAGAGTCCACCACTTTTCAGTTTCACATTTTCGTTTTATACAGCCTCCTGGCACCACTTGTTGATATTCTGATTTTTTCAGGGGTCTTACATTCTATTAGCCAAGATGGCCCCTGAGCACCAGTTCCTATGTCCATCATCTGCCAAGGCCCCAGTAGGGCTAATGTGTTAATGTGTAGATACTTCAACAGATACTGTGATGCGCATGGCTGCCCCATTGCTGGGGCAGCCATGCGCATTACAGCAAACTTTGTAGAATTGCTTGCAGGAGCAGAAATATAGAGATCACATTAGACATCACATCCTCGGCAAACACACCTGGCTCAAAAGTGTATTTTAAGTATTCGTTACAAAAAGATTCGATGATGCTAAGCAATAGGTGATGCATTGCACACAAATCTAGATGTTTAACCAATTATGTATGTGTTACTGGGTACAGTTTCTTCCTTCCAACAGACATCAATTCAAAGAAAGAAATACATTGTGTAATGAACATGGGAACAATTGTGCACTTTGTGAATTGTCAATTCACCATTCTGGCAGTGTAGCAGAATTGACAATTGTCAGACTAACAATGAGAATTGTCAGTGTGACTTCCCGGCTGTCAAAGTATGCAAACCAACCCTCTCCCTCTGATCCCTACCAGCCATACTGTAGTGTCAAGCAGGCCCTGGGGCGCAGCCTTCAAAGCGCTGGAGAAAAGCCTGACCAGGATTGAAAGCGGCCATTTACTTTCCTCCTTGCATGATCTCTCCCTCTGCCTCTTTCATTCTGCTGCCTGCTGTTGTCCTCTTGTGACCAATGTTACAGTCAGGTCATTTATTAACAATTCATTCCACCTTGAACTAATTAAGTGAATGGGTAAGAGTCGAAAAGCTGTAATCTGATCAATCAAATGTCAATGTTGGCCTCTCACCGGATTCAACATTAAGTGAAAACAGGCCAATCGGGCTACATAAGTTGAAGAGTGTTTATATATTAGGACTGACGTAAATTTACGTGAAATATATATACATCTAAAGATATTTTAAATGAGGGCTATTTATATTTCTGTATTATTTAAAATATGAACGGATGCAGACAAAAAGTAAGACGTGGCTATCATTATATGGAAAGAAAGCTAATAGAAAACAGCAATATTAAATGAATGTGCATCTCAAAGTATAACATCTCTGTTAAAACATCTGTGTCTAATGAAAGCTTTCACTTTTAACTGCAGTAGGCTAAAACAAGCGTAGACAATATGGGCCTTATTATGATGGCGGCGTCCGACCGCCATTGCTGTGGGATTGGGACCGCCCAACAAGAAGTTGGCGGTCTCACCCACCAGATTATGATGTGACCACCGTGTAGGAGGTTGGAAATATCCCTTTTTCTATTGCGGCTTGTGCTGCTGCCCAGAAAAGGGCCACAGCACAAGCCACAATAGAAAATGGGCTGTTTGTGGGGGCATCACATGTGCCTCAAGGGCCACATAGCAGAGGCCCACGGGGTGGGGGCCCTGCTAGCGGCTCCCAGAGTCCATTTCCGATAGCCTTTTCATAGCGGTGGGACTGCCATGGAAAGGCTGTGGGAAATGGACATCGTAATCCCAACAGTGCACAGCCCCCATTGAAGGATTTTGGTCCGACTGCCACCCCGACCAGCTCCTGGAGCCTGTCGGAGGTGGCAGTCTTTCCTTTCATCCTCTGCGCTACGACCGCCGGCATCATAATCTGGCGGTCAGACCTCTGCCCTAGATGTCAGGTGGCCCGCCACCAACGGCCTGTCGCGTGGGGGGGGTATGCCCGACATCGTAATGAGGGCCTATGTGTCATATGCAGTATCTAAAGCAGTGCTCGGTGCAAAGCCTGGGCTTGTCTATTGCTCACAGCACATCACGCACACAAGAAAATACATTGTCATCTTATCCCTGGAGAAACCTGAGGCACTACATGTGTATGTCAGTGGGTCGAGACAGCACACTACACAGAATACTATTGCCACCGTTTCTACAGAGGACAAAACTTGGAACACCCATATGTCTTCTTTGAGGAAATATATTCCACTTTACATGCAGCTCTGCCATCCGCCTACTAGTACAGTTAAGCCTGTGGGCCTGGCCGCACTCAATTTTGGGGACAAGCACTTATTCTGCCGAATGCTCCAGTGGATGCGGTCCGGTTGGCCTGCCGGGCCTGAAGGAAATGCGAAAACAAGCATTTGCAATGCACTCGGTCTCGCATTTGTGAAAGTTAGAGTTCTTGGTGTTGAAAATGACAATATTTTTTACTTTTGTTATTTTATTTGGAGTGGAGTGATTATATTTGCATAGAGGTTTTGCCATTCGTATGACCTTGCGGCCCTGGAGAACCTGAAAATGGGAAATAGGTTATGAGGGAGGGGAGACAAGAGTAATATGCTGCCTGAAATAAAAAAAAGTAACAGTTTCTTAGCAAAATGTTTTAAATCTGCCAATGCATTGTGAAGGTCAGTCTGTCAAAGAGGCACTGATGATTTTAAAAGGGTGCTTTTAAGTGCCAGGGCTAGCCCGGCTTGCAAACCAGATGTTGAAATTTATGGCACATTTGCGCCTTAAATTTCTAAAACACGCCTTGCGGTAAACTGCTTCAAATGTCAGTAAAAACCATGGCATGCACCGGCAATTTGGAGAGACAGCTCAAAGGTAATCTTTGATGGAATGCCTCTGAAATTAATGCATGTTTCCCTTTTACAGAAAAGTGCTTTTTCCAGGGCACTGACATTAAGAACTCAACAGACCAAGATGAGCAGTAGGCGAATCAAATAAGCATGGGTAAACAACGTATCTCGCTTACATTTGAGGCTTCCGCTTCAAACAGTGACTTCTAAATATGGTGGTCGAACGTGAAATAACTTGTACTTCCAGCAACATATTTGCTCTATTTAGGTACCTAAAATGTGGGCCAAGTTTTATAGTTTTCTTTGCTGAATCTGGCAATGTTGTGCCCACTGAGGGCTCCTGTTGTGGGTTTTGGTGTGTTGGCACAGTGTGAGGAAGGAATCAATAGCGCGTCCCAGTCAATGCTTAATTTGAGCCTATGGTTTCTGGTGCTCGACACCAGCATTTAATTGTGCCACTGGCACATAATTGTCGACACCAGCACTTATGACAGCTGCCACATGGTGGCGATGTTTGTATAATTTAGAGATGAGCAGGACAGCAATTGTTTATTAATTCAGTATGCATTAAAAATAATGAATACCTGCCGCCCAAGTTATTTTTATAGCTTGTGGGGCCTGGAATAGTCTAAATTGTCACACTTGTAAAAGTGTGACGGTAAGTAGTTATGTAGTTACTGTCATTGACAATGCTCGTAGTGGCAATGGGTGGTGCAAGCAGCGGTGGCCTCCTGACTAGAGCCCTGGCACCTATTTTGTTTTTACAAATTAAGCACTAGTCCTAGTGATACTCGTTGAATTTAAGTTCCCAATGAAATAAATAAGCAAATGGTTTTTAATTTCAAGTCGCAATGGAATTCCTCTGGGGTTACGTTTGATATTAATGCAAATTAAAGGCATTGTGCGCTTTATGTGGTAACAGTAGAAACAAGATGCACGCCTTATTTTGAGCCAGCCAGTGGTGAGGGAGCACTGGGACCCAGGCGAGCCATTTAAAAATGGGTGCAGCTATCCAGAATCCTATCCTGTGCCAGAGAGCCTCCCAAATGCCACACAGTCTCCTGCTGAAGTGGGCTTCAGCGGGCCATGCTAAGTCTTCCTTTGATTTCTACCAAAAGGAAAGCAACAAGTGATTTCTTGACTTCTCAGCTCGTGACTGGTCACTATTTTGAATGTTTTATGATGGCACAACATGTACTGCCATGCAGTGGCATAATGAAACTTGAGGGGTTCCCCTTTCAAAATACATCAAGGGGACCCCCCACGCAGGGCCGCCTGGTTCAACATTCTTTTTAGGCACCACCCCTCTCATGACCTCCTTCTCCACGAATCTCCTCCCTACCACTCTCTAACAGTGCCCCTAACCTCTCCATAGCCCATCTCTTACATACATTTCTTTTTCATTTTTGAAGCACTTCTCATATTTCACCGACAGTTTTTTGATCTGCATGATACACGTTATTTGCAGTAGGCACTTTATCCCTCTGCGCTACTTTATAATGAGTAAAAACTGTCAGTAGACAAAATTTGGATCTCTCACCAACAGTACCATTAATCATCAGAGTTACATTGGCATTTTTATTGTTGCCTGAAAACTGCTGGATCCACAAGCAAGTTCAGTACTTCTAAATCCATGTTATTTTGGTGCTGAGACAGAATATCAAGTTGGAAATGTCGACTTACACAAATATCGAGTTGGAAATATTGGGATTCAGAAATATCACAGCAAGAACATCGTGGTCAAGAATATCAAATTTAAGGTAAGTAATATCGTTTAAAAAATATAGAAGTCATTAATATTGTTTGCAAAAATATAGTTTAAAATATCGTTTTTTTAATTAGTGTTATGTATTTTAGTTTATATTTTAAATGTATGTGATGTATGTTTTTGTATAAGTATGGTGTATGTTTTTTAATATATATGTTAAATTGTTAGTAATCTTCTAATCAAGTGAGGGAGAAAGAAGCTGAGATTCATTCGGCTTCCATCTGATAGATATGTAATCACAGGGGAATTAATCACTTGTCCTGTTTATAACCAGGGTCTTGGGTTCTCATCATCTTAAAAACCCTCATTCACGAGTAGACCGTAAGAGCGATATAACTTGAATCACTGCTAGGTTGGTTACGTGAAAAGCATCATCATCGGGTCATTGTTATGCTTTCCTCCACCTGGAGGGCGACCAACTGGTATTTACAGTAGTGATCAGAAATGGTGAGGGTGAAAGTGAAGTGCGTTTAAAATTACCTCCATCTGTCAATCTCGATTTTAATATGTTGAGGATGGGGTCAAAATTAAAAGAAAAAGCGGTGCAAATATAGAAGGGCTACTGTTCTATAGCACCTACTGGAAATCGTGGGTGGTCGACATGTTTCAGCCCATAGGTGCCCAGTCGGGTCGGTGGGCTTTCTTCAGGACCAAAAGGTTGTACGTGACAGATTCGTGACGTGCTAGAGTAAGTAGTGCACTTACTCTTCTTCTTAAGTGTGCTTTTTAACACTTGTGGGTTATAGATGAATTGTGTCTATAGCTATAATAGAAAAAAGACAGTGAAGACAGAACAAATTGCATTATAGAATCAATGAAAGATCTATTGTGATCGCATTCTGTCATTAGTGATGCTAATAGTTAACTGTTCATAACTATTATTACTCTGAATAACAAGCCGAAAAGGCAAAAGGACACATCAAGGCATTATGACTTACATCGCGGTGAGCACGTGCGGTAGTTAGTACGTGCGTCGCGTGTGGTACTGAGCGCATGTGGCAGACAGCAAGATATATTGGTAATTGCTGTAGTCAACGGGTGATCAGGCAGAGAAGGTAAACATATACATCAGGACATTATGACTTTCATCGCGGTGAGCATGCGCGGTAGTTAGTACGTGCGCCGCATGTGGTACTGAGCGTGAGTGGTGGGCAGTAAGGTATTTTGGTAATTACTGTTGTCAGCGCTTGTGGTAAAATTTCAAGAACCACGTGCTGCATGTGAAGAGTTAAAGGCTGCCATCATTTTAGTGGTTGATGGAAGCTGTTACTTTTATCAGGGAAATAGTTGTGCATCATGCGCCGCCTTGGATAGTAAGCGCGTGTATGACTATGCTCTTAGTTAGTTGCTATAATCGGTATTAATTGCAATATGTTAAATGTGTGCACCGTGTTCAGTCTAGAATCGCTACACTCGTATTTACAGTAAGTGAGACTGTTACTTTAGTACGGAAATGTGTGTGCTCCGTCGGAGGACGGGCGGGTGGACTCTCTCTGTGGGTGAAAAGGGGAACAGCGGTTACGGCGGAGAGGGTGCGGTGGTGCGCATGCTCCTCGTGTTTGGTTTGACATACCTCTGCGAGATCCTGCTCGCAACTTGTGCTGGCTCCGTCTACCGTGCTCCGGTGACGCGGGCCAGTAGAGGATGCTTTTTGTAGTTATCCTTAAATAATAGGCATAGTTGATAGACTGCTTCTTTCCGTCTTAGGGGTCGATTCCGATTCGGGCCGGAAAAAGCACCGACCGACTCGGATCCGGAAAAAATACCGACCGACACGCACCCGTGGCGCCCGACACGCCAAGTACGATGCAAGCCGCGAAAAATCCGACCGACACGTAACGAAACCAAGCCGACCGACCGAGCCGCACGGAAAACAGCAATCCGGCCGGAAAAACACGCAAATCCAACCGACCGACACGCACCCGGAACAAATCCGACCGAAACGTACACGCGAACTCCAAACCGCTAAGTACGATGCAAGGCGCGAAAACCACGAGCGAGTCGGACGGAGGACAAGCCGTACGACCGACACGCATACAAAACCGAGCCGAAGCAACACAATACACCGCGACCGACGCGTACGCAGCATAGAAAACTGCACAAACACAGCGTGAACGAAACGGAAAACACCGTACGAGACCAATGCAGGGTCCGACTCGGTCACAAGAACGTTTCCAACATACACAAACAGCACAAAGGAAAAATCACCCAAAAAAGGCCAAACAAGCAATTACCAAGCCAATAAATACTGGGGGGTGGGGACAGAGAACAAAGACACACCCACAACTCCACCTATATAAAGGACACAAATCACTACCATGAGCCTTTGCAAATGCCATTCCACTGCCAGCACCCAAGAGAAAGCAACCACACACCCACAGCTCATCCCTCACACAAGCCACACACCATCAGCACACCAACAAATACCTACCTCACATACATCCAGCAAAACACACACTCACACACCCTCACCTGCACACCAACACACACATCACTCACCATCACCACCCATCACCATGCCCCCAAGAAGAATCACAAGTTCCTAGATTGTGAATTGGAAGTCCTGGTAGACGAGATCCTCAGGGTAGAGCCACAGCTGTTTGGCACATTGGTCCAACAGACCCCCATGTCGCAGAAAACCAAGATGTGGGAGAGGATCATCAACAGGGTGAACGCCCAATCACCATGTCGGTGCACAAAGACCGACATCCAGAACAGGTGGTATGACCTGCGCAGGAGGGTACGGAAACTGCTGAAGCAAGACTACATCAACAGCCAACACACCGGCAGTGGCCCTCCTGCCAAGCCAATATACCTCAGGCCCTGGGAGGAGAAGGTGCGGGCCATCCTACCGCCAGTGAGCATATATGGACTAGAGGACATCCCAGAGCCTGGTGAGTACACAACAAATGTACACAATATACTGCCACAAAACACACACACATCACTGTCAAGGGGAGAGTCAAACCATGCACTCATAGCAATCACACAGCAACCAGAACAGAATCATCCCAAAATGTGTATGTCAGTCAGAGAAACACAACACATGCCATCAAAAAGTCACATCCAACCGTGCCAACACATGTACAAACACAACCACAACTACAGCTAGGCAGTGGCACAAATAGAACTAACAAACACATCCACACATGTAGCCACCACAACAACACCAACACACAGTGAAGACCACTCAAAGGAAGGAATTCTGTGTATGCTGGCCAAGTCAGTGTAGCCAATAGCATCCTGGGAGTCGCAGTCACACATATTGCCCGCCCCAAAACTGTCCCATCAACACCACCATGAACCATGCGCACATCACAGGGAGTGGAGAAGGACTCACAAGATGGCTGACACTGGCTACTGCTGTGGGGAGCACAAGGCCCTGCTGCCAACTGTGCACCAACAAACAGCAGGACACCACTGACTGACATCCTGAGAGACAACTTCCACTCCCTGCAATGCAAGCACAGTCCATGGTGGGATATCTGGCTGGCTGGGTGGGTGGGAAGGAGGACTTGCAGCACTAACCATAGTCACAAGCACCTCCCCTCACACACACCCCAACACAAACTCCACAGTACCCACCTGGTAGAATGCAATGCCCCCATCCTAACACAAGATCCCACAAAGCACCACCACCCTGGGTTATGTTGTGTGAAGCACAGGGACACTCTTGGGACTCTTAGCCAAACAACTGCCAGGACAACACTCCCAGCCATCCTGTCAGCACAGCCAGCCCACCCCACAGGGAAGCAGAGTCAAAAGGAAGGAAGCATGGGCATGCTGGGAAGGGGGTGGAGGCAATAGCATGATGGGAGTCGTAGTCACAGACATTGCTCAGCCTCACAACTGGCCCATCAACACCACCCTGAACCATGCTCACATCACAGGGAGTGGAGAAGGACTCACAAGATGGCTGACACTGGCTACTGCTGTGGGGAGCACAAGGCCCTGCTGGCAACTGTGCACCAACAAACAGCAGGACACCACTGACTGACATCCTGAGAGACAACTTACACTCCCTGCAATGCAAGCACGTTCCATGGTGGGATATCTGGCTGGCTGGGTGGGAAGGGGGACTTGCAGCACTAACCATAGTCACAAGCACCTCCCCTCACACACACCCCAACACAAACTCCACAGTACCCACCTGGTAGAATGCAATGCCCCCCATCCTAACACAAGATCCCACAAAGCACCACCACCCTGGGTTATGTTGTGTGAAGCACAGGGACACTCTTGGGACTCTTAGCCAAACAACTGCCAGGACAACACTCCCAGCCATCCTGTCAGCACAGCCAGCCCACCCCACAGGGAAGCAGAGTCAAAGGAAGGAAGCATGGGCATGCTGGGAAGGGGGTGGAGGCAATAGCATGATGGGAGTCGTAGTCACAGACATTGCTCAGCCTCACAACTGGCCCATCAACACCACCCTGAACCATGCTCACATCACAGGGAGTGGAGAAGGACTCACAAGATGGCTGACACTGGCTACTGCTGTGGGGAGCACAAGGCCCTGCTGGCAACTGTGCACCAACAAACAGCAGGACACCACTGACTGACATCCTGAGAGACAACTTACACTCCCTGCAATGCAAGCACGTTCCATGGTGGGATATCTGGCTGGCTGGGTGGGAAGGGGGACTTGCAGCACTGACTATAGGCACCAGCACCTCCCCTCACACCCCCCAACACAAACTCCACAGTACCCACCTGGTAGAATGCAATGCCCTCCATCCTAACACAAGATCCCACAAGCACCACCACCCTGGGTTATGTTGTGTGAAGCACAGGGACACTCTTGGGACTCTTAGCCAAACAACTGCCAGGACAACACTCCCAGCCATCCTGTCAGCACAGCCAGCCCACCCCACAGGGAAGCAGAGTCAAAAGGAAGGAAGCATGGGCATGCTGGGAAGGGGGTGGAGGCAATAGCATGATGGGAGTCGTAGTCACAGACATTGCTCAGCCTCACAACTGGCCCATCAACACCACCCTGAACCATGCTCACATCACAGGGAGTGGAGAAGGACTCACAAGATGGCTGACACTGGCTACTGCTGTGGGAGCACAAGGCCCTGCTGGCAACTGTGCACCAACAAACAGCAGGACACCACTGACTGACATCCTGAGAGACAACTTACACTCCCTGCAATGCAAGCACGTTCCATGGTGGGATATCTGGCTGGCTGGGTGGGAAGGGGGACTTGCAGCACTGACTATAGTCACCAGCACCTCCCCTCACACCCCCCAACACAAACTCCACAGTACCCACCTGGTAGAATGCAATGCCCTCCATCCTAACACAAGATCCCACAAGCACCACCACCCTGGGTTATGTTGTGTGAAGCACAGGGACACTCTTGGGACTCTTAGCCAAACAACTGCCAGGACAACACTCCCAGCCATCCTGTCAGCACAGCCAGCCCACCCCACAGGGAAGCAGAGTCAAAAGGAAGGAAGCATGGGCATGCTGGGAAGGGGGTGGAGGCAATAGCATGATGGGAGTCGTAGTCACAGACATTGCTCAGCCTCACAACTGGCCCATCAACACCACCCTGAACCCTGCTCACATCACAGGGAGTGGAGAAGGACTCACAAGATGGCTGACACTGGCTACTGCTGTGGGGAGCACAAGGCCCTGCTGGCAACTGTGCACCAACAAACAGCAGGACACCACTGACTGACATCCTGAGAGACAACTTACACTCCCTGCAATGCAAGCACGTTCCATGGTGGGATATCTGGCTGGCTGGGTGGGAAGGGGGACTTGCAGCACTGACTATAGTCACCAGCACCTCCCCTCACACCCCCAACACAAACTCCACAGTACCCACCTGGTAGAATGCAATGCCCTCCATCCTAACACAAGATCCCACAAAGCACCACCACCCTGGGTTATGTTGTGTGAAGCACAGGGACACTCTTGGGACTCTTAGCCAAACAACTGCCAGGAAAACACTCCCAGCCAT
>CAWUFW010018778.1:0-209743 GCA_963921515.1 Calotriton arnoldi | reverse complement strand
TTGTGCTTCGTTCAGTTACGTATTGCTATTCCTGGTGTGAAGTAAAATCAGCCTCGTCAGAAATACCGTGAAAAAGTCTACAAGAAATGCCCAAACACGGAGGATCCTTGAAGGATTTGGAGATTGAGGAAGCCTTTGCTCTATATTCTGAAGATTTAACTCCATCTGAAGAAGATATGATGGAAGCATATTTCAGGGATCTTCAACTTCCCACTTTATCAGCTACTGACAAAGGATGTGTGGCGATCATATCTCTTTAGAAGAAGTGCTGCAAGTTATTAAATTGCTAAAGGAAAGCGCTGCAGGCCTGACGCCATCCCAAGCAGGTATATATCATCTTGAAAGATGAATTAGCACCATTTCTACTCCAACTTTTTAGTCAGTGTACTCAGGCGCACAGGCGGTACGGCATCCTGGAATGGGGCTGGTACAATAATCCTGAAGCCAAATAAAAACCCACAGTTTTGTAGATCCTTACAGACCTATTTCGCTGTTATTAAGTCATAGGTATACCCAAATCCTCACAAAAGATTAGATAAGTGGCGGGTTCCATTATACATTCTGATGTAATTGATTGATTGCGTATTGCTCCATATAGCCCAATGACAAAAGTGTGCAAAACACTTTTTATTTTTTAGTTTTTTGCAGTTTTATGTAGTGCAGACTGGTCAGGTATTGGAGCGTTGCATCTTAAAACATGACCCCCTACACTACAAAAACACCACTGCACTACCCTAAACCCTAAAACACTACCCCAGCACGACCCCTACACTACACAAGCACCACTGCACTATCCTAAACCCTAAAACACTACCCCCAGCATGACCCCCTACACTACACAAACACCACTGCACTACACTAAACCCTAAACCACTACCCCAACACCACTGCACTAACCTAAATCCTAAAACACTACCCCCAGCACGACCCCCTACACTACCCAAACACCACTGCACTACCCTAAAACATGACCCCCTACACTACACAAACACCACTGCACTACCCTAAACCCTAAAACACTACCCCAGCACGACCCCCTACACTACACAAGCACCACTGCACTACCCTAAACCCTAAAACACTGTCCCCAGCACGACCCCCTACACTACACAAACACCACTGCACTACCTTAAACCCTAAAACACTACCCCCAGCAAGGCCCCCCACACTGCCCGAACACCACTGCACTGCAATAAACCCTGAAACGCATACCCTAGCACGACCCCCTACACTGCCCGAACACCACTGCACTGCCCTAAACCCTGAAACACCACCCCCTTCACGACCCCCTACACTGCCCGAACACCACTGCACTGCCCTAAACCCTGAAACACCACCCCCAGCATGACCCCTACACTGCCCGAACACCACTGCACTGCCCTAAACCCTGAAACACTACCCCCAGCAAGACCTCCTACACTGCCCGAACACCACTGCACTGCCCTAAACCCTGAAACATCACCCCCAGCAAGACCCCTACACTGCCCGAACACCACTGCCCTAAACCCTGAAACACCACCCCCAGCACGACCCCCTACACTGCCCGAACACCACTGCACTGCCCTAAACCCTGAAACACCACCCCCAGCACGACCCCCTACACTGCCCGAACACCACTGCACAACGCTAAACCCTGAAACACCAGCCCCAGCACGACCCCCAACACTGCCCGAACACTACTGCACTGCCCTAAACCCTGAAACACCATCCCCAGCATGACCCCATACACTGCACGAACACCACTGCACTGCCCTAAACCCTGAAACACTACCCCCAGCAAGACACCCTACTCTGCCCGAACACCACTGCACTGCCCTAAACCCTGAAACACCACCCCCAGCAAGACCCCCTACACTGCCCGAACACCACTGCCCTAAACCCTGAAACACCACCCCCAGCAAGACTCCTACACTGCCCGAACACCACTGTACTGCCCTAAACCCTGAAACACCAGCCCCAGCACGACCCCTACACTGCCCGAACACCACTGCACTGCCTTAAACCCTGAAACACCACCCCCTGCACGACCCCCTACCCTGCCCGAACACCACTGCACTGCCCTAAACCCTGAAACACCACCCCCAGCACGACCCCCTACACTGCCCGAACACCACTACACTGCCCTAAAACCTGAAACACCACCCCCTGCACGATCCCCTACACTGCCCGAACACTACTGCACTGCCCTAAACCCTGAAACACCACCCCCAGCACAACCCCCTACACTGCACGAACACCACTGCACTGCCCTAAACCCCGAAACACTACCCCCAGCAAGACCCCCTACACTGCCCGAACACCACTGCCCTAAACCCTGAAACACCACCCCCAGCAAGACCCCCTACACTGCCCGTACACCACTGCACTGCCCTAAACCCTGAAACACCACCCCCAGCACGACCCCCTACACTGCCCGAACACCACTGCACTGCCCTAAACCCTGAAACACCACCCCCAGCACGACCCCCTACACTGCCCGAACACCACTGCACTGCCCTAAACCCTGAAACACCAGCCCCAGCACGACCGCCTACACTGCCTGAAAACCACTGCACTGCCCTAAACCCTGAAACACCAGCCCCAGCAAGACCCCCTACACTGCCCGAACACCACTGCACTGCCCTAAACCCTGAAACACCACCCCCAGCAAGACCCCCTACACTGCCCGAACACCACTGCACTAAAGCCTGAAACACCACCCCCAGCAAGACCACCTACACTGGCCGAACACCACTGCACTGCCCTAAACCCTGAAACACCACCCGCTGCACGACCTCCTAAACTGCCCAAACACCACTGCACTGCCCTAAACCCTGAAACACCACCCCCTGCATGGCCCCCTACACTGCCCGAACACCACTGCACTGCCCTAAACCCTGAAACACCACCCCTCAGCACGACACCCTACACTGCCCGAACACCACTGCACTGCCCTAAACCCTGAAACACCACCCCCAGCCCGACCCCCTACACTGCCCGAACACCACTGCACTGCCCTAAACCCTGAAACACCATCCCTGCACGACCTCCTACACTGCCGGAACACCACTGCACTGCCCTAAACCCTGCAACACCACCCCCAGCACGACCCCCTACACTGCCCGAACACCACTGCACTGCCCTAAACCCTGAAACATCAACCCCAGCAAGACCCCCTACACTGCCTGAACACCACTGCCCTAAACCCTGAAACACCACCCCTACACTGCACGAACACCACTGCACTGCCCTAAACCCTGAAACACCACCTCCAGCAAAAACCCCTACACTGCCTGAACACCATTGCTCTGCCCTAAATCCTGAAACACTAGCCCCAGCATGACCCCCTACACTGCCCAAACACCACTGCACTACCCTAAACCCTGAAACACCACCCCCAGCACGACCCCCTACACTGCCCGAACACCACTGCACTGCCCTAAACCCTGAAACACCAGCCCCAGCAAGACATCCTACACTGCCCGAACACCACTGCACTGCCCTAGACTCTGAAACACCAGCCCCAGCAAGACCCCCTACACTGCCCGAACACCACTGCACTGCCCTAAACCCTGAAACACCAGCCCCAGCATGACCCCCTACACTGCCCGAACACCACTGCACTGCCCTAAACCCTGAAACACCAGCCCCAGCACGACCACCTACACTGCCCGAACACCACTGCACTGCCCTAAACCCTGAAACACCAGCCACAGCACAACCCCTACACTGCCCGAACACCACTGCACTGCCCTAAACCCTGAAACACCAGCCCCAGCATGACCCCCTACACTGCCCGAACACCACTGTACAGCCCTAAACCCTGAAACACCAGCCCCAGCACGACCCCTACACTGCCCGAACACCACTGCACTGCCCTAAACCCTGAAACACCAGCCCCAGCACAACCCCCTACTCTGCCCGAACACCACTGCACTGCCCTAAACCCTGAAACACCACCCCCTGCATGACCCCCTACACTGCCCGAACACCACTGCACTGCCCTAAACCCTGAAACACCACCCCCTGCAGCACCCCCTACACTGCCCGAACACCACTGCACTGCCCTAAACTCTGAAACACCACCCCCTGCACCGCCCGCTACACTGCCCGAACACCACTGCACTGCCCTAAACCCTGAAACACCACCCCCAGCACTACCCCCTTTACTGCTCGAACACCACTGCACTGCCCCAAACCCTGAAATACCACCCCCAGCACAACCCCCTACACTGCCCGAACACCACTGCCCTAAACCCTGAAACACCACCCCCTGCACGACCCCCTACACTGCCCGAACACCACTGCATTGCCCTAAACCCTGAAACACCACCCCAGCACGACCCCCTACACTGCCCGAACACCACTGCACTGCCCTAAACCCTAAAACACCACCCCCCGCATTACCCCCTACACTGCCCAAACACCACTGTACTGCCCTAAACCCTAGAACACTACCCCCAGCACGACCCCCTACACTACCCGAACACCACTGCACTACCCTAAACCCTAAAATACTACCCCCAGCACAACCCCCTACACTACCCGAACACGACTGCACTGCCCTAAACCCTCAAACACTCCCCCAGCACGACCCCCTACACTACCCAAACACCACTGCACTGCCCTAAACCCTAAAACACTCCCCCAGCACGACCCCCTACACTACCCGAACACCACTGCACTGCCCTAAACCCTAAAACACTCCCCCAGCACGACCCCCTACACTACCCAAACACCACTGCACTGCACTAAACCCTAAAACACTACCCCCGCATGACCCCCTACACTACCCAAACACCAATGCACTACCCTAATCCCTAAAACACTACCCCCCGCATGACCCCCTACACTATCCTAAACCCTAAAACACTACCCCCGCATGACTCCCTACACTACCCAAAGACCACTGCACTACCCTAAACCCTAAAACACGACCTCCTACACTACACAAACACCACTGCACTACCCTAAACCCTAAAACACTACCCCCTACACTACACAAACACCACTGCACTACCCTAAACCCTAAAACACTACCCCCAGCACGACCCCTACACTACCCAAACACCACTGCACTACCCTAAACCCTAAAACACTCCCACCAGCACGACTCCCTACACTACCCAAACACCACTGCACTACCCTAAACCCTAAATCTACCCCCAGCATGACCCCCTACACTACACAAACACCACTGCACTACCCTAAAACACTACCCCCAGCACGACCCTCTTCACTACCTAAACACAACTGCACAATTTGTTACAGGCGTTGCAACGCAGGCCTGTGGTGCTTACTGGAAGTACCTAGTGGGCTAGTTGGGCCCCAGGGACCCTCAGGATTCAAGGTGACCTAATCCCCCAACTTAAAACGCACCACGGGGCACGTTTGCACAGTGGTGAAGGGAGGGCGGGGCCTCAGGTGACATGTGCGCAAACACGCCCTGTGGTGCGTTTTAAGTTGGGGAATTAATTCCCTTTGAATCCTGAGGGACCCTGGGGGCCAACTAGCCCACCAGGTACCTTCAGTAAGCACAACAGACTTGCGTTGCAGAGAGGTGAAAAAAGGTGCGTGGCCTCGGAACGCCTCTCTGCAACTCAGCTCTGTGGTCCTAACTGTAGGTACCTGGGGGGCTATTTGGGCCCCAGGGACCCTCAGAATTCAAGGGGACTTAATCCCGCAACTTAAAACGTGCCACGGGGCGCGTTTGCACACATGTCACCTCAGGCCCCCCCCTCCCTTCACCACTGTGCAAACGCGCCCTGTAGCGCGTTTTAAGAGGTAGTTTTAATCCCCCTGCCCTATTATGTACTAGGGACTTGCAGAGGAGGTCATGCTAATCACAGGGGTACCCCAACGCATAGTGTTCCCTAGTGTATGTAGGTGTTTTCACTGTATTCTAAGTGTCTTTTAGCATAGCACTGGCTCTGGTTAGTCAGAGTCAGTTACCACCAGTACCCGTCTGAAAAAGTTGTGGGCACAGGATGATTTTGCAACAAGGCCTCTTTCTGCTCCTCTGTTGGTTCTTTCTGCACATCTTTTGCTTCTTTCTGTGCATTTTTTCTTCTTTCTTCACATGTCCTACCTCTGTAGGCATAGTTAGAAACTAGCATTTAAAAAAACCTTTGAAATTCACTTAAAAAATCATAGGTTTCAGGCACGTTATAGTTAGAAATTAGCATTTAAAAAACCTTTGAAATTCACTGAAAAAACCATAGGTTTCAGACACGTTATAGTTAGAAATTAGCATTTAAAAAACCTTTGAAATTCACTGAAAAAACCATAGGTTTTAGGGACAGTTATAGTTAGTTGGACATTTCACTCGTACAAAACCATAGAAATTCCCCCGTTATAGTTAGTTCAGCTAACTATAACTCGCGCCCCGCAATGCACTGCTGATGACGTCACATATTACATCACTCATGACATGGTCAGTGACATCACTGATGACATCACTGATGACATCTCAAATGACATCACTGATGACATCATCCATGTGATAATTTCATGCATCTTCTCACACCCTAATATAACTTTTGATACACCCACTCTAAATTACAGACTGCCATTCTCAAAACCAAAGACACTCCAACACCAAAAACTACATACCCACTCACTGATTCTTAGGTCTACACACACATCCACTCACTCACCCGTACAGTCACTCATAATTAGTCACTCAGTACAGGACCATCATATGCACTCATACACCTATATAAACACTCACACACCGCCACTCATCCATAGAGGTACTCACACACCTAGTCAGTCATGCAAAAAACTTAATCACACACCCATTTACTCACCTATACAGTTATACACACACCAGCTCACTTACTCATACAAATACTAGCACATTCTTACACTCTTATACAATCACTGATACAAGTACACACTCATCCATACAGCCACTCTCACAATCACACACTCTCACTTATAGCCATTTATATACTCCAACACACATATATACTGCCTTTCACATATGTAGTTACTCACACATGTACAACTGAGATATACATTCAATCACTAACACACCCATACACACACTCACCCACCCATACAGTCCATCACAGATGCACTCTTGAAACCATGCACCCAGTGAATCACCAACTCACACATCTATGCACAGAGTCACACACACCCCACCCACACAAACACTCAGGCACCCATACAGATACTCAGACAATGAATCAATAACCCATGTAGACACTCATGTAGCTATTCAGAAAGCCATGCAGCCGCTTACAAACCAACAGACAGACGGATACAGACATTCACACAGTTTAGTCACTAACCCATGCATTCAGTAAGATACATTTAATCACTCACTTGTAGAGTCAGTCACTCACGTACTAAATCATCCATTCAGACACTTATACACCCACTCATTCTTCAATACGCCTTTCCCTATATATATTAAACATATTTAAACTTTACAGAAACACACAGTCACTGGATGATGTCATCAGTGATGTCATTTGAGATGTCATCAGTGATGTCATCAGTGATGTCACTGACCATGTCATGAGTGATGTAATATGTGACGTCATCAGCAGTGCATTGCGGGGCGCGAGTTATAGTTAGCTGAACTAACTATAACGGGGGAATTTCTATGGTTTTGTACGAATGAAATGTCCAACTAACTATAACTGTCCCTAAAACCTATGGTTTTTTCAGTGAATTTCAAAGGTTTTTAAATGCTAATTTCTAACTATAACGTGTCTGAAACCTATGGTTTTTTCAGTTAATATATATATATATATATATATATATTCACTGAAAAAACCATAGGTTTAAGGACAGTTATAGTTAGTTGGACATTGCACTCGTACAAAACCTGTGAAATTCCCCGTTATAGTTAGTTCAGCTAACTATAACTCGCGCTCCCGCAATGCACTGCTGATGACATCACATATTACATCACTCATGACATGGTCAGTGACATCACTGATGACATCACTGATGACATCTCAAATGACATCACTGATGACATCATCCATGTGATAATTTCATTCATCTTCTCACACCCTAATATAACTTTTGATACACCCACTGTAAATTACAGACTGCCATTCTCAAAACCATAGACACTCCAACACCAATAACTACATACCCACTCACTGATTCTTAGGTCTACACACACATCCACTCACTCACCCGTACAGTCACTCATACTTACGGTCACTCAGTACAGGACTATCATATGCACTCATACACCTACATAGACACTCACACACCGCCACTCATCCATAGAGGTACTCACACACCTAGTCAGTCATGCAAATAATTAATCACACTGCCATTTACTCACCTATACAGTTATACACACCCCAGCTCACTTACTCATACAAATACTAGCACATTCTTACGCTCTTATACAATCACTGATACAAGCACACACTCATCCATACAGTGACTCTCACAATCACAATCACACACTCTCGCTTATAGCTATTTATATACTCCAACACACATATATACTGCCTTTCACATATGTAGTTACTCACACATGTACCACTGAGATATACATTCACTCACTAACACACCCATACACACACTCACCCACCCATACAGTCCATCACAGATGCACTCTTGAAACCATGCACCCAGTGAATCACCCACTGATACATCTATGTGCAGCCACACACCCCATCCACAAAAACACTCAGGCACCCATACAGATACTCAGACAACCAATCAATAACTCATAGACACTCATGTAGCTATTTACAAACCCATGCAGCCACTTACACACCAACAGACAGACAGATAAAGACATTCACACAGTTTAGTCACTAACCCATGCATTTAGTAAGATACGTTTAATCACTCACTTATAGAGTCAGTCACGCACCTACTAAATCATCCATCCAGACACTTATACACCCACTCATTATTCAATACACCTTGGCATATATATTAAACATATTTAAACTTTATAGAAACACACAGTCACTGCATGATGTCATCAGTGATGTCATTTGAGATGTCATCAGTGATGTCATCAGTGATGTCACTGACCATGTCATGAGTGATGTAATATGTGACGTCATCAGCAGTGCATTGCGGGAGCGCGAGTTATAGTTAGCTGAACTAACTATAACGGGGGAATTTCACAGGTTTTGTACGAGTGCAATGTCCAACTAACTATAACTGTCCCTAAAACCTATGTTTTTTTCAGTGAATTTCAAAGGTTTTTTAAATGCAAATTTCTAACTATAACGTGTCTGAAACCTATGGTTTTTTCAGTGAATTTCAAAGGTTTTTAAATGCTAGTTTCTAACTATGCCTACAGAGGTAGGACATGTGAAGGAAGAAGAAAAAAACGCACAGAAAGAAGCAAAAGAAATGCAGAAAGAAGCAACAGAAGTCCACAAAGACGAAGGAAAGTGCAGGAAGAAGCAAAAGATGTGCAGAAAGAACCAACAGAGGAGCAGAAAGAGACCTTGTTGCAAAATCATCCTGTGCCCACAACTTTTTCAGACGGGTACTGGTGGTAACTGACTCTGACTAACCAGAGTCAGTGCTCTGCTAAAAGACACTTAGAATACACTGAAAACACCTACATACACTAGGGAACACTATGCGTTGGGGTACCCCTGTGATTAGCATGACCTCCTCAGTAAGTCCCTAGTACATAATAGGGCAGGGGGATTAAAACTACCTCTTAAAATGTGCTACAGGGCGCGTTTGCACAGTGGTGAAGGGAGGGGGGCCTGAGGTGACATGTGTGCAAACGCGCCCGTGGCGCGTTTTAAGTTGCGGGATTAAGTCCCCTTGAATCCTGAGGGTTCCTGGGGCCCAACTAGCCCCCAGGTACCTACAGTTAGGACCACAGAGCTGAGTTGCAGAGAGGCGTTCCGAGGCCACGCACCTTTTTTCACCTCTCTGCAACGCAACTCTGTTGTGCTTACTGAAGGTACCTGGTGGGCTAGCTGGCCCCAGGGTCCCTCAGGATTCAAGAGGAATTAATTCCCAACTTAAAACGCACCACAGGGCGTGTTTGCGCACATGTCACCTGAGGCCCCGCCCCCTCCCTTCACCACTGTGCAAACGCGCCCCGTGGCGCATTTTAAGTTGGGGGATTAGGTCACCTTGAATCCTGAGGGTCCCTGGGGCCCAACTAGCTCACCAAGTACTTCCAGTAAGCACCACAGGCCTGCGTTGCAACGCCTGTAACAAATTGTGCAGTTGTGTTTAGGTAGTGAAGGGGGTCGTGCTGGGGGTAGTGTTTTAGGGTTTAGGGTAGTGCAGTGGTGTTTGTGTAGTGTAGGGGGTCATGCTGGGGGTGACATTTAGGGTTTAGGGTAGTGCAGTGGTGTTTGGGTAGTGTAGGGGGTTGTGCTGGGGGTAGTGTTTTAGGGTTTAGGGTAGTGCAGTGGTGTTTGGGTAGTGTAGGGGGTCGTGCTGGGGGTAGTGTTTTAGGGTTTAGGGTAGTGCAGTGGTGTTTGGGTAGTGTAGGGGGTACTGCTGGGGGTATTGTTTTAGGGTTTAGGGTAGTGCAGTGGTGTTTGGGTAGTGTAGGGGTACGTGCTGGGGGTAGTTTTTTAGGGTTTAGGGTAGTGCAGTGGTGTTTGTGTAGTGTAGGAGTGTCGGTGATTTTAGGGTTTAGGGTAGTGCAGTGGTGTTCGGGCAGTGTAGGGGGTCGTGCTGGGGGTGGTGTTTCAGGGTTTAGTGCAGTGCAGTTGTGTTCGGGCAGTGTAGGGGTCTTGCTGGGGGTGGTGTTTCAGGGTTTAGGAGACAGTGGTGTTCGGGTAGTGTAGGAGGTCATGCTGGGGGTGGTGTTTCAGGGTTTAGGGCAGTGCAGTGGTGTTTGGGCAGTTTAGGGGTCATGCTGGGGGAGTGTTTCAGGGTTTAGGGCAGTGCAGTGGTGTTCGGGTAGTGTAGGGGGTCGTGCTGGGTGGAGTGTTTTAGGGTTTAGGGCAGTGCAGTGGTGTTCGGGTAGTGTAGGGGGTCGTGCTGGGGGGAGTGTTTGAGGGTTTAGGGCAGTGCAGTTGTGTTCGGGTAGTGGAGGGGGTCGTGCTGGGGGAAGTATTTTAGGGTTTAGGGTAGTGCAGTGGTGTTCGGGTAGTGGAGGGGGTCATGCTGGGGGTTGTGTTTCAGGGTTTAGGGCAGTGCAGTGGTGTTCGGGCAGTGTAGGGGGTCGTGCTGGGGCTGGTGTTTCAGGGTTTAGGGCAGTGCAGTGGTGTTCGAACAGTGTAGGGGGTCGTGCAGGGGCTGGTGTTTCAAGGTTTAGGGCATTGCAGTGGTTTTCGGGCAGTGTAGGGGGTCGTGTTGGGGGTAGTGTTTTAGGGTTTAGGGTAGTGCAGTGGTGCTTGGGTAGTGTAGGGGGTGGTGCTGGGGGTAGTGTTTTAGGGTTTAGGGTAGTGCAGTGGTGTTTGTGTAGTGTAGGGGGTCATGTTTTAGGGTAGTGCAGAGGTGTTTGGGTACTGTAGGGGGTCGTGCTGGGGGTATTGTTTTAGGATTTAGGTTAGTGCAGTGGTGTTTGGGTAGTGTAGGGGATCGTGCTGGGGGTATGTTTTAGGGTAGTGCAGTGGTGTTTGTGTAGTGTAGGTGGTCATGCAGGGGGTAGTGTTTTAGGGTTTAGGGTAGTGCAGTGGTGCTTGTGTAGTGTAGGGGGTCATGCTGGGGGTTGTGTTTTAGGGTTTAGGGTAGTGCAGTGGTGTTTGTGTAGTGTAGGGGGTTATGTTTTAGGGTAGTGCAGTGGTGTTTGGGTAGTGTAGGGGGTCGTGCTGGGGGTAGTGTTTTAGGATTTAGGTTAGTGCAGTGGTGTTTGGGTAGTGTAGGGGGTCGTGCTGGGGTAGTGTTTTAGGGTTTAGGGTAGTGCAGTGGTGTTTGTGCAGTGTAAGGGGTCATGCTGGGGGTAGTGTTTTAGGGTTTAGGATAGTGCAGTGGTGCTTGTGTAGTGTAGGGGGTCATGCTGGGGTAGTGTTTTAGGGTTTAGGGTAGTGCAGTGGTGTTTTTGTAGTGTAGGGGGTCATGTTTTAAGATGCAACACTCCAATACCTGACCAGTCTGCACTACATAAAACTGCAAAAAAACTAAAAATAAAGTGTTTTGCACACTTTTGTCATTGGGCTATATGTGGGCTACATCTGGGTAATATTTGTGCTACATTTGGGCTCTTTTTTCTCTGGTGGCCATCTTGGAAGACTTCTTTGTTATGAAGTTTCCTAATTTCCTCATTTACTGAAATGCTTTCAGTTTTTTACTTTGATTCCATCAAGAAGGCATTCAGATGTGTCTCATATTTGCCATAAATTCAAAATGTAAGCACTCTAGTTGCTCATTAGATCACTGTAGTAAAGCTACTGCTCACCAGGGAGTTAACTGGAAGTCTGCTGCTGGTATTGAAAGTGATTGTTTCTGTCTGCATGTCAGAATTTTCTAATGAAATAGAAGAGGATTTGAGATCTCACTTAAAACATGCCCTCATTTTTCTTTCTGCAGCACTAACCATAATTTCTATTTCAAAAGAACCCCCTCATTTTGTTCCTTTTTAAATTAAATGTTTTAAGTATTAACGGTTTATTCCAATCAAGATGGCTTCAGGTGTGCCATACTTTTGTCATAAGTAAGGCTGTTAGCGCTCTAGTTGTTCTTTAGAACACTCTGGGAAGCTGCAGTAGAACACAAAGGCATCAACTGGCAGGCTGCTCCTGTTGAAATATAACAGGAAGATATTTGAGATCTCACTTGAAACATGTCCTAATTTTTCTTTCTATAGCACTAACCATAATTTCTATGACAAAATGAACCCCATCATTTTGTTCCTTTTTAAATTAAATGTTTTAAGTGTTACCAGTTTATTCCAATCAAGATGGCTTCAGGTGTGCCATACTTTTGTCACAAGTAAGGCTGTTAGCACTCTAGTCGTTCTTTAGAACACTCTGGGAAGCTGCAGTAGAACACAAAGGAATCAACTGACAGTCTCTGCCCTTGTTGGATGTACATGTTTTACTGTGAATGTCAGACTTCATTCTCACATGACTGAGAAAGATAATGTGAATTTACAGAAAATATGCTCTCATTTTAGCTTCTGGAGCACCTTCCAAAACTCTATGGGACAAGCATGTGAAAATAGTTTTCTCTCAAACATGATTCATGATATCCCAGCAGAAGGTTTTTCACAGGGTAAAATCACCTTAGAACACACCACAATTCCTGAAATTAGTATGGTACCATCAACAAATGAATTCTAATGTAACTAAAGTCTGTTATCACCCTTTATAGTTCTCCTTTTGGTAACCCTCAAAATCTTTGATTCACTACAATGCATTTCAATGGGGTACTATCATTTATATTGGCCCCAAGATGGCTGCCAGCAATTCCAGGATGAAGTGCTGACAGCCAATCAGATCTCACGATGACATGTGTGGTTAGGCTCCGCCCAGATATATATGTGATTTTACTTTTGATTTTCTCAGCAACTACTGAACGGATTTACACCATTTAACAAAAGGGTTCTTTCTGAACCAAGAACTACCTCTTTGCCAAATTTGGTGTAATTCCGTTCAGCAGTTCGGGCTGTAGCCTTGCATAAAGTTTCCTATGGGAAATTGATTTTTTGACTCTTATTTTTTTAATTTCTCCGCAACTACTGAGCGGATTTACACCATTTAACAAAAAGGGTTCTTTCTGAACCAAGAACTACCTCTTTTCCAAATTTTGTGTAATTCCGTTCAGCAGTACGGGCTGTAGCCGTGTCTAAAGTTTCCTATGGGAAAATGAATGGGGAAAACACGTTTTGGGACCCCCCTTTTTTCTTGGCCCCTGCTTGACAAATCACCCCGAAACTTTCAGGGTAGGAGCGGACCGGAGCGGGCCATAAAGTTTGAAAATTTCGCGAAGATTCGTCAACCGACGCAAGAGTTATTTCAAATAGAATGTCGCGGATTTCCTATGGAAAATAGGTCCTAACTATAACTATCTACTGGCGACTGCCAGTAGATAATATATATATATATAGAGAGAGAGAGAGAGAGTCTCTTTCTCTCTGTAGATGATATATGTATATATATGTAACTATATACATATGTATGTGTATATAGATACATATATACATAAGTCTACAGAGTGAATGATATATATATGTATCTATATACATATATATGTATATATATATATATATATTCACATAAAAACCATAGGTTTCAGGCACGTTATAGTTAGAAATTAGCATTTAAAGAACCTTAGAAATTCACTGAAAAAACCATAGGTTTTAGGGAAAGTTATAGTTAGTTGGACATTGCACTCGTACAAAACCCATGAAATTCCCCCGTTATAGTTAGTTCAGCTAACTATAACTCATGCCCCCGTAATGCACTGCTGATGACGTCACAAATTACATCACTCATGACATGGTCAGTGACATCACTGATGACATCACTGATGACATCTCAAATGACATCACTGATGACATCATCCAGTGACTGTGTGTTTCTGTAAAGTTTAAATATGTTTAATATATATAGGGAAAGGCGTATTGAAGAATGAGTAGGTGTATAAGTGTCTGAATGGATGATTTAGGAGGTGCGTGACTGACTCTATAAGTGAGTGATTAAACGTATCTTACTGATTGCATGGGTTAGTGACTAAACTGTGTGAATGTCTGTATCCGTCTGTCTGTTGGTGTGTAAGCGGCTGCATGGGTTTGTGAATAGCTACATGAGTGTCTATATGGGTTATTGATTGGTTGTCTGAGTATCTGTATGGGTGCCTGAGTGTTTGTGTGGGTGGGGTGTGTGTGACTCTGTGCATAGATGTGTGAGTGGGTGAGTCACTGGGTGCATGGCATGGGTGGGTGAGTGTGTGTATGGGTGTGTTAGTGAGTGAATGTATATCTCAGTGGTACATGTGTGAGTAACTACATATGTGAAAGGCAGCATATATGTGTGTTGGAGTATACAAATGGCTATAAGTGAGAGTGTGTGATTGTGAGAGTGGTTGTATGGATGAGTGTGTGCTTGTATCAGTGATTGTATAAGAGTGTAATAATGTGGTAGTATTTGTATGAGTAAGTGAGCTGGTGTGTGTATAACTGTATCGGTGAGTAAATGGCTGTGTGATTAATTATTTGCATGACTGACTAGGTGTGTGAGTACCTCTATGGATGAGTGGCGGTGTGTGAGTTTCTATATAGGTGTATGAGTGCATATGATAGTCCTGTACTGAGTGACCATAAGTATGAGTGACTGTAAGTGTGAGTGAGTGGATGTGTGTGTAGACCTAAGAATCAGTGAGTGGGTATGTAGTTTTTGGTGTTGGAGTGTCTTTGGTTTTGAGAATGGCAGTCTGTAATTTAGAGTGGGTGTATCAAAAGTTATATTAGGGTGTGAGAAGATGCATGAAATTATCACATGGATGATGTCATCAGTGATGTCATTTGAGATGTCATCAGTGATGTCATCAGTGATGTCACTGACCATGTCATGAGTGATGTAATATGTGACGTCATCAGCAGTGCATTGCGGGGCGCGAGTTATAGTTAGCTGAACTAACTATAACGGGGGAATTTCTATGGTTTTGTACGAGTGAAATGTCCAACTAACTATAACTGTCCCTAAAACCTATGGTTTTTTCAGTGAATTTCAAAGGTTTTTTAAATGCTAATTTCTAACTATAACGTGTCTGAAACCTATGGTTTTTTCAGTGAATTTCAAAGGTTTTTTAAATGCTAATTTCTAACTATAACGTGCCTGAAACTTATGATTTTTTAAGTGAATTTCAAAGGTTTTTTTAAATGCTAGTTTCTAACTATGCCTACAGAGGTAGGACATGTGAAGAAAGAAGAAAAAATGCACAGAAAGAAGCAAAAGATGTGCAGAAAGAACCAACAGAGGAGCAGAAAGAGGCCTTGTTGCAAAATCATCCTGTGCCCACAACTTTTTCAGACGGGTACTGGTGGTAACTGACTCTGACTAACCAGAGCCAGTGCTATGCTAAAAGACACTTAGAATACAGTGAAAACACCTACATACACTAGGGAACACTATGCGTTGGGGTACCCCTGTGATTAGCATGACCTCCTCTGCAAGTCCCTAGTACATAATAGGGCAGGGGATTAAAACTACCTCTTAAAACGCGCTACAGGGCGCGTTTGCACAGTGGTGAAGGGAGGGGGGGCCTGAGGTGACATGTGTGCAAACGCGCCCCGTGGCACGTTTTAAGTTGCGGGATTAAGTCCCCTTGAATTCTGAGGGTCCCTGGGGCCCAAATAGCCCCCCAGGTACCTACAGTTAGGACCACAGAGCTGAGTTGCAGAGAGGCGTTCCGAGGCCACGCACCTTTTTCACCTCTCTGCAACGCAAGTCTGTTGTGCTTACTGAAGGTACCTGGTGGGCTAGTTGGCCCCCAGGGTCCCTCAGGATTCAAAGGGAATTAATTCCCCAACTTAAAACGCACCACAGGGCGTGTTTGCGCACATCTCACCTGAGTCCCCGCCCCCTCCCTTCACCACTGTGCAAACGTGCCCCGTGGTGCGTTTTAAGTTGGGGGATTAGGTCACCTTGAATCCTGAGGGTCCCTGGGGCCCAACTAGCCCACTAGGTACTTCCAGTAAGCACCACAGGCCTGCGTTGCAACGCCTGTAACAAATTGTGCAGTTGTGTTTAGGTAGTGAAGAGGGTCGTGCTGGGGGTAGTGTTTTAGGGTTTAGGGTAGTGCAGTGGTGTTTGTGTAGTGTAGGGGGTCATGCTGGGGGTAGATTTAGGGTTTAGGGTAGTGCAGTGGTGTTTGGGTAGTGTAGGGAGTCGTGCTGGGGGGAGTGTTTTAGGGTTTAGGGTAGTGCAGTGGTGTTTGGGTAGTGTAGGGGGTCGTGCTGGGGGTAGTGTTTTAGGGTTTAGGGTAGTGCAGTGGTGTTTGTGTAGTGTAGGGGGTAGTGTTTTAGGGTTTAGGGTAGTGCAGTGGTCTTTGGGTAGTGTAGGGAGTCATGCGGGGGTAGTGTTTTAGGGTTTAGGGTAGTGTAGGGGGTCATGCGGGGGTAGTGTTTTAGGGATTAGGGTAGTGCATTGGTGTTTGGGTAGTGTAGGGGGTCATGCGGGGGTAGTGTTTTAGGGTTTAGTGCAGTGCAGTGGTGTTTGGGTAGTGTAGGGGGTCGTGCTGGGGGAGTGTTTTAGGGTTTAGGGCAGTGCAGTGGTGTTCGGGTAGTGTAGGGGTCGTGCTGGGGGAGTGTTTTAGGGTTTAGGGCAGTGCAGTGGTGTTTGGGTAGTGTAGGGGGTCGTGCTGGGGGGAGTGTTTGAGGGTTTAGGGCAGTGCAGTCGTGTTCGGGTAGTGTAGGGGGTTGTGCTGGGGGTAGTATTTTAGGGTTTAGGGTAGTGCAGTGGTGTTCGGGTAGTGTAGGGGGTCGTGCTGGGGGTAGTGTTCTAGGGTTTAGGGCAGTACAGTGGTGTTTGGGCAGTGTAGGGGGTCATGCAGGGGGTGGTGTTTCAGGGTTTAGGGCAGTGCAGTGGTGTTCGGGCAGTGTAGGGGGTCGTGCAGGGGGTGGTGTTTCAGGGTTTAGGGCAGTGGTGTTCGGGCAGTGTAGGGGGTCGTGCTGGGGGTGGTGTTTCAGGGTTTGGGGCAGTGCAGTGGTGTTCGAGCAGTAAAGGGGTCGTGCTGGGGGTGGTGTTTCAGGGTTTAGGGCAGTGCAGTGGTGTTCGGGCAGTGTAGCGGGCGGTACAGGGGGTGGTGTTTCAGAGTTTAGGGCAGTGCAGTGGTGTTCGGGCAGTGTAGGGGGTGCTGCAGGGGTGGTGTTTCAGGGTTTAGGGCAGTGCAGTGGTGTTCGGGCAGTGTAGGGGGTCATGCAGGGGGTGGTGTTTCAGGGTTTAGGGCAGTGCAGTGGTGTTCGGGCAGTGTAGGGGGTCGTGCTGGGGCTGGTGTTTCAGGGTTTAGGGCTGTACAGTGGTGTTCGGGCAGTGTAGGGGGTCGTGCTGGGGCTGGTGTTTCAGGGTTTAGGGCAGTGCAGTGGTGTTCGGGCAGTGTAGGGGGTTGTGCTGTGGCTGGTGTTTCAGGGTTTAGGGCAGTGCAGTGGTGTTCGGGCAGTGTAGGTGGTCGTGCTGGGGCTGGTGTTTCAGGGTTTAGGGCAGTGCAGTGGTGTTCGGGCAGTGTAGGGGGTCATGCTGGGGCTGGTGTTTCAGGGTTTAGGGCAGTGCAGTGGTGTTTGGGCAGTGTAGGGGGTCTTGCTAGGGCTGGTGTTTCAGAGTCTAAGGCAGTGCAGTGGTGTTCGGGCAGTGTAGGGTGTCTTGCTGGGGCTGGTGTTTCAGGGTTTAGGGCAGTGCAGTGGTGTTCGGGCAGTGTAGGGGGTCGTGCTGGGGGTGGTGTTTCAGGGTTTAGGGTAGTGCAGTGGTGTTTGGGCAGTGTAGGGGGTCATGCTGGGGCTAGTGTTTCAGGATTTAGGGCAGAGCAATGGTGTTCAGGCAGTGTAGGGGTTTTTGCTGGAGGTGGTGTTTCAGGGTTTAGGGCAGTGCAGTGGTGTTCGTGCAGTGTAGGGGGTGGTGTTTCAGGGTTTAGGGCAGTGGTGTTCAGGCAGTGTAGGGGGTCTTGCTGGGGTTGATGTTTCAGGGTTTAGGGCAGTGCAGTGGTGTTCGGGCAGTGTAGGGGGTCGTGCTGGGGGTGGTGTTGCAGGGTTTAGGGCAGTGCAGTGGTGTTCCGGCAGTGTAGGAGGTCGTGCAGGGGGTGGTGTTTCAGGGTTTAGGGCAGTGCAGTGGTGTTCGGGCAGTGTAGGGGGTCGGGCTGGGGGTGGTGTTTCAGGGTTTAGGGCAGTGCAGTGGTGTTCGGGCAGTGTAGGGTGTCGTGCTGAGGGGTGGTGTTTCAGGGTTTAGGGCAGTGCAGTGGTGTTCGGGCAGTGTAGGGGGTCGTGCAGGGGGTGGTGTTTCAGGGTTTAGGGCAGTGCAGTGGTGTTTGGGCAGTGTAGGGGGTCGTGCAGCGGGTGGTGTTTCAGGGTTTAGGGCAGTGCAGTGGTGTTCGGCCAGTGTAGGTGGTCTTGCTGGGGGTGGTGTTTCAGGCTTTAGTGCAGTGGTGTTCGGGCAGTGTAGGGGGTCTTGCTGGGGGTGGTGTTTCAGGGTTTAGGGCAGTGCTGTGGTGTTCGGGCAGTGTAGGGGGTCTTGCTGGGGCTGGTGTTTCAGGGTTTAGGGCAGTGCAGTGGTTTTCGGGCAGTGTAGGCGGTCGTGCTGGGGCTGGTGTTTCAGGGTTTAGGGCAGTGCAGTGGTGTTCGGGCAGTGTAGGGGGTCATGCTGGGGCTGGTGTTTCATGGTTTAGGGCAGTGCAGTGGTGTTCGGGCAGTGTAGGGGGTCGTGCTGGGGGTGGTGTTTCAGGGTTTAGGGCAGTGCAGTGGTGTTCGGGCAGTGTAGGGGGTCATGCTGGGGATGGTGTTTCAGGGTTTAGGGCAGTGCAGTGGTGTACGGGCAGTGTAGGGGGTCTTGCTGGGGGTGGTGTTTCAGGGTTTAGGGCAGTGGTGTTCGGGCAGTGTAGGGGGTCTTGCTGGGGGTAGTGTTTCAGGGTTTAGGGCAGTGCAGTGGTGTTCGTGCAGTGTAGGGGGTTGTGCTGGGGGTGGTGTTTCAGGGTTTAGGGCAGTGCAGTAGTGTTCGGGCAGTGTAGGGGATCGTGCAGGGGGTGGTGTTTCAGGTTTTAGGGCAGTGTAGTGGTGTTCGGGCAGTGTAGGGGGTCATGCTGGGGATGGTGTTTCAGGGTTTAGGGCAGTGCAGTGGTGTTCGGGCAGTGTAGGGGGTCGTGCAGGGGGTGGTGTTTCAGGGTTTAGGGCAGTGCAGTGGTGTTCGGGCAGTGTAGGGGTTGTGCTGGGGCTGATGTTTCAGGGTTTAGGGCAGTGCAGTGGTGTTCGGGCAGTGTAGGGGTCTTGCTGGGGGTGGTGTTTCAGGGTTTAGGGCAGTGGTGTTCGGGCAGTGTAGGGGGTCTTGCTGGGGGTGGTGTTTCAGGGTTTAGGGCAGTGCAGTGGTGTTCGGGCAGAGTAGGGTGTCTTGCTGGGGGTAGTGTTTCAGGGTTTAGGGCAGTGCAGTGGTGTTCGTGCAGTATAGGGGGTCGTGCTGGGGATGGTGTTTCAGGGTTTAGGGCAGTGCAGTAGTGTTCGGGCAGTGTAGGGGGTCGTGCAGGGGATGGTGTTTCAGGGTTTAGGGTTGTGCAGTGGTGTTCGGGCAGTGTAGGGGGTCGTGCTGGGGGTGGTGTTTCAGGGTTTAGGGCAGTGCAGTGGTGTTCGGGCAGTGTAGGGGGTCGTGCTGGGGGTGGTGTTTCAGGGTTTAGGGCAGTGGTGTTCGGGCAGTGTAGGGGGTCTTGCTGGGGGTGATGTTTCAGGGTTTAGGGCAGTGCAGTGGTGTTCGGGCAGTGTAGGAGGTCTTGCTGGGGGTAGTGTTTCAGGGTTTAGGGCAGTGCAGTGGTGTTCGGGCAGTGTAGGGGTCATGCTGGGGGTGGTGTTTCAGGGTTTAGGGCAGTGCAGTGGTGTTCGGGCAGTGTAGGGGGTCGTGAAGGGGGTGGTGTTTCAGGGTTTAGGGCAGTGCAGTGGTGTTCGGGCAGTGTAGGGGGTCGTGCTAGGGTATGCGTTTCAGGGTTTAGGGCAGTGCAGTGGTGTTCGGGCAGTGTGGGGGGCCTTGCTGGGGGTAGTGTTTTAGGGTTTAAGGTAGTGCAGTGGTGTTTGTGTAGTGTAGGGGGTCGTGCTGGGGACAGTGTTTTAGGGTTTAGGGTAGTGCAGTGATGCTTGTGTAGTGTAGGGGGTCGTGCTGGGGTAGTGTTTTAGGGTTTAGGGTAGTGCAGTGGTGTTTGTGTAGTGTAGGGGGTCATGTTTTAGGGTAGTGCAGTGGTGTTTGGGTAGTGTAGGGGGTCGTGCTGGGGGTAGTGTTTTAGGATTTAGGTTAGTGCAGTGGTGTTGGGGTAGTGGTTTAGGGTTTAGTGTAGTGCAGTGGTGTTTGTGTAGTGTAGGGGGTCATGCTGGGGGTAGTGTTTTAGGGTTTAGGATAGTGCAGTGGTGCTTGTGTAGTGTAGGGGTCGTGCTGGGGTAGTGTTTTAGGGTTTAGGGTAGTGCAGTGGTGTTTTTGTAGTGTAGGGGGGTCATGTTTTAAGATGCAACGCTCCAATACCTGAGCAGTCTGCACTACATAAAACTGCAAAAAACTAAAAATAAAAAGTGTTTTGCACACTTTTGTCATTGGGCTATATGTGGGCTACATCTGGGTAATATTTGTGCTACATTTGGGCTCTTTTTTCATTGGTGGCCATCTTGGAAGACTTCTTTGTTATGAAGTTTCCTAATTTCCTCATTTACTGCAGTCTCCTCAGTAGGAAATGCTTTCAGTTTTTTACTTTGATTCCATCAAGAAGGCATTCAGATGTGTCACACATTTGCCATAAATTCAGAATGTTATTACTCTAGTTGTTCATTAGATCACTGTAGTAAAGCTACTGCTCACCAAGGAGTTAACTGGAAGTCTACTGCTGGTATTGAAAGTGATTGTTTCAGTCTGCATGTCAGAATTTTCTAATGAAATAGAAGAGGATTTGAGATCTCACTTAAAACATGCACTAAATTTTCTTTTTGCAGCACTAACCATAATTTCTATGGCAAAATGAACCCCCTCATTTTGTTCCTTTTTAAATTAAATGTTTTAAGTGTTACCAGTTTATTCCAATCAAGATGGCTTCAGGTGTGCCATACGTTTGTCATAAGTAAGGCTGTTAGCACTCTAGTTGTTCTTTAGAACACTCTGGGAAGCTGCAGTAGAACACAAAGGCATCAACTGACAGGCTGCTCCTGTATTTGAGATCTCACTTAAAACATGTCCTAATTTTTCTTTCTACAGCACTAACCATAATTTCTATGGCAAAATGAACCCCCTCATTTTGTTCCTTTTTAAATTAAATGTTTTAAGTGTTACCAGTTTATTCCAATCAAGATGGCTTCAGGTGTGCCATACGTTTGTCATAAGTAAGACTGTTAGCGCTCTAGTTGTTCTTTAGAACACTCTGGGAAGCTGCAGTAGAACACAAAGGCATCAACTGACAGGCTGCTCCTGTTGAAATATAACAGGAAGATATTTGAGATCACACTTGAAACATGTCCTAATTTTTCTTTCTACAGCACTAACCATAATTTCTATGACAAAATGAACCCCATCATTTTGTTCCTTTTTAAATTAAATATTTTAAGTGTTACCAGTTTATTCCAATCAAGATGGCTTCAGGTGTGCCATACTTTTGTCATAAGTAAGGCTGTTAGCACTCTAGTTGTTCTTTAGAACACTCTGGGAAGCTGCAGTAGAACACAAAGGAATCAACTGACAGTCTCTGCCCTTGTTGGATGTACATGTTTTACTGAGAATGTCAGACTTCATTCTCACATGACTGAGAAAGATAATGTGAATTTACAGAAAATATGCTCTCATTTTAGCTTCTGGGGCACCTTCCAAAACTGTATGGGACAAGCTTGTGAAAATAGTTTTCTCTCAAACATGATTCATGATATCCCAGCAGAAGGTTTTTCACAGGGTAAAATCACCTTAGAACACACCACAATTCCTGAAATTAGTATGGTACCATCAACAAATGAATTCTAATGTAACTAAAGTCTGTTATCACCCTTTATAGTTCTCCTTTTGGTAACCCTCCAAATCTTCGATTCACTACAATGCATTTCAATGGGGTACTATCATTTATATTGGTCCCAAGATGGCTGCCAGCAATTCCAGGATGAAGTGCTGACAGCCAATCAGATCTCACGATGACATGTGTGGTTAGGCTCCGCCCAGATATATATGTGTTTTTACTTTTGATTTTCTCAGCAACTACTGAACGGATTTACACCATTTAACAAAAGGGTTCTTTTTGAACCAAGAACTACCTCTTTGCCAAATTTGGTGTAATTCCGTTCAGCAGTTCGGGCTGTAGCCTTGCATAAAGTTTCCTATGGGAAATTGATTTTTTGACTCTTATATTTTTAATTTCTCCGCAACTACTGAACGGATTTACACCATTTAACAAAAAGGGTTCTTTCTGAACCAAGAACTACCTCTTTGCCAAATTTGGTGTAATTCCGTTCAGCAGTTCGGGCTGTAGCCGTGTCTAAAGTTTCCTATGGGAAAATGAATGGGAAAAACACGTTTTGGGACCCCCTTTTTTCTCGGCCCCCGCTTGACGAATCACCCTGAGACTTTCAGGGTAGGAGCGGACCGGAGCGGGCCATAAAGTTTGAAAATTTCGCGAAGATTCGTCAACCGACGCAAGAGTTATTTCAAATAGAATGTCGCGGATTTCCTATGGAAAATAGGTCCTAACTATAACTATCTACTGGCGACCGCCAGTAGATAATATATATATAAAGAAAGAGATATCTCTCATTCTCTATTTTTTTTTATAGCTATGGCTTCCCTGGGGGCTGAATGTGGCCCCCACGGAAAGCACATGGCTATAAAAAAAAAATTTGCCCCCACAGGGGGTCGGCCACTGAGCAGGAGGACCAACCCTCGATCCACGGCCAGGAAACCCTTTCAGGAAGGCCTCGTTTGAAAGGGGAGACTCTCCCCTTTCAAACGAGGCCTCCCTGAAAGCTGGGGAGGCCGTTTTCAGCCTGATTTCCCCATCGGAGTCGAGCGCGGCCTTACCTGCAGCTGTCCTCAGCTCCGGTGGGGAAATCAGTGACGTCAGAGCGCCTCGCGCCGTGCTGATGTCACAGATGGGCGGAAGGGAGGGGGGGGGAGACGCGGAAAGCCTTCCGTGTCTCCCCCAGGGGAAATTTAAAAAAAAACAATCTCCGGTGCTTTGCACCGGAGGTTTAAAGGGGGCCCTCCCTGGTGACGGCCAATGGACGTGCGCCACACCAGGGAGGTAGTGCTTGCGTCGGCCAGTGGCCGATGCAAGCACCAAAAGGGTTAACTAAGGAAATACTTATCTGACTGTTACCCTAATCTACTTCTGAAACAATAGTAGGATCACTTGTATATGTAAAGGATCCATATCATGTGCATACTTGCAGCAATTTCTAGCTTATTAGCAAACAGCACTTCACATGCAGAGACTGGCATCACACATTTATAATGGAAAAAAGCAAAGCTGCAAATCCCAAAAGGAAATGAGTGGCTGACTAAAATAAATTCAGGACTGGCTGAAGGAGTTATACATGACATGGAGGCATTTGGCAGCACTCAATCACCTGTTGTGATCATCACTGAAATATAGGCAGACTAAAGGCAGAGTCCATCACATGCCACCATTACTGCCGGTAGGTTGGCAGTAGTAATGAGTAGTTGGTCAAATGCCAGAATTACCTGTAATCGGTCAGTAGGGCTCAGATGGGCCAATCACATGACAGATTTGCCTCTGAAAAAGGTGGTTATGGTGGGTTCAAATTCAGTCAAAAGTGAAACCTAAATTAGTTTCAGTGCTGGCCACAGTCACCCATGTACCATTTTGGCTTAGTTGGGGGTGTATCAGTCCTATGTCGGATTTGCATCTGAAAGGGCAATCGAGTTGAGTCACTTAGTCTTGTCCCAATCACTCTCATCCATCTGATTGACTCTGCCACAGCACTACTGCATTACATGTCGAAAAGTAAACAAACATAAAAAAGCAGAGCAGGGGTATTTGTAGAATGTACATTCACCTAAGTATATAGACAGATAAAATATGCTTACTTTTTCCAAAATCAATGGGGCATATTAGCAAGAACCTCGTTAAAATTATTGCCGTTTTAGCGGCAGGAAACTGCCGCTAAAACGGCGATAATGGGCTTGCTAATATGCGTTATAGAATTCCAATAGAAGCCCAGGTTAGATGTCCTGCACATCCTAACCTGGGCTTCTATTGGAATTCTATAACGCATATTAGCAAGTCCATTATCGCCGTTTTAGCGGCAGTTCCCTGCCGCTAAAACTGCGATAATTTTAATGAGGTTCTTGCTAATATGCCCCAATGTTTTTTATTTTGTCAACCACTAAAGAATGGGAAAGACTGAGTGCATCCTCCCGGATATGAATCTGTAACCAATGGGGTAAAACACCCTATTGCCTTCAGTTGAAGTATTAGTCCAATGAACCACCAGCCTTGGTGTAATGAAATAATGTTGTCACATTAAAGACTTTTACTTATAATTTATATCTCACTTCTATTTTAAAAAAACAAGGCTGAGTTTAGACCTTGTGGGTCTAGTAATCTTAATGGATTTGTTGACATTTAGGTATAGTAATGATTTGTTTATTTGCAGATTTTTCAAGCCCTGTTAGAAACACACCAATTGTCCCAGTCTGTCCTGTGTCCCTACTTAATTCTCCCATTTAACTTAGAATGGAGGCAAACAATAGTACGTAGACCGGTGGAAGCTCTGAAGATGAAGTATCTTGCAATTTTTGTGGAATTCCAGACTATACAGTTTTAGATGGGGTGAATATATGTCAGTCCATTTCATAGGGTTCATAGGCTTTTGTTAGAATGCTCCTGTGTCTATTTGCTCAACATATTGATGATGAGGCAACTGGTGCAAGTTGGTGTCAACATCTATTAGCGGTAAGCAGTTTAGCTTCAGACTTCTCTTTTGGAAGCATCACTTTTACTCTCTAGAGCAGCTTGAGCACTGGTCCTCTGCCCCATCCATTCCTTCTTGGGGCAGCATGAGGGAGAAATCTTAACCAAAATTCTTGAGAAAGCTGAACTAAAGGAAATGTATAAAAAAGAGTATAGAATGGAATTTAATGCCTACAAGGACTGTGATCCTTAACCAAAACACTTGATGAAGCACAGATATGGACATGGTGGACCTGATTCACAAAGGGCCTCCTCACTCGTGGCGGAAGCCCAGCAGTCATGTGGGAGTCTCTGCAGTCGAGGCAGAATCTCCCCAATGAGAAGTCTCACTGCAGAGATTACGCCCTGAGTGCGTAGACTCCCCCACGGCTGCGGGGCCTCCACCATGAGTGTGGAGGCCCTTTGTGAATCAGGCCCTATAACCTTTTCAAATTCCTCCTGAGTGATCCTTCCAAGATACTTTAGTACTCATTTAAATCTAGCACGTCTCTGGGTGTGAAGGTAACTTTTTTAGGAGGCCAACTTATGTGCACATCCTGAATAGATTCCTTTCAAAGATGAGTGTTTTCTTGCAATCGACTATGAAGCTTGGAAATAAACCTTTTTGTCTTTCCTTAACATCTATTGGTCAGTTAAAAATGTTTTTGCTGCTGTGCCTATTTTACTGATTTTTGACAAAGTATTTTTGAGTTAATACATTTAGGTGCCTTTTGGAATATTCTTTTTATGTATATAATGGTCTTTGTACCTTTTCTTGCATGGTGTTTGTTGCTTCTAGCATCCATTGCTTATTGGTAGGATAAGCTGAACTCAGCCATGCTACAAAATGTTATAAAACAAATATTAGTGATACATTACAAAGTTGAAATAGAGTTATTCCTGCACCATATCTAGACCCAAAATAGCTGAATATTCAACACCCCCGCCAATGCTCATGCCTGTGAGGCATTGGATTGTTGGTTGAGGGGAGTGTGAGCCCTTCCCAAGCAACAACCACAATTCCTGTCAGGGTGAACCCCCAAAAAATCAATGAATTAACCTGTGCTTAACCCTCTGGTAGCTTGGCACCAGGCTTAACTTAGTGTCAATGTGCTAGAAATGTGGTCTCTAGTTGGCAGAGGTATGTACCCTGTCCAAGTAGGAAATGCTGCATTGCGTCCGGGACACCCACTTCAGAACCAACCCATCACCGACACTGCATAGAGATCAACGCATTGCTCCTCCAGCGTGGATTAACCTGGTGCATCATCTTTGGAACACCTCGCACTCTGAACCAGTGCTTGCTCAATGGATCCGACGCATCGCCACCACTGCGTGATGAAAATTGACGCATCACTTCGACTGCAGGCCAGACACCGACACATCGCTCGTCTGCACCCCGCACCTCACTGCTTGCAACCAGGATCAAAGTACTCTGTTCACCGGACCTGCATGGCTTTTATCCCCGTCCTGCACTCCATCGCAGTTGGCTTGAACTGTTGACTTTGCCCTGGTCCAGCATGACCAGATAACTCCCATTGGCGCTTATTGCTTCTAAGCGCTAAAACTCTTTTTATTCTTTAAAAAAATCATAATTCAACTTCTAATTATTGGATTTTTGTGGTTTTGGTCTTGAATTATTTATAAAATCATAATCTATTTTTCTAAACCTATGTGGAGTCTTTTTGCGATGTTTTCATTGTGTTACTCTGTGTGTGTGTTACACAAATACTTTACACATTGCCTCTTTAGATAGGCCTGACTGCACTGTGCCAAGCTACCAGACCGTAAGCACCGGCTATCTTTTAGTGTGTATCTTACTTACCCTGACTAGTGTGGTGGTCCTTACTTGGACAGGGTGCATAGCTCTGCTGACTAGAGACCCCATTTATAACATTGGTGATCAGCGGTGAGGATAGGACTTGTGTTTGTGCAATACCATAGAGTAACTCATTGTTCACTACAACTCTATACTAAGGCCAATTCTAGCCTTTATCAATTCTCCCCGATTGGCCTTTTTAATTTTTGCTATGCCATGTCTCTCTCTGAAGAAGCCACACCTGCATCTGCATCTGAAGTCATTGATTTTGAGCTGGCTAACTTAGAATCCTACACTGTGGCCCAGCTTAAAGATTTTTTCAAAGAATTTCATGTGTCCATGTGATGTTTCACCCGAAAGCAGAAAGATCTGAGAGCCTGAGCAGAGGCCCAGAAAGCAGGGGCTTAGGTCCCAGAGGAGGAGAAGCAGGAAATTCTAGAGGAGGAGGATGACCTGATTCTGGAGTCTGAGGTGGCTCTGGAACTGCCTGTGGAGGGGGCTGGCAATGTGCTGGAAGCCGTGGTGATTCACAAAGCAGGGAGAAGTGTCTCCTCCTAGAACCTGTCCCCAGAGGAGCTGTCAGACAGGAGTGAGGAAAGGAAATTAACACTGGAGCTTGCAAAATTGAAGATAGAGCAGAAAGAGAAACTTGCCAAACTGAAATATGAGAAGGAACAAGCTCTAGAGGAGAAGAGGTCAGGTCTGAAGGAGAGGAAATTAATACCGCAGCTAAACCTCAGAGAGCTGGATATCAGAGCACTACAAGTGGAGTTCAGCAGTAATGGTGGCAGAATACCTGCAGTGTCTAATACTGAGGTCAGAGTTCGGATACCCAAAGATTTGGTGCCCAGTTATGTGGTGGGAAATGACATAGACAAATGGTGTGCAGCCTATGAAGTGGCTCTAAGAGTGCACAAGGTCTCAGAGGTATGCTGGGGTGGTAGTTTATGAATGTACATGCCCACAGTGGGGAGGGATGCACTTCTCACACTAGAGGTGGGGGCCAGACATGCTACACTGCTAAGAAGATCATACTAGTCCACAGGTTTGGGCTGACACTTGAAGAATACAGACAGAGGTTCAGGCCAGTCACAAGATTGCATCACAGAGCTGGGTGGACTGCTTAGACTATGCCAGCAAGGCATTGAAGGGCTGGGTAAGGGGCAGCAAAGCAGATGATTTATACAGGGCTTTATAACTTGATTTTGAAGGAGCACGTGCTTGATCTTTGTTTTACAGAACTGCACAAACACCTAGTGAATAGTAAGCCTTCCGACCCCAGGAATCTTGCAGAGGAGGCTGTCAGCACCAGAGTGTCCAGAAATGTACCTGGGAGTGACTCCAAAAAGGGTGGTTCAGGATCCTCCCAACAGAGTGAGGGGAAGCCCAGAGAGAACCAAGCAGGTCGGGAGAAGGAAAGGGTTCCCATGCCACTTCTGAGAAGAGGGAGGGAGGTTCTAGTGGGTGGTGGCCAGGTACTTCCATTTCCAGACTCACTGCTTTGATTGTTCTCAACTAGGGCACAAGCAGGAGGACTCTGTCTGTCCAAAGAAACCACCCACTGTTGGGAACCCTACAGGGGTAGCCCATGTGGCCTATGGGGAAAGTAATCTCCAGGGGCAGGTTATAGACCATGCCATGATCTCCCTCAGCTGGGAGATTGACTCAGAGAGTTAGCTGGTCATCCCTGATGGTGGGAGAATGGGGTCCTAATCACTGCTCTGAGAGATACTGGGGCTAGCCGAACTAGGTTGTGGAAGAGCTAGTCTTCCCAGCACAGTACACCGACTAGGTGTGTAGGGGCGACTCCAGCCCATGAGCAGAACCTTTTCCGCCCTATGCCCCTGGTGTCCCTAGAGTCGGGTAAGGAGTTGACTCAGAGAAGAGTCATAGTTAGTCCCCAGATGCCCATTGACTGCATTCTGGGGAAAGGTTTGCCCTGACAGTTCAGTTTTCCCGGGGTTACCACTCCCAAACAAGGGGCACAGAACCCCAGATGGATGGTTAGGGGGAGGAAGGACTCATCCCTGACTCCTGTTCAGCCCAAGGGTACAGACCCCTGGATGGCCTGGGGCCTGGCTCATGATTCTGACATCTGTCAGTGGCCTCTGTTGGTTGCTGTCCTTGTGGACAGAGTTTTCCTTGGGTGAGGGACAGAAGTCAGGCCCACGGGGTGGAATGGGCCACATCACTTTGTTGACCATGGTGGTACTGTCTATCTACAGGGATGCATCTGTGAGCAAATTAAAGTTAGGTGTTGCACAGATGTGGTCTACAGGTAAAGATAAGGATTCCCTGTGGGTTAGCTCAGTTGCCCATAGAATATAGCCAGAGGGATCCAATTGTGTTCAGAGAGGCGTATAACTGGCAAGTACCCCTGCAGTATTAGGCCATTGTCCATGTTCTATCACCCTAAGCAGGGAAGTCCATCAAGGTATTGATTAGTCCACCCTGACTTTAGGCTGGCGGTGGATCGTGTTGGAAAATGGCCCACTCTGAAGGGTCACCCCAAACATTTTGCCTGCCTCCACCTCTTTTTCTGACCTTGCTCTTGCTGGCTTTAGGACTCTGAGCACTTTACCATTGCTAACCAGTGCTAAAGTGCATGTGATCTCTTCCCTAAACATGGTAATTGGTTTACACCTGTTTGGCATATTTAATTTACTTGTAAGTCCCTTGTAAAGTGGTATACCATATCCCTAGGGCCGTAACCTAAATGCTACTAGTGGGTCTGCAGCACTAATTGTGCCACCCACACATGCAGTCTTTCAAACCTGTACCAGGTCTGAAATTGCAGTGCCTGTGTGGGCAGTTTACTGCCACTTCGACTTGGCATTTAAAACCCTTTGCCAAGCCTTAAACTCTCCTTTTATTACCCATGCCACCCCAAAGGGAGGCCCTAAATAGCCCATATGGGCAGGGTGCTGTGTAAGTAAAAGGTAGTCAATGTGCTTTTAAGTTTTGTATGTCCTGGTAGTGACAAACAGCTAAATTCATTTTTCACTACTGTGAAGCCTACTCCTCTCATAGTTTAACCTTGGGAATTCTTTAATACACTTTTAAGCTGTAATTCTTGATTAGAAAGGAGTAGCTGCATCATGTTTAATATCTTTGGAATGGTAATGTTAAATCCTCTTTACTGGTAAAGTGGATTTAACATTACTGTTTTAGAAATGCCACAATCTGCATTCTAATGACCCTTTAGAGAGGGCCATTTTCCAACACAATGTGTAAAGTATTTATGCAGCACACAAACAGCAATAAAGTGAAAACACAGCACAATACAAATCCCACATCAATTTAGCAAAATAGTGTAGAATTTGATAAATTATCTGACACTAAAACGAGAAAAATCTAATCAGTAGGACTGGAGATATGCACTTTCAATGTTGTAAGTTAAGTATAGTGCCTAAAAGCAAAAAGCGCCACTCGCAGTTATCTTATAGTGCCGGACCAGAACAAAGTCACATGTTAAGGTGGACCATAATGGTGTGCAGACTGGATACAGGGACTAGGTTAGTCCCACTGAGAATTGTACCTTGTGTCTTTTATTCAGGGCTTGCGTTGCACTGCGATGGTTCAGATGAGGAGCTGCGAGAACTGCAATGTGAGGCTGTTTGTCGAGTTGAGACACACAACGTCAGTTCCGATGAGGAGCTGCTAGGGCTGCGATGCGAGGTCCTGCGTAGAGTTGCATCACATTATGTCAGTTCTGATGAGTCCGCAGATCAGGGGCTGCGAGGTGCTGCAACGCAAGGTCCTGTATCACACTGCATTGATTGCATTGCCTTGTGCTGCATCAGTTCTTAGGGAACAGACAGGTCCAGTTGAGTCTTGGCAGCTGGGCAGATGCAGTACAGCTCTCTGGAGCTTGTTATTTCCCTGTAGCTCAGAACAGGAGGCCAGTCAACTAGCCCTTGGAGATACTCTGGTGGGACTGGTTTCAAGGAGGAGGTCCAGCCTTCCTTCTTCTGGCAGTGGGCAGCAGGGCAGTCCTTCTTGCAACAGGGTAACAGGGCAGTCCTTTCAGGAACAGGGCAGCAGAGCAGTCCTTCTTCTGAGTCCTCCACAGGTCCGTACGTGATCTGAAGACTGGGTCTGAGAGCCCTGTTTTTATATCTGGTGTGGAAGAGATGTCTGGAGTTTTCCCCCCACAGAGGTGTTTGGAAAGTTCCGCCTCCCTGCCCCAGTCTGACTGCAGACACAATAGGCTAGTGTGAAGCTCTTTATGTGTGAGCTGAGGTAATGTCTTTGGACTGCAAGTGTGACAAGTGACAGCTTCGCCCCCCCTCATCAAGTCAGGTTGGCCCATCCTGCCAACACCCAGGCCCTCTATTTTGTGTGTCTGTCTGGGAGGAATACACAAAGTCCAATTGTCAACTACATCTAGCCTTGTGACCCAAGAACAGGCTGTAGGTACCAAATGGTTAGAACACGAAAATTGCCAACATTATAAAAGCAGCTTTTTCAGAAATGTGACTTAAAATCTGACGTTACTAATAAAGAGGGTTTCACATTATAATTCCTCAGATTCCAAACATGACATTCCTATCTGCCCCCAAACAAAAGTTATCAATTATTAAATGTAATAAGGTAACCCAATGTTATCCTATGGGAGAGGTAGGCCATGCAATAGTGAAAAATGTATTGGAGAGTTTGTCTTAATCAGGACATGTAAAACGTAAAAGTACATGTCCAACTTTTTAAACTCAACGCACCCTGCCTTATGGACTGTTTAGGGCCTACCATAGGGGTGATTCATATATATTAAAAAGGAAGGTTTAGGCCTGGCAAAAGGTTTATTTTGCCAGGCTGCAATGGCAGTTTAAACTGCACACACTGGCATGGCAGGCCTGAGACATGTTTTTAAAGGGCTACTATTTGCCACAATAAGTGAGCCATGCCCACCAGCAGCATTTATTTTACAGGCCCTGGGTTCATGTAGTACCACTTTACTAGGGACTTACAAGTAAATTAAATGTGACAATTGGGTCTAAGCCAATGTTACCATGTTTAAAGGAGAGAGCACGAGTACTTTAGCAGTGGTTAAGTGCACATACAAAGAGTCCTAAAAGCCATCAAAAACAGGTCCAGAATACAGAAGGGGTGAAAGGCAAAAGTTTGTGGGTGACCCTGCAGAGAGGGCCAAGTCCAACAATGCCATAATAGAAATTGGCCTGAATAAAAATAACAATGAGCTTAAAAATGCTCATAGAACGTTGACAAGGATACATCAGTCGGTATCACACCTAAATGAAGTATGAGATCTGAAGGAAATGGAAGGAGAAATGGAGTATGAATGCACATGAACCTCCAAACAGTCACAACTAATTAATAATCTTTTATTAAGAATCCTAGATCTAAAAACAAGGACCCTGCAAAACGGATGCTGATGTCTAACCTCAGGCTTTGCAGCATAAACCTGTTCTGGATTCACATGCTGTGCATTATTCCACCATCCAGATCATGGCTTCAAAAAAACATCTAGGCATCAATAATTGGTGAACCTAGTAAGGCTTATGGTGATGATCCAGCGGGTTACTAGCAACAAGCATTCACACATACAATACTCACTTGGGCCCATACATTCATACTACGCTAGTAATTTCCGCTGGTGGGTCAGTTGTACTCTTTATCAAAATCCCTGCTACCAATTACCTTTCTGATTGAAGAGTAATGACTTACCAATGGACCCCCTGCTAAATTGGGAAGTTTAAAATGAGTGACGTTCCATACAATTTATAATTTCTGAAATAATCACTGAGTCAAGAAGTTTTAAAATATTTATCTAAAGATTTTGCAGAGTAAAATACAGAGCCACATGATACTTAAATCGCATATCAAGGATGAAGCATAATAATCAATTATCGATCAATGACGGTCCCATAGGAAAGGAGAAGATAGAGACAGCAGCGCAACTAAGGTTTGCATTTATATTTACCTAAAAGTGCGAGAACCAAACCCCTTGGCCAAGGAGTTGGAAAGATAGGACCCTGGAAGGATGAAGAGCAAAGACCTCCTCCCGGATCAGGACAGGACTGATGACCTCTCTATCAACGACGCCTGCGTCGTTCCCCTCTCTGGTACTTCCCTTCTCCTCGATTTCTCCCGTGACTTCCTTCTAATGGACTCCTCCGCCCCCTCCTCAGAACCTCTCTGGACAGCGGTTCAGTCTGCAATCGATCAGCTCGTCGAGCACCAAAAGCCTGGTCTGGTCTCTAATTGACTAATGCTAATAGCTATTATACCCTTCTACGCCCATGTACCTCCCATTAATGTTGCAAAAATATGGGCCAATACTTTTGATTGGACAGGGACAGGGGGTTGATCCTCACACCATATTGATTTTATTCAATTTCTTTAAGCCCTTTGTCTTTAGAATACCGCCCCTCACTTTTAATACATTTGCTTTATTTCCCACCCGTCTCATGACAAAGTTTATACATTTTCCATGTACATTGTTGCATATTAGTTGGGACATTCATGAATACAGCAATATTGGCCATCAGGTCACGGCCTTGGACGACGTCCAGGTTGACTTCATCCTTCCTCTCTCTGGGCAGTCATTCAGGGAGCATGCGCAGAACCATTGTCACACGAGTTTTCAGTTCACCAACCCCAGGCCCAATTTTTATGAACTAATAAAGTCAAAGAAGAAAATATTAAAATCACAAATAAAATGTTTCACTGTATACCCACTCTTTCTATTCTATTCCCATTTACTTATAAACTCTATCCCGCATTAGTAGCATTAGAATACCGCAGTTTAAGTGCAACATGAGAGCAAGCTGCAGCACATGAAAACATAAAGCAGCCATTTTAATGCACACTGCGCAGAAGCAAGAGTTTCCCACCAAGCAAAGAAAGACGTCACACTACGTGATATGGTTGAGACATGCGCAGTAAAGTTCCCACGCAAAAGCGGCCATTTTAGAATAGACAAGCGTTACTTGTTAGTTAAAACACATAAGCAAGCTACCTTGCTACTTATATTTGTGTGTGCAGTTATTAATATGAACAATACAAGTTTAATACATTAATACTTATGAGAAGATTGCATTCGAGCAAGTCTCATTTGTAAGTCCTTGCTCCATCAATCCCCTCTCTGATGGCGTTTCTGAGCCATCAATTACTACCCACAACCAGATGCCAACTTTTAGCATAATATAGCTTCACTTTCATTTTTACACTTTCTATTTTTCACATCTCCTTTCAGTTTCTTGTATAATTCGCTTCTTAAATCTTCAAGTTCAATTTCGTCAAACTTTCTCTTCTTTCCTTTTCCTGTCACATTGTACGATCCATTCCCTTTACAACATTTGCACCATATTATTATTGAAAGTACTATTATTGCTATCCCTGGTAAGGGTACAAATATTTGACCTATAAGTCCTTTCCCTATATTAGTAAACTAAGTACCAATTGACCTAATACTATTGGTCAATCTTTCCCATTCACTATCAACTTCCAGTGGCTTTAGTTCCTTCTCAAGTTTAGTTATATTCTGTATATATGTTCCAATTTCTGCACTTTTATCAGGTATGTAAGTGCAACAGTGTTTCGTCTTCAATAATTTACAGACTCCGCCCTCTTTTGCTAGAATTATATCAAGAGCAAGTCGATTTTGCATAACCATAGACCTAATCGCAACCATTTCCGCATTAATCATTAGAAATCCTCCAGCAGTGTCAGTTGATAAACGATCAACCACTGTAGATAATTTACATATTTTCCTTGAGTTCAGAATTACTCCCACTGAAGGTATCAATGCACCAAATATATCCCCTACAATTTCTGAAAAACTAGCTCTTTTTCTACGTGTTAATTCACTAGTATTTTCATTGCTGCCAGTGTTTCTTTTTACGTGGTATATTTTTGGAAATACTATTCCAAAATAACAACTTCCATACCACCGTGCAGGAAGCCTAAAGTAGGCCTTATTCCCACACACATAATAGATTCCAGGAAAAACTGAATCTGCTCCTCCTTTGAGTCCCCAACCTCCCAGAATTAAGAAATTGTGTTCACATTCACTGGTACTGATGAAAACATTGTTATACTCAGTCTTTAACCTATGTAGACAAATTTTCCCTGTCTTTACAAAATCCAGAGCCATAGCAGCTTGAGCCTTGCCAGGTGTGTAACTACCTTCTTTCTCAGCCCAAGGTGGAAAATGAGCCTTATGCTCAACAGCTTTCTTTTGGAAATCTTGGGGCATATTAGCAAGAAGAGGCGATAATCATCGCTAACCCTGCTTAGCGTGATTTTTTTTATCGCCGGCTATCGCTGGAATATATCGCCACGCTAACGCTGTATTAGCAACGATTAGCGCTATGGCGATGAATATTCCAGCGATAGCGGGGGAAATGGGCCAACATCGCTGAAAAACCAGCGATGTTGCATGGAGAAGGGAGAACACCTTGCTGATACGACCCTGTGGTCGTATCAGCATAATCCACCCCCCATGTTAGGTATGGCTAACACCTGCTAATTGCAGGTGTTAAATAAATGGCGATGACCCCGGTTAGCGCGACTTTTCACGTCGCTAACTGGGGCCATGGCCACCTTGCTAATAGGCGATAGGCCTGTTAGCGAGTGTTTCCCAGGTTTGTTCGTCGGGAACGCCCACTTTGCATGTCATTAGCGATAAATATCGCTGACATGCAAAGCGGTAAAAAACGGGCGCTAATGCCCGCAAACTGTCGCTAACTGCTGTTAGAGACAGTTTGCTGATAGGGCGATATAAATATCGCCGCTTTAGCGGCAAAAGTGCCGCTAAAGCGGCGATAGTGCCCTTGCTAATATGCCCCCTTGTCTTATAATTTCTACTAAATTCAAAAATATCTTTTCTTCTTCATGTAAAGAACATGTTAAATTGCGTCTATGTGCATGTGTTATGTCTATTGATTTCATTGTTAAGAAAAATTCTCCCATAAACTATGCATCTTTGCTACTAAGCACTGGATTCATATTCTTTCGAATTGGAACCTCAGAAAATATCACATCTATATTTGAATAATAATACTGAAGTCGCCCTGTTCTATAAAATAAACTAGTCAGCACACTACATGATATGCCATAGGTTAATGGCAAATGATGATACGTTAACCCTTCTGCTACTGATTCAGGTAGTTTCATACAGACATAACAATTACTAACTTCCATTGTATCTACATATTGAAACAATAATTTTGTGAAAACATTTAGACTAGTGTCGTTATCTGTTACTTCATGATGCAATTCTGGTTCATCTTCTGCCTTTAATTCTACTCTATTACTTTTCATGTTATCTGTTCTTTCCTTTGTTTCGTTGTTAATCTTTTTATCCACTATCATAAGGTAAGGAATCGCTACGATCACAACTAACCATACTAGAAGCATCACTAACAAATTGCATATGCATATAGCACATATTTTACAACCTTTCTGCTTTGGTCTTCCAGTAACTCTATCGTCAGGCATTTTTGACAAGGAAGATTGCTCTTCTTATCGTATTCTTCAAGTCTCTTTACATTCTCAAGGTGGTTCTATTTCTTTTTCATAAGTCAGTTTCGCACTGGTTCCTTCGTCACCACTTTCACTTGATTCTGAGCTTTCGTAATCTTCAAGGATGATATAAGTCCAATCAGGACCTTTAAATTTGTTATTTACAAGTCTCAGTCTTTTGCTTCTTTGTTTTCCACTTTTATTCTCTTGTCCCGTTTGGCTTGTCACTTCGTTCACTTGATCTGGATCTTCACTTCTGGTTGTTATGTGGTATTTTACTCTTTTAATGACACTAGGCCAATGATCACCTTTTCTAGTTTTCTTTGTTTGCAATGTCTCTTTATTTCCTTCTTCAGAAATTATTTTATATTCAGGTTGTGTTACAATTTGATGTTCTTCTTCAATTTCTGTTTCTTCTTCTATTTGTTCCTTTTCCGGTCTGATTTGGTTTTCTTCAGCTGCTCCACTGTGAGTCTCTAGTAACTGGTTTTGTTCTTGATTTACGTTTTCCTGCTCGACATTCTCAAGATCTTCCTTTTCTGTGTACTTTTCTTGATCTAACTGGTTCTGATCAGGGCTTATTGCACTTTGTACTTCTGCAGCCTGACCGCGTTCTTCTAAACCTGTCTGTCCCTGCTCAAAATCTGTTTGTTCTTCTTTAATTTGAGCCCAGTTTCCTCTCCCTATCTGTTCCTGCTCAGGTTCTCTTATTATCTCTTCTTCTTCTTCCTGAGCTGCTTCTTCTTCACCTACCTGATCTTCTTCTATTTCTTCTGAATTTACTTGACTTCTTGTTCTGTGGTAGATTTCAGGAATTTCCACCACTGGTATCCAGTCTTGACTTGTGCTCGGTTGTTCTTCGTCAGCTTCCTTTGAATCTCGTACCTGAGATTCTTCAGCTGGGCAACCTTCAGCTTCCTCAGTTATTGATGCTGTCTGAGGATTTTCTTCTTCAGGGTCTGGTACTCTTTTGGTGTGGCTTACATGAATCCAATTAGGAAATCCTGCACACTTCACTGCTGTGTTTGTGACCAGTATGACCTGACAAGGTTCGCCCCACCTAGGTGATAGACACGTTTCTCTGGTGTGATTCTTCACTACCACCCAGTCTCCAGGACTCAGATCATGTTCTTGTTCAGGCTGCCTGGAAACTGCGTCTTCTCCAACCTGATGAGAGACAGAACGCACTAGGTCAGCCAATCCCTTGCAATAATCCAGAACCATATCATCAGATATATTCAGCAGTTTATTCGTGGGAACATGTGCTTGTCTCATTGCTCTTCCCATTATTATCTCGTGCGGACTCAATCCTGATGCTTCTGAGTCCCATTAAAACAAGAGGCAATGCATCTGGCCAATCTAACGATGTTGATGCACACATTTTTCCCAGTCTGGATTTTATCGTGCCATTCATTTGTTCAACCACTCCAGAAGCCTCTGGACGATATGCACAGTGCAATTTTTGCTCAATTTGGAATGCATAACAGATTATCTTAATCACTTCACTGTTGAAATGCTTTCCTCTATCTGATTCTAAAGTTACTGGAAAACCAAACCTAGGTATGAGTTCACGTAGTAACAACTTTGCGACTGTAATACTGTCATTCCTTCTGGTAGGGTATGCCTCCACCCACTTTGAAAACAGACACACTATGACTAGTACATATTTCAGCCCTCTACATGGTGGTAACTGAATGAAATCAAGTTGCAATCTCATAAATGGACCCTTCGCCTTTCCAATTTTTCCAAACCCAATTACTGTTTTTCTTCCTGGATTATGCATTTGGCAAGTTAAACATCTCTGGCAAAGACTCTCTGCTACCGCCCTAAACCTTGGATTGTACCAATTTTGTCTGAAAAGCCTAATCATTGCATCTCTCCCTACGTGTGTGTCTCCATGATACATCCTAGCCATTTGTGAAAGCAGACAGTCAGGCATGACTGGTCTGCCATCGGCACAAATCCATATATCATCGTCTGCCTTTTGAGAACATCCCATTTTAATCCATGTACCTTTTTCACTTTCATCAGCATCATCTTGCAACTGTTTTACATCTTTCCATGTTTCAGGCGGTGCACACAGCATAAGTTGGCAGCTGATTCCCATTCTCTCCACCCTTTTATTTACTGACAATCTGTTTTTGGCACAATGTTGAGCCACTAGATCTGCGTATCTGTTGCCGACTACCACCCAGTCATCTCCTGACTGGTGTGCGACACATTTCACCACAGCCAATTCTTTTGGTGATTGTATTGCTTCCAGTAGTTCTTTTACAAACTGTCCATTTTTAATGGGGGATCCTGAAGAAGTCATGAAATCCCTCTGCATCCCTAGTTGGCCGAAATCATGCACAACCCCGGAACCATATTGGCTATCTGTAAATATAGTTACCTTTTGATTCCTCCCAATTTTGCAAGCCTTTATCAATGCAATCAATTCGGCTATTTGTGCAGATTTGACTCCCGGTAAATAGGATGCTTCGACTATTCCAGTTAGTTCACACACTGCATATGCTGCAGTTAGTTTTCCATCTTCATGCCTTTGGCATGAACCATCAACAAACAGCTCCCTGTCTGGCTTCCTGAGGGGTAGTTCCTGAATATCAGGACGTGGTTTTGTGCACAATTCTGTGATTTGCAAATAATCATGTTCCTCTTCGTCATCTTTAACTTCTTCATGATATGGGTCTGGTAGTAAGGTAGCTGGATTTACTATTGTGCACCTTACAATGTTCACATTTTCAGCCCCTAGTATTATTCTTTCATATTTAGTCAGCCGACTAGGAGTAAGATGCTGAGTTCGCGTTCTTGTCAACAAAATCACAACCGCATGTGGAACAAACACTTTTACAGGATGTCCCATTACAATTGATTCACTTTGTTCAATGCTCAAACAGGTAGCCGCCACTGCTTTTAAGCAGCCTGGCAATGCGGCTGCCACTGGGTCCAATGTAGCAGAAAAATATGCTATAGGACGTCTGTCTAAACCATGTCTCTGGGTTAAGACGGAAAGTGCGCAATTTTCTCTTTCATGACAGAATAATGCGAATTTTCTTTTATAATCAGGCATGCCTAGGGCAGGTGCTGCACATAAAGCATTTCTTAATTTTACAAAGGCTCCTGCACTCTCGTCATCCCACTCAACTGGGTCTTTCGCCTTCTTTTTCGTCATTTGAATTAGTGGCTTTGCTAGCAGAGAAAATCCTAGTATCCATTGTCGACAATACCCTACTATTCCAAGGAACATTCTTACTTCTCGTTGAGAGACAGGCATCTGCATTTTCTTTATTAATTTTATTCTTTCAGCTGTTATTCTCCTTTTGCCCCTCTCAATCTGGTGTCCTAGATACTTAACTACTGTTGTACAGAACTGCAGTTTTTCAGGTGAAACTTTATGCCCTTCTTCAGCTAGATGATTTAATAAGGCAATGGTGTCAACAACACAGTCCTCTCTGGTGTTAGATGCCACCAGTAAATCATCCATGTATTGTGCTAGTACTGAGCTTCCTGGCATCACTAGTTTCTCTAGACACTTTTTCAATATTAGATTAAAGATGGAAGGACTTTCCGTGTACCCCTGAGGAACACGATTCCATAGATAGACCTTGTTCTCAAATTTAAATGAAAATAGATACTGACTATCTGGATGCAAGGGTATCGAAAAGAATGCTTGGCATAAATCAATTACTTTAAACCATCCTGCACTCCAAGGAATCTGGTATAAAATCACTGCAGGATTTGGTACTATAGGACAACAGGGTTCCACAATCTTGTTTATTTTACGCAAATCCTGAACGATTCTATATTTTCCACTAGGATTCTTCAGGCCCATGATGGGTGAGTTACAAGGGCTACTCATTACCTCTTTTAGTATTCCTTGCCTTACCATTCTGTTAATTTCTTCAATGACTCCTGCTTTTACTTCTGCACTCATTTTATACTGTCGGGTGTTTGGGAAAATCGCACCTTCTTTTACAGTAATCTTAACTGGATCTATTTTGGCCATAAGTCCTACTTCTTTTCCCGTGAAATCCCATACCATGGAATTCACTGTAGTTTTCATTTCTTCTGGTAACTCGTCTCTTGTTATTAAAGAAAACATCTCATCTACTTCTGTACCTTGCTTTGCAATCATAAATTTATATACATAGTCTTCATCTGGGGTCTGAACTGCCACACCATCCGGCGTGCAGAAAATTGTGCAATTCATCTTGCATAACAAATCCCGGCCCAATAAATTTACTGGACCGGAATCACACACTACAAATTGATGCATTTCTCTACAGTTTCCGATTTTTACTTCCATTGGTTCGGTAAGAGGTGTTCAAATCTTCTGATTAGCCACCCACACGACTTGGATAGCTTCTCCAGAGAGAGGAAGGTCTGGGATGTCTGCTGTTCTCACAGTAGACCTGGTAGCACCAGTATCCAAAAGGAAAGTAATATCATTACCTTTCACATTCCCTTCAACATATGGACCTGACTGATCTACCGGTAAGGATGCACCAAGTATGCACTCCTTCTTCCCCTCTCCTAGGCACCGTCATGAGTTAAAGGTACAAAAATCGTCCTGCAAAAGAAATTGTGATGTTACATAATCATTCTTACCACTTCCTCCTTGATATCCGACGTCTGTACCGTGCTTTGCTCTGCTTACATTACCCTGTATAGGTGCAGATGGCAACTGACTCTGAGGATTTACACCCTGCTGTGAGTCATTCTGCGTCTGTGGATTTAAATTTTGATTTGGGCCATTATTATTCCGCATCTTTTTACATTCATCCTTCCAATGCCCCAACTTTCCGCACCCGTGACAAGGAAACTTCTTTTTAGCCTCTTCTCTGCTCATTCGTCCTCTCACTTTTCCTCCATTCCCAGTGTCACCATTCGTTCCAGAATCTTTTCCCTGATTTTCGTTTGGAATATCCAAATTAATTCCCTGTTTCTCAGCCATTTTTACCTGAGCCCACATCACCTTTTCTTGCAATTTCTTGTGCCTATCTTCAATATCATCTCCACAATATTTGACATATTTCAAAATCTCGTCGATGGGCTTCCCCTGCCAGCACAACATGTGCTGCTTAATCATCTGACAAATTTCTGGTTTTAATCCATAAACAAATCGGTAAACGAACTGACTCATGTTTTTATCTCCAATATCCTCAAATACACCATACTGTTTGAATACCTGCAATAGACGCTCATAGTAAGCATGTACCGATTCACTGGCTTCTTGGGTGGTTCTATCTATTTTCACCCAGTCTGTTTCTTTTGGCGGTATTTTCCCTTTCAGGTAAGTTATCACCTGCTGATACTTTTTCATTACATCATTTGACGGGGCACCTGGCTTTGGATCTCTAGGATACTCTTCACTGGGCCAATCAACTGTGATTTTGCAATCTGTCCACAAATCCGCAGGTACCACTATGTCGAACAAACCATCCAAGTCTTTCAACAATACCTTTGACACCTTCACAAACCTCTCAACCTGCTTGTACCATTCAATTGGCTTTTCCCTCAACTTTGGAAAATCATTCGTAAATGACAAAATATCCTGCCTGCTCCATGGGACATGTACATATCTCCCTCCTGGAACTTCTCGCATCGGGTACATTTGATCTCCTTTCCCTGTTTCCTTCATCAAATATTCAGAAGTTGTTCTACTGTATCGTGCCCCTTCCTTTTTCTTTGTCCATCTAACTTTACACTTATCTAGCTCTCCCCATTTCTGCAAAACTGTCATTAATTCTTTTACTTGTAATTTTCTTCCAGAGGCATTCATGTTCTCTAAATCTTTGTCAGAAAAATCTGCTCTGTAGGCTTTTTGTAACACCTTTGACTTCCCTATTTCAATTCCCATCTGTTGAGCTAAATCTGATAATTTCTCATGAAATATTTTTACATTTCTGGTGATGCTTCTCCATATGAACAATAGTTCTTCTTCATCGTACGTATTTAGGCGATCTACCCCTACATTTCCTGCTATCATTTCTTCTAACTCAACTTTTAATTTATAAATATCCATTATCTTTGGGGGTGTACTCTGTTTGTCTGATCCTTGTTCCCACCTTTCTAAGTCTTCCGGTGTAACTACTGTGGCACTTTTGGTTCCTGATGAAGTTATTATGTTTACATCTTTGGAGCAACCAGGTGTTACTCTTCTGGGAGTACTATTTACAGAGTCGCGAATGGGCAAGTCCATTAATGAAATCATAGACTCACAATCACTAAAGTGATCCTCAACCATTACTACTGCTTCAGGTTTAGGAACATTCACAGGTGTAGGCATATCTAGAGGTTTGGGATAATTTACTTTGTCACCATATAAGGGAACCACTGGACCAATCGTTACAGGTATGATCAATGAATCAGGATGAATGCTCAATTGGGTTACTTTCTGAATTAATTCTGCTCTGTTTTTATCTATCACTTCCCTTTCTTTATCGTGAAGTACTCTACTAACTGGTGAATCATGCAATACTTGGGGTACCAAAGGTGTCCTTAACAAGGGTGCACTTGGGGTGCATCCACTTGTCCCTTCCTGATATGGTGGTGGATTCTTTAATATGTCTTCCATAAATTCATCTTCGGAATCTCCAAATCTAGTCAAATGTTTCGTTTTTTCTGTGCATTTACTCCCTAATGATTCTTCTGCCATTAGTATTGGATACAGACCCTCTGTAAGCATTGCTCTTCTCCACTGTTTCATCTGACCGTCCCTTGACTCGTTTTGGTATCTGGGGAAAAATCCCCGATAACCCCTATTACTTCTGGATCGGTCACGTTCAAATGCCTCAGTTTCCCACTCTTCTAAGGCTTCGTATTGAGTTAGTCTAGGTCTGGGTTCTAGGTCATTCATTCTTAATCTCAAATTTTGAAGAATTCTTCCATTAAAAGTACCATTCTCGGGAAAAGCTAATATTCCATCATTTTTGGTATATTCTATCCAATTCTCTATCCATACACAAGTGTGATAACCTCTTTCCATCATCATGAATGAAGCAGGTGTTTTTGCTGGAGGAATGATAATTCCTTCCCTAGTTTTGACTGGTTTATCCTTTTTAAAATAATTCTTAATCTTTTGTAAGACTGACATTTTCCTCTTCTCTCCGTACATTCTGGATAAATCTCGATGTATAAAATTATATTCTGCAAAGCCTAGGAATCTCCTATCCGGACGAGTTCCTATTAAAGTCGGATCACCTTTTAACATACAATCTCCGCTATCCACTAAGATTTCAGCTTCTATGTTGACTACCAATCAAATTTCGGCTAACTTCTGACTCTGAACCAATCCTAGCGCGGCCTTTCAGTGACGTCTTTTCTAACGACCCCTCCTTTACAATCTGCGCTTTCCTTTCCTTCGCTGTTTCAACCAATCCCAGCGCGGCGTTTTGTGACGTCAGCTTCCTCTCCGGCAGCTGACCCTCCCTTTACAAAATCATACGCAAAACTTTATTTTCTCTATACTTCTTTAAAAATTCAGTAACAACATAAAACATTCGCTATCGTGCCAGTTTCTCTAATTTGAAAGAATAGTTTCTCTCTCACACTTAGTAAAACCTTTCCGTTTACTATACATACACTACGAGTAAAACCCTTCCGTTTACCCTTCACATAAACTTTAGAAATACCTGTTACTTCTTCAATGTTACCCTTTCTAGGTGATATAACATCAAAATTTTACCAGCATACTCCTTTGCTATTTCTCACACGCATAGAGTCCCTAACAAGTACTGATAGCCCTGCTTAACTTTTCAGTACTATTTCTGCCTGACAGATAACCTCACTGCAGTATGGCTTCCACTTACCATCCGCTATTCAATTTTCCCCGGGGATTTCTGGACAACATAAAACAAACTTTAAACAATAACGGATGTTAGTTCATAAAAATAAAATTTTCATTACCCAATTAACAAAGTGCAACCATCCTCTGCTAACCAGAAAACTGATCCAGCGGGTTACTAGCAACAAGCATTCACACACACAATACTCACTTGGGCCCATACATTCATACTACGCTAGTAATTTCCGCTGGTGGGTCAGTTGTACTCTTTATCAAAATCCCTGCTACCAATTACCTTTCTGATTGAAGAGTAATGACTTACCAATGGACCCCCTGCTAAATTGGGAAGTTTAAAATGAGTGACGTTCCATACAATTTATAATTTCTGAACTAATCACTGAGTCAAGAAGTTTTAAAATATTTATCTAAAGATTTTGCAGAGTAAAATACAGAGCCACATGATACTTAAATCGCATATCAAGGATGAAGCATAATAATCAATTATCGATCAATGACGGTCCCATAGGAAAGGAGAAGATAGAGACAGCAGCGCAACTAAGGTTTGCATTTATATTTACCTAAAAGTGCGAGAACCAAACCCCTTGGCCAAGGAGTTGGAAAGATAGGACCCTGGAAGGATGAAGAGCAAAGACCTCCTCCCGGATCAGGACAGGACTGATGACCTCTCTATCACCGACGCCTGCGTCGTTCCCCTCTCTGGTACTTCACTTCTCCTCGATTTCTCCTGTGACTTCCTTCTAATGGACTCCTCCGCCCCCTCCTCAGAACCTCTCTGGACAGCGGTTCAGTCTGCAATCGATCAGCTCATCGAGCACCAAATGCCTGGTCTGGTCTCCAATTGACTAATGCTAATAGCTATTATACCCTTCTACGCCCATGTACCTCCCATTAATGTTGCAAAAATATGGTCCACTACTTTTTATTGGACAGGGACAGGGGGTTGATCCTCACACCATATTGATTTTATTCAATTTCTTTAAGCCCTTTGTCTTTAGAATACCGCCCCTCACTTTTAATACATTTGCTTTATTTCCCACCCGTCTCATGACAAAGTTTATACATTTTCCATGTACATTGTTGCATATTATTTATTTTTTGTAAACTTTGTTTATTGCATTTCAAAGACAAATTTCACCAATATTGGTGTCATGCATTACAACACAACATTACAAACAACTGTCATAACTCGTGACCCATCGGTACAGTGCGTTTATAGTTTACATATTTCAAGTTTATCAGTTCTCTGTAATCTTCTGTGCCCACTCCGCCTTATAATACCCCTAAGCTTCTTGTATAGGTGAATTAGTTATGTCACGCTGGTGAAGAAATTGGCGCAATGGCTCCCAAATGTCCCTGGGTTTCGATGTCGTCGGCAGTTCCTCTGCGTATAGCTCCAATCTTTCTTTACAATATACTAGGTCTTTGAGCCAGTGAGTGTCCTGCGGTGCATGTTTATCTCCCCATGTTATGGCAACCCGCCTTTTGGCCATCAACAGTGATACTCGTACAAATTTACCAACAGTGCCCTTCACTTGTGGCAGCAAACCCAGCAAGCACTCCACTGGCGTACACTGTAAATCTATCCCAGTCATTTGGCGTAGGTGCCGCACGACCCGCACCCAGAAATCCGCAACACGTGCACACTCCCACGCCAAATGCCAAAAGTCTGCCTCCAAGTGGCGGCAGCGCGTGCAACGACTAGAGTCCCGGAGGCCATACTTGTATATCTTGGACGGCGTGTAATACAATTGATGAATGTACTTAAAATGTATAATACGAAGGTTGCCATTGGGTGTGAGTTGACTGGTTAGGTTACATACACTTTCCCACTCCGATAACGTTAGGGGTTGGGAAGCCTGTCATTCCACCGGGCTAGACTCCTGTCTGGGGCTCTAGGGATGTCGGCTCGTATTGCTCTGTAGAGCTTTGTGACCAACTTTTTCCGCGTAGGTGTAGTCAACAATACTTGCAGAGATTGTAGAGTAGATGGTTCGTCTGAATATTTCGAATAATGTGACTTTATGGCATGCCTAAGCCTGTGTATCGTGAATGTAAAAAGAGGCGTGGGGTTAGTAATGTATTGTAGGTCCGCCGTCTTGAGGAGTTTACCGTTTGGGTATAGATCCTACATTGCATTCAGTCCAGCTTCTCTCAGTGCCTTCAACGGGCCCTTCTCCTGCAATACCGAGATGGCAGCATGGTGTGCAATGGGCAATGCCGGGGCGTATATGGGTAGTTTGGAGGTGAGCCTGCCAATATCTTGCCATGCTGTAATAGTGGTGTCTATGGGATTAATTTCATCTTGCGGGGTGTTTCTAGATGTATGTGTAATGATACCCGACAGGGGGGTTGGATCGGCGTCACCATCCTCCACGGCAACATGTGGAGTATAAGCATGTGGGTTGAACCAATAAAATGCATATTGCGCTTGAGCACTCAGGTAGTACGCGTACAGGTCCGGGGCACCAAACCCACCCTGGGCGTAGTCAAGTGTCAGGGTAGCCCAGCCCACTCGCGCCTGTTTGCCTCCCCAAATCAATCGGAGCAAAGCCGTACGCAAGGTTTTAAAAAAGTGCAGTGGCATAGTGATTGGGATATTAGAAAAAAGATATAAAAATCTTGGGAGGACAGCCATCTTTATAATGGCTATGCGATCAGATAGGGAGAGCGGTAGAGTAGTCCATCAATCGATTTGCTGATCGAGGGTGGCACAAGCGCGTCCATAATTTTCTTGCCGGACCAACGCCGGATCTCGATGTATCCAGATTCCCAGGTATTTAACTGGATCTGAGGTCCACATTAAGGGGTAGTCTCTTGGCGGAGGGGAAGTAATGGCTGTCAGAGGTATAATGACAGATTTGTCCCAGTTAATAGTTAGACCTGAGAATAGGCCAAATCTAGTGTATTCTCTCAGTAGAGGCGCCAAGTTACGATCAGGCTCCCGCACGAATAGGACCATGTCGTCCGCATATAGGGATATGCTTACTGGGCGATGAAGAAAATTAAGGGCTGTTTCCCAATGTCTTTGACGTATCACACACGCCAGGGGCTCAAGCGCTAGCGCGAATAGTAAGGGGGATAATGGGCACCCTTGTCTGGTGCCCCGTCTTATCGAGAATGGCTCTGACATCAGTCCCTCCACCCTCACCCGTGCTGTCGGGTCATTGTAAAGCAGCCGCACCCAACCCAGGTACATCGGAGGGAATCCCATTCTCTGTAGGATAACGAACATATAGCTCCATTCTATAGAATCGAAGGCTTTCGCCGCATCAAGCAAGACTGCCGCGGCATGTAAGCTTGGATCAAGAATGTGCATCATCGCAAATATAGTTCTAAGATTGTGGGAAGTGGACCTCTCCGTTATAAAACCGGATTGGTCCGGGAGAACCAGCAAAGGCATCAGGGGTTGTAGTCTCATCGCCAGTATTTTTGCCAGTACTTTGGCGTCTAAGTTAATCAGTGATAGCGGTCGATACGAGTCGCAGCGGTCAGCAGGTATGTCTTTTTTAAGTAGCGTTATGATCAGTGCCTGCCGTAGGGAAGGAGGCAAGATGCCCACTTCGTGAGCCTCCGCGTAGACAGCTAACAAGTGTGGTGCTAAAAGGTCCGCGAATTCCTTATAAAACTCAGCCGTAAGGCCGTCTGGCCCTGGTGCTTTTCCATTAGGAAGGTCGCGTATGACCGCTTTAATATCGGATATTCCAATAGGTTGGGATAGATATTCTCTATGGCCATCTGCTAGCCATGCGCATGCAACATCTGCCAAATATTCCGCTATATTGGCTTCGGTCGTGGTCCCGCACGATTGGTACATTTCAGCATAGAAGGCGCGGAATTGCTCCACCTGCTCCAGTGTTGCATAATGCTCTACTCCCCTAGTGTCGGTTATTTTGTCATTGCGCGTCTGCTCGGCACGTATCTTGAGTTTTGTAGCAAGGTTTCTGCCTGGTCTCCCGCCCTCACCATATGCCCTGGCTACATGCCTTCGAGAGAGATAGCGCATTTCAGACACCTCCAGAGTGTCGTACTCAAGAATCAGTTTGTGAATACGGTGGAGTGTTTCCTGGTCCGGATGCGTTGTATATGCCGCTTCCAGACCGGCAAGCGTGGTTTCAAGTTTTGCTAGCTGGTGTCTAAGGTCCTTTAATATACCAGCCGTAGTACTCATACAGACACCCCGGATTGTGACCTTGAATGCCTCCCATAGTGTTGCCGTACTAGCGACCGTGCCGACATTGAGTTCAAAATATTGCTCTATGGCCTTTCTTATGGTGTCAGTGTAAATGGGGTCGAGTAACGCCTCGGATCTGAAACGCCATGTGAATGGGCGGCGCCGAGTATCTGGGATAGTGTAGGTTAGCTGTACTGGGTTATGGTCAGAAAGTGTGCGGGGTAGCGTAATAACCTCCGTGTTCCACCCAGTTATCTCAACACTAATAAGCCAGTAGTCCAATCTGGACCAACTATTGTGCGCAGGTGTGGCGTGTGTGCCCTCCTTCACTGAGCTATTGTGCAATCTCCAGATGTCCACCAACCCGAATTCCAATATAGCTTCGTTTACACATCGGGCAACTTTCGGTGACCGGGCACCCTGTGGGCATGATTTATCCAGCTCAGGGTCTAGGTGTGTATTGAGGTCTCCACCCCACAGTGTGACTACCTCTGGACAGTCTCTAAGTATTCCGACCATGCGCTGAAATGCCTCTGGTTCGTCAGCAATAGGCCCATACATATTAACAAACGTAACCAGTGTGTTTCCAAGTTTCCCATGAACCATGGCGCATCTTCCTTCTGTATCTATATGAGTATTAATTGGAAGAAAAGGGACGCCCCTCTTGACCAGTATAAGGACACCTCTGGCGTAAGAAGAATAGGAGGACGCCAATTTGAACCCTGCCCATTTTCGTGCAATTCTGGCTTCTGTCTCCCTGGTAAGGTGCGTCTCTTGCAGGAGAGCCACTTGTACGCCGTGTCTGTCCAAATGCCCAAACACTTGACGAATCTTTTTGGGGTTATTCAACCCACGGACATTCCATGTCAAACATCTGTATTGTTCACCCATAGGTGCCTGGAGGTGTATATTCTAGCAGAGCGTGGAATCGCCAATTGAGCAGACACATTAATAGGAGAATTTCTTGCACAGAAGAGGTACCGATATAATCACATAAAACTAACTGCAACTTATCAAAACATAATCCCCCTCCCCCCTCCCACTTCAGCAACCCAATCATGCCAAAGCCATACCCATTGCCCAGAAAGGGCTCCAACAGAAACACGGAGGGCTGCCCCTTCGAAACTTGATGGGGTACTCCCATAGGGGGGAACGTAGTGGCGCCTACTTCTCCCCGGTGTGGTAGGGAGGAGGCCGCCTGCAAGTGTATGAGGTAAAGCCTCTGACCCACCTGCAGTCCATTTTTTACATTTGGATATTACAAAAAGTGAGTGCAACCATAGAGGTTAAGTGATCTAAACCCTCCCAACGCTTGCCGGACGCATAGTTCAAGCCTGGCCCACCCACTCATAGTCATCTGTAAGAGAGGCCGCATCCGCAGGCCCCCAGCGTCTGCCCTATACTAATATTTAACAATATGCTAATGTGTACATACCCCTCCAGCAATCTTTGTGTGTCACGAAGAACCCCGCGGCTGGGCCGCAACAACCCAAACGTGAATGTCTAAACCAGTACAGAGCAAACCTGTCAGGAGAAATACATAAACAGGGTAAACAGCATCATGCAGTCAAGGAACATGGAGAGCCGGGACACAGCATCAGTACCGCAATACATCCCCTACTATACGGCCAGATCCGCATCTGGCAGGTCCTCCCCTCCCCGTTATCCCAGAGCAGAAGGAGAGCAGAGACTCGTGTTGTCAGTCATCAATGTCAGATGTGTGCGCAACTGTCTGCTTTTTGCGCCGAATCGACTGGGCGTAGTCCATGGCTTGTTTTGTATTATTGAAGATTTTTGCCGCATTGTCCACCCCAATCCGGAGGCGAGCGGGATACAGCATGGCATAAGGCACTTGTTCTTGTTGCAATATTTTCTTGACCCCTTGGAATTCCTTCCTCGCAGTCTGGACCAGGACAGTAAAATCCGGGTAAAAAGAAAGGGTGTTCCCTTGATGTTGTATGGTGCCCTTCTGACGGGCTATGCGTAGCACCGTGTCACGATCTCTAAAGTTGAGCAGGCGTGCAATAATAGGCCTAGGGGGGGCTCCCGGTGGAGGCCGGGGGGCAAGAGACCTGTGCGCCCGCTCCACCACCAGCATATTGGATAGGGTCTCTGGGCCGCAGATGTCCCGGAAGAGAGCCTCAACATATTCTTCCAGCCGCCCCACATTCGTGGATTCTGGTAGGCCTAAAATGCGCACGTTATTGCGCCGTGATCGCGCTTCGATGTCCTCATTCTTATTTTTTATGAGCGCTAGGATCTTTTCAATGTCCGAGGTCTTGGCTGCAACTTGCTGTAGGCCATCTTCGGTGTCTGATATCCGCTGCTCTGCCTCCCCCAGCCGAGCTGTTTGGCCGATATAGTGTCCATGCGACCATTCAGCGCCTCGATCTTGCCATCTATAGATTGGAGGCTGGCTTGTATCGCCGCAAGCGTCTTTTCAAGTGCGGTGGATGTCTGTGCAGTCGATTCCAGCTCTGAGTCCGATGCCGCATTTTGGGTGGATCTGCCACCCTTACGCAGCTCAAAGTTTAGCCGTGGTTGGTTTTTATCCGGCTTGCCCATATCTACTGAGGGTATAGGATGCACAGCAGCTAGTGCACAGGGGTTGTCGCTGCCACCAGGATTCCCACCAGTGTGGGCAGCTTCACCACACAGCGGTATCACGCTGTCTCAGAACTCAATAAGTGAGGCCTACCGCCCAACCTCACGCTCTGCAACTGGAGCGGGCAGCAGTCCCAGCCCACAGGCACCACAGCAGTAGGGCCGTGATCGCAGTCTTTAGCCCCAGGAGACCCACACTTGTCAACGCGCTCCAGGGCCGCAAGTCCTCCGCCACCCTGGCATCAAGATGCTCGCCAGCAGCTACAGACAGCAAGGTCCTGCACTAGTTTCCACACTTTCCTCCCTGCGTCATTCGGGACTCAAATCTCCGCCTCCAGTGCACCAGCCTCTCAGTCCCAATCAATTGTAACCCATCGAGGCAGGTGGAGGGGGAGAGGCGCTAATGGACCTTAACTACTAAGTGCCAGGCGTGGTAGTGTCAGTGCAGTCTCCCCGGGTCGTGCACCAAATCCCGAGTCTCCGTCCTACAGGGAGCTGGCGGCCATATTGTGTGCTGGGGCCTCTTGTACAGGGTGAAGCCGGGCGCTTGCGTGGCACTCACCCGCGGCACTTCAGGTTCGCGGTGCGTAGGGCCCCAGGCAGTCTCCGCACTCCGTCCGCGCCAGCTCAGGGAAGGGGCTCCACCGTCTGCCAGGTATCGTAGCCGCCGCCTACGGATCCCCGCGCCGCCTCCGCGGTGGGACAACAGGCGCAGCGTCGTGCACCCGGTCTCGGTCAGCGCCGCCCGTCTGCCAGCTTATGCCGGAGCCGCATCCACTGCGGCGCGCGTTCCTCAACTCAGGGGCGATCCCCCGCCTTCAGAGTCATACCGGAGGATAGCTCTCCGCTTCAGTGCACTCCGCTGCCGTGTGAAGCTCGCGGTGGGCCTTAGCCTCTCAGGATTCCTGAAGAATTACGGCGGCGGCCGGCAGAGCTGCACTACTGTGCTGTCATCTTGCCGCGCGCCAAACCACGCCCCCCACATTGTTGCATATTAGTTGGGACATTCATGAATACAGCAATATTGGCCATCAGGTCACAGCCTTGGACGACGTCCAGGTTGACTTCATCCTTCCTCTCTCTGGGCAGTCATTCAGGGAGCATGCGCAGAACCATTGTCACACGAGTTTTCAGTTCACCAACCCCAGGCCCAATTTTTACGAACTAATAAAGTCAAAGAAGAAAATATTAAAATCACAAATAAAATGTTTCACTGTATACCCACTCTTTCTATTCTATTCCCATTTACTTATACACTCTATCCCGCATTAGTAGCATTAGAATACCGCAGTTTAAGTGCAACATGAGAGCAAGCTGCAGCACATGAAAACATAAAGCAGCCATTTTAATGCACACTGCGCAGAAGCAAGAGTTTCCCACCAAGCAAAGAAAGACGTCACACCACGTGATATGGTTGAGACATGCGCAGTAAAGTTCCCGCGCAAAAGCGGCCATTTTCGAATAGACAAGCGTTTCTTGTTAGTTAAAACACATAAGCAAGCTTCCTTGCTACTTATATTTGTATGTGCAGTTATTAATATGAACAATACAAGTTTAATACATTAATACTTATGAGAAGATTGTATTCGAGCAAGTCTCATTTGTGAGTCCTTGCTCCATCAGTGACATAAAGCAGAGGACCAAAATGTCCCTCTGTCTGACCACCACATTGCCTACAAAGAGTATCACATCTCCATAGTCAATGGTTTAGTACAATCACAGCTTCTTAACGCCACATCTATGTACCGTCCCATGAAGATGTATACATCTTCAACATACATAGATGTGGAGTTCAGTAAAGTAAATCAATACTTACCTATATAAATTCCCCATCTCAATATTTTTTTCCCCGATACTTTTGACACAATATCCTGGTAGCACGATATTTGCAGTCAATATTAAGGGGGAATACCTAATGAATAGGTGTTCAGTCAGGGCAGGAAGCAGCAATGGAAAAACACAGATAAAACATATTTTTACTAATACTCACACCTCATACAAACGTCCAAAAGTAAAATACTGAGAAGTAACACATATGCACAGCATGTGGATCTAGAATAGGTTGATGTTGTACAAGAAACTCACCTGTGCCAATATTTATGCAGCAGAAGGCTAATCTACATTGACATAACATGTCCCTTTTCCTGGGTTAAAAAAAGTACTGCACACATAACAAAGATGTACATTATTCTATAAGCAGGAATAATATACTCATCACATGCAACCATAAATGAAAACATTGAATCTAAAAATGATGGTTATGCCGTAGGCAATAAGGGTTTATGATCAATATCATTGTGAGTCATATCAACTCTCAATAAGGTTAGTGCCCAAAATAAATAGTTTTTTTTTCTAACTCTTCTTCCAGGACCAACTATTAAATGGCAGAATACTGCACAGTATTATTGTTTCAAAGTACAAAACTATTTTTATAGGTAAATAGCTCTTTATTTTTTGAGATACCAGATGGGGTCATGACTAAATTATTTGGCAGGGTTAATGGAGAAGGCCGAAGGGAAAAGTCCAGTACACTCATTAGATTCTCTTAAACCTCTAAGTATCACACTTTAAAACTTACTTTAAGCCTAAATGTTACTCACAGCATGTAATTGGACTTGTGATTCCTTTTTGCATTGCATTACAGTAGTGCTCAAGTTCTGCCAATACTAAAAAGAGCATATTTTTCTCACCAAAAGCTTCTTTTCATTTGCTAGGTAATTATGAAGATAGTTGGGTTCAGTGTCCAATTCGTATATGCATAGAAATCATAACTTTCATTTTTTAGTGTTACTGTTCTAGGAAATGGACACTAAAGGACCGATTCACAAAGCCATATGCATTTGCAACAGGCTTCTTTAACTTCCATGTGCATATGGCTTGATTTACAAGTTGAATTTCACTTTTTCAGTTGAAAATTAATTAATTGGCCCTAGTAAATCGATGTACTCACATTTGATATCACCTCAACATGACATAATATAGAGTTTGAGTTAATATTTCCAACTTGAACGAGGAGTGGGTGTCCAGGGTGGAGAAAGTTGTGTACACCTTCAGCCCTGCGAATTTGTGTTTATTCACAAAATATTTATCCGCTCATTCTCACCTTGCAAACAGTTGAAGATTGTTGGACCTGGCCCTCTCCACAGAGTCACCCCCAAACTGTTTACCTTACTCCTCCATTTTTGCTGATTTTGTTTTTGCTGGTCTTAGGGCTCTGTGCACTTTACCACTGATAACCAGCGCTAAAGTGTATGTGCTCACTCCTTAAAAACATGATCCATTGGCTTATCCCCAATTGGTATATTTAAATTTACTTATACGTCCCTAGCAAAGTGGTGCTCTATGTACCCAGGGCATGCAAATTAAATGCTACTTGTGGGTCTGCAACACTTATTATGCCATCCACTTAAGTAGCCTCTAAACATGCCTCAGGCCTGCTACTGCAGGCTGCATGTGCAGTTTTTAAACTTCCATTTCGACCTTTCGAAATAAACCTTTTAATATAATCAAGAGAAGGGGGAGTTAGAAGTATTGAGAGTGGGACCACTCAACTTCCAAATGTAAGCAAAACAAACAAAGGGAAAGTGGTGCCACTATGACGCCTCTCCTAACATGGGAGTCCTAAGGATTTTTTAAAAGGACTCTCACCCACTAGAGTTTCTGCTAGTGGCATGCTTCATCATTGAGTCCTCACCCAGAACACCTACTATGTCTAGGTGGGCTCAACCTTTCAGGGGAGGGAGCACTCCTAAGATCTTCCAGTGGGGTCTCTCTTCGGTTAATAAAATTGTCTATAAGCGGAAAACATTTTTAATTAGTTCTCAACTGGTACTAGGGTAAGTAAGGTTAAAAACAGGTGGCATGTCAATGGGGACTGATTAGGAAACGTTGAGTGTAGATTTATAAAAACGAATTGACTCTTAAATAGTAGCTTTAGATTTTCATGCAGAAAATATACCGGTGCTTCTCATAGAAGGCAACGTTTGTGCACCATTTTAATGCAGTGCAGAAAAGGTGTTGGAAATCCACTTATGTGCTGTGTGCAGCAAACAATTGTGAACATGATGCAGTCCAAGAATTTCCAGGATGTTCTAATTTGGCAAGAATTTTTTATTTTGTTCTATTGCTTTTTGCAGCCAGCAGTGCTGTTTTAGTGCCGCCAATGTTTTATTTAATCTACCTAAACAAAAGTAGAAATAATTAACGTTACTACACATAACACTAATGTAAGAAATTGGGTTATTGGTAGGGGTGGGCATAGCTCATGTAAATTGCTGTAACATAATTAAGTAGAATTACCACAAAATTATGCAAGGATTTGCGTAATTAAGTGAGAAGAGTAATTCAGCATTTAGTGCTATTTTCTTAACGCAAAAATGCTTCCTTGCATCGAAAATGGACATGAGGATGCATTTTGCACTAAGAAATGATGTTGAATGCAGAAGAACACAAATATCAGCTCACTTCTTCCCCCAACTTACTATTGGCATTTAGCTCTATTTTCTTAATGCAAAACAACACAAACAGAATTGCAAGCTGCCACTTGCGCTCGCTTAATTAATTGTATATGTGCTTATTATCCTCCCAAATTAATCTTAAATACACAAGCTGGTGTAATCATGTAATTATTGACAATTCTTACTCGTCATGCCCAAAGAATACAGATTCTTCCTAACTAAAAAACAACCGGACTCTGGTAGTGGTTTGAGATGTTATAGATGTGGATTTTTAGGACATTTGGCAAATGAAAAAAAATGCCCTGCTCGCAACCAACGCTGCTCTGCTTGTGGAATAATTGATCATTTTCAGAAGGTCTGCAGGAAAAAAACAAGAAGAACACTTCTATCAAGCTGCTAGAAGAAGATTCCGAGTCTGACACACAAAATATGGATACAGAGGACACCAACATGTGTGTTTTGAGTGTAGACTCAGGCTCTGAGTCTGAGGTTTTAGGAGTACATGGTGAAAGGAAAAAATCTAAATGTGAAATTAATGTTGGAGGTGTATTACTTAACATTACTGCTGACTCTGGCTCCTCATACACTATAATAAGTGAATCAGTATGAGAAATTTAAACCAGTGCTTGGTGAGAATTTGGAATTCCCTGAAATAGCTCCCAAACGTTTTACGGGTGAAACTATTTCCTTGCTGGGGTACAAGAAATTACTTTTCCAATTTAAGAATCGTACTGCAGAATGCAAATGATATGTTTCAAAATCGGATCCCTCTGTTTTGGGGTGGTGGGATAGGGGGGATTTATGAATCATTCTAGATCCAAATAGTCCTCATCCAGTACTAGCCATACAGGATAAACGGAATGTTGATACACTACTTGAGGAGTTTCCAGACGTTTTCTCTGATAATGTAGGAGAACTCAAAGGTTTTCAACATAAGATCATTCTTGAGACAAATGCAGTTCCTTGCATTCATAAAGCAAGGAACATACCCATTGCCATCAGAGAAGAAGTTTCCCAAGAAACTGACAAATTACTAGAGGCGGGAATAGTAGAGCAAGTTGATTCCTCTGATTGGATTGCCCCTTTAGTGGTTGCGAGACTAGCCAATGGGAAGCTTAGGCTCTGCATTGACTTGAGGGATTTAAATAAAAATATTCTTGTCAACCAATTTCCCCATCCTAAGATCCATGAAATGCTGACTATCACCAAACGTGCCCAGTGGTTCACGACCATCGAGCTTACATCGGCCTACCACCAGGTGCCCTTGCATCCTGAAAGACGAGGGTTAACTGCCTATATTATACTCTTTGGGTGCTTTCAGTTTGTTAGGGTACCATTTGGTTTAGCATCGGCAGCCGATATGTTTCAACGGTTAATATTTAAGATTTTTAAGAAAGAAAAAACAGTTATTTTCTTTCAGGATGATCTTTTGGTGATGGGCAAGACGAAGGAAGCGCATGACGCAAATCTTAGGAAGGTCTTAGGCATATTACGCAGTAAAGGTCTAACAGCACAATTTGCCAAATTTAAATTTGCAAGTAACCATGTAACCTATTTAGGACATGAAATTAGTGGAAGGGGAATAGATACAAAAGCATCTCTAGTGGAGCCAATTAAAAATGCTCCTGTTCCTTCTAGCAAAGATGAAATCAGAGTTTTCTTGGGACTAGCTGAATTTTACGCAAAGTATGTCATGCACTTTTCTAGTAAAACCTTTCCTTTGAGACAGTTACTAAAGATCAGATCAGAGTTCACTTGGTCTGAAGGGTGTCCGGTTACATTTCAGTTGATAAAGAATGACATTTGGCTGCAACTGCTCTTCAGGGTTTTAATCCATCTTTGAAGAGTATTGTAACCACGGGCGCCAGCTGCAAAGGGTTAGGAGCAGTTCTTACTCAGATTTATTGGGATGGTAAAGAAGTGATTGTTACTTTCGCTTCACGTGCACTTACTCCAATGGAAGAGAGGTGCTCAGTTATCGTGAGAGAGGCCCTCGCTTGCGTTTGTGGTTTGGAGCACTATAGAGCCTTCATTTGGGGCTCTCATTTCACTTTTAGAAGTGATCACAAACCTTTAACAAAAGTTCCGACCACTAGTGGATTTATGAATGCTTCTCCTAGGTTGACAGGTATGTCTATAAAATTGTTAGATTATAATTATGATGTGTGTTACGTTCCTGGAGTCAAGAATAGAATTGCTGATTTTCTAAGTAGATTGCCTCTTTTTTTGAAAACCATACCGGATGAAAAGTGTGAAGACATGTGTGGAAATTGCTGAGGGTATACTGGAACATAAATGGATGGGGCGACGAAAAAGGGTGATATTTTGCAGAAAGTGAAAGCATGCATTCTAGAGCGGTGGCCTGTTAAGAAGAACATAGAAAACATATTGCGTGTGTATTGGGAGTTAAGACATGAGCTGTCTGTGGAAGAAGGTAAGATACTACGAGGAGGCAGGATAATTCCCCCTGAATGTTTTAAAGACAGATTGATAGATATTTGCCATGAAGGTCATCTGGGGATTACTAAAACCAAATCTAGGAGAAAGTTGTTGTATTGGTTGGCCTGGTATAGAGTTGCAAATAGAAAAAAAAGTGAGGAATTGTGTGTTGTGTAACAGTTCAGAGAAAAATCTTATAACGTTGAAACCACCTCTTTGACCGATAAAATGCCCAGAGATGCCTTGGGAGAGGTTGGGTTTGGACATTTTGGGTCCGGTACAGGTTGGGTCTCAGTCAAAGTATGTGATCGTGGTGATTGATCATTTTGCCAAATGACCAGAAATCGAGGTAGTTAACAAAGTTGATGCTCAAACTGTTGTTTGGTTTTTGGATAAGTTATTCTTAAGAAAAGGTCTACCCAAAGTAATTCTAACGGATAATTCAACTCAATTCTGTTCAGAGGTGTTTAAGGAGTATAAGAAGAAACGGTGTTGGGCACAAGTCTACTTCTATTTATCACCCAGCGAGTAATGGAGCTGTTGAGCACTTCAACCAGGTGCTCATGAATACTATACAATTGGCCAAGAAAGCCAAGATTTGCTGGGTGAAGGAAGTGTGGAGGACTGTGTGGTTGTACAGCATCACACCATGTTCTACAGGGTTTAGCCCTTTTGAAGTAATGAGGGGTAGGACACCTTATTGGAAGGACAACGTGGGATGGATGAAGTGTGCCAGAAAGAGTGAGTGGACCCCATTAGCTGTCTTATTACGATAAGCAGAACAAATGTAAGGACATGGCCGTTCAAGTTGGAGATTTGGTGAGAGTTAAAAGACCGGGCATTTATGGAAAAGGTGGAGGAAGATTCTTTCAACCTTTACGTGTGCAGAAAGTATTATGCAATTCTGTTTTGTTGAGTGATGGGAAAGTCTAGCACTTGGGGTGCATTTTTCCATGTAAAGGGGGAGGAATGTGTACCAAGTTGGATACTAATGTAGTGCACACCAAGAATTTTGATTGGTTAATGTGTGAAGATAGCCGTGATGTTGGGAATAGAAGAGAATAGTGGGGATCGTGAACGTTTGCAGCAGGGGTGCAATAATGGTGATGTCCAATCTGAGAAGCAACCACTATCTATCACCAAGATAGATGAAGATGCAAGATTGAAGAGTTTGGATAAACCTAGGATGGAGCAATTGCCTACTTCTTCCAAAGTGGGGGGTGTGTTAAGAGCAAGTAGAAGTGGTCAGAGCATTGTGAGGCCAAAGAAGTTACAGGATTTTGTCTGCAAATAATATGTGATTTTTCTTGCAGGGTTTTAGTTGTCTTGTGTTTTAGATATATTAGGCATGTCTTGTCTGCAAATAATATGTGTTTTTTGCAGGTATTCAATTGTGTTGTGTTATAGATATATTAAGCATGTATTTTCTTCTATTAGAGGAAAGATGTGTTGTAATTAGAGTTGTAGTATTGTTCGCCTTCCCTCATTGTTTTTATCCTATCTCCCTTTTCTCCCCTTTGATTATCCTTAGTGTATAGAGTTGTCATAAGACTGTATAAGGTAACATGGAATGGTACTAGATATTCCTGAGGACAGTTGGAATAGTTGCACCAACTGGAAGTACATACTGTTACTGCTTCGCTGAGGTCTAATTATTCAATAAAACTTTCTACCGCTACCAAAGTGCGTATCGAATTACTACAGGGTCATTTATAACATATTTTAGGGCGAGAGCACAAGCTATTTGCCTCTGGTTAGCAGCGGCGGTAAAGTGCACATTCCTAATGCCAACAAAAACAATTTCAGTCAAAAGAAGGGGTGAAGGCAAAAGGTTTGGGGCAATACCATGCCAAGGATGTCAGGTCTAACAAATAACTGCTGGAAAAAACAAAATAATAATGATGTACTAGTGACCTACATGTGACATATTACATGGGTGAAAATGTAAAAATTGTTTTTGCAAAAAGGAAAGAGCATTGATCTTTAAATAGAAATGTAGAAAAATATCATACCATTCACAAGATATAATATTCTGCAAGACAGGGCCACGTGTACAACTTTACAAAGTAGTTCATGTAATCAATCGCTTGTTAAATTGTTGATTGTGGTGATTTAGTTTTAATTTAGTTGAAAGGTTTTGTTATCCACTCCAACACAGTGTTCCTGGAAGACCTAAGTGGAGTTATTTCAGGCTTGCTTCTGTTGGCATGTGGGAATTTGGCTCGCAGAGTTTTACACCAATTGAAAAATGTTAACATTCTTGGCAAAAACATATATATATCTACAATAGTCTAAGTCAGAAAAAACGATGTTTAAAAAGTTGTTATTTTTTGGAAATGCTAGACTGCACTTCAGTTTATTGGTTGCTTATCACGTGCTTTACTTGAAGCACAATAAACATAATGAAAATAATTCTGAAATTCCTTACCTTCCTACTGTGGTCAAAGTATTTTCCTTACAAATTCTGGAGTTCTTGCAAAATGTGCGTTTTAGCATAGTGCAGGCATTGTGAGACAGTGTTGTAAATTAAGTGTTGCACTAGAGCTTGTGCGCCTGTATATCCAATAACCACCGGTGTTACTTTCCAAGATTCTTTAGCGGCAGGTGTTAATTATTCTTTTTTAGACCCTATTCGGTTAGTGGGAAAAAGTGATTTACCATCTGCTTTGTTGTCATTGAATGTAGCTGGCCTACATTTGATACCCGAGGTGATACCCGAGGTTTAGAAGTGAATACCTCCAAAACAAATATCATGATGTTTAAACCTCATAAATCGTTTAAAGGGGGTTTCAGGGGGCGCAGCCAAGATGGCGGCGGAGTAGGACGCTTCTCTCCGTCTCTCCCGCTCGCCGCCGGCCTGAAAGCCACTTAAAAGCAGAGTCAGACCCGAAATAGCAAGGGAAACGCTGGGCCAGATAGCAAAAACAACGCACTGACCTATGGTGTCCGTCGGAGCGGGGTGCGTCTGCCGGTGCCGAGAAGCTGCGGCTGGTGCGCGGCCTTGAGACCCGGAGGGCGCGGCCGGCGCTCGGAGGTGACTGTTGAGATTGAGGTGGTAGAGGCGGGGGACTGATCGCAGCTGACCGAGGCAGTGGAGCGCAAGATTGCAGTGACTGGAGGCAACAAGGTGAGGCCGCGGGGTCCAAGAGAAGGAGACGAGCGTGGACCGGAGCGCATCCAAGCACCTTGCAGCAGCGAGTGAAGGCACCAGGCGGACCTGGGGCGGATTGAGGAGCTCCGGCTACGTGCTGAGTTAGCAGGCCCCTGCCTCACACAGACACACAAGGGCTCAATTGAGGCGCTGGGTGAAGGAGCAGATGGAGGCAGTATGCGCCGGTTGCCCGAAGGGCTAGCCTAGAGGCGGGGCTGCAGGTTGAGTGAGCCCCGGGGACAGCCAGGCGGCCGGGGGCAATTACATGGGCCCCACGACCCTGGCAGGCCTGAAGGCGCCACAGAGAGTTAAGTGGCACAGGAAGAGCAAGCAGGCCCGGAGTCAGGCATAGGAGCAAGCAGCACTTTGGGAGATCTGAGGCGGATCGAGGGCGCTCCAGGGAGGCAGCAGCTCTCTTCCGTCCCGGGGCCACTTCCGACACGACTGGACACGTTAGATCCCACCCGGATGGTGAGGGGGGCATCACAGTGGCCCTGGCTTGAGGAACAGTGGCCCCAACAAGAGAGACTACCAGATCGGGGAGGATTACTGCGGTGAGCCCAGAGAGGGGGCAGAAGTAGCCGGCCTTTGGTCTGTGGTTGACCTTGACACAAGAGGGTGCCTGACCAGGTGAGCTGTTGGGGCAAAGGAAGATAGTCCCTCAGACCACGACGCCGGGTGCCCTAAGGCTATCTGCATACTAGTTGAAAACAACAGGAGTGCACCCAGGTAAAGGGGAAGGAGGGAGCCGGTGATCCACCCCCCCCGGAAAGACAGAGGGGCAGGGAGGGAGCGACACGTCCAAAGCAGCACAATGGCCATAGAAGCAAATGGCGTCCGCCAGAGTTAAGAAAGGGGGTTCTATAAAAGAGTTGCTCCTAAAAGCAGGGGGACAACAGGAGGGGGAGAACAAGAGTGGTCCGAGTAGAACAACATCCCCAACCACAGAAGATCCAGAGCCTCCAGTTACACGCCCCTATCTAGAAGCCTTGTTTTCAGGGCTACGGGAAGATCTCCTCGCAGTCAAGAAGGATCTCGCAGAACTGCAGGCCATCTGGAAAGAAGTTACAGACATCGGAGACAGAGTAGACACGTTAGAAGCAAGAGATACATCCCGAGGTGAAGAAATTGAACTCATGCAGCAGGAGATCATCCGCCTGTCAGAGCAGCAATTGGACTTACAGGCCCATGCAGAGGATTTCCAGGAGGAACAACATCCGAATTTGCGGTGTGCCACGAGACTCAGAGGGAGGGAACATCGAAGCATACGTGTTAGACCTGTTTAAACACATCTTGGGCAACGCGACATCAGAAGAGATCCGCCTAGACCGGACCCACAGGGTGGGCAGCTGGGGGCCTGGGAAGTTCCGCCCTTTGGACATTCTAACGTGCGTCCACAGCTTCCCCCTCAAGGAACAGATTCTTAAAAGGGCACAAGAAGCACAATCCATAGAATTCCAAGGCCAGACGGTGCATCTGTTCCAGGATCTCGCTGCTTCCACGCTTCAAAAACAATGATAATTTAGACAAGCCACTATGTTTCTGTGGGACAAGAAGGTGGCCTACTCATGGGGCCACCCCTTTCGCTTGGTGTTGGGTGGCAGGGTCAACTCCGACAGTTGCGCTCTCTCTCTGAAGCTTGTGAACTACTTCAGCTAGAACAGTCAGAGGCATCACGATTGCGTGGACAGAGCATCAGACAGAAACAAGAGGGAGAGGGAAGATGGCAGAGAATCCCCGGGGGCGCAGGGGCTCAGCCCTAGACAGGGAGTCCATGGCAGCTGAGAGGAAAGCAGTGCTGGACAAGCTGGCAGAGGGCAACACAACAGGCGCATCTACATGAGATCTCAGTCAAACTTAGAAGTGCCGGCGGCGAGGGGGGGATATGAGACTACGAGAGAACGCAACCTAACCAGGCAGCAGCACGCACCCCACGTTGGACTTTTTTTCCACTAGAAACGAGATGGCGGGCTTTGCCCCATCTTCACACCAGGGACTTTGTTTTTTCACTGTTGCTGTTCGGGGGATGGTTCAAGGGTTCCTGCTGTCCATCATTTTCTCTTAGCAACCTCAGACGGGGTAACGACACATGGGGGCTTGGGGGGGAGGCGGGAGTCTGACCCGTGCATGGAGGAGCTCCACAGGCCCTGGATATGACTGCGGGACCTGGGAACCTGAGGGCTGTGACCCTTAATGTTAAGAGTCTCAATAACCCAGTAAAGAGGAAAGTGATATTGTCCTATCTCGAAAATGCACGGGCAGACATATGTCTCATATAAGAAACACATCTCCTCCGCAGGGACTGGAACAGGCTTAAGTCCCGATCCTTCCCACAACAATTTTTTTCCTCCACAATGCATAAGGCGGCGGGGGTAGCCATCCTGTTTAAACATACTTTTCAAGGAAAGGTGGGTATAAAGGTAGCAGAAATCAAGGGAAGTCTCTTGGGATATCAAATACTCATAGGTTCACAATCCATAATCTTGGGTTCCATATATGCCCCAAATGAGAAGCAGGAGCAGTTTATTCACGAGGCCATTGGGGACTTGATGGCGAACTCAGATAGGTGGGTGATTTTGGGTTGGTGATTTAAACCTAGTCTTCCATAATGACCTAGACCGCTCTACCCATCGTCAAGGGGCAACGGGGGTGCTTAGCGTAGGGGGACATGGCTGGGTGTGAGAATTGGGGCTGAGGGACCTATGGAGAGACCACCACCCAGCCACGAGAGATTACACATTCTACTCCTATGCCCATCGAACTTACGCTAGACTAGACTACTTCCTGGGTTCTAGGGAAGTACAGGAGGCGTTCATCTTGGTGGAGATCGAACCCTGGACCCTGTCGGATCACTCCGCGGTTGTCCTAGACCTGGCGCTGCCACCCCAGAGCCAAACGTCCAGAATTTGGAAGCTTAGGGAGACTATGCTGCGCCGCTCAGAAACAGTCGAGCAGGTGGGGAAAGCCATAAGGTGCTAGCAATAAACAACACCCCTGAGTCCTCCCCCGCGTTGATATGGGATGCCTTGAAGGCGGTTATCAGGGGCGAGTTGATCGCAATTTCAGCGGCAGACAACAGGACTAGGCGAGCTACCAGGGCAAGGCTCCAGGAACAAGTTCAGGAACTAGAGCGCATTCACCATCGCACCGGGGCTTCCAGGGTTTGACCGGGGAGCCACCTTACACAGAAGAATGGCGGGACATATATTATAGGGCACGACACACGACGACCAATATCTCTAGCACGGAGACAGCAGTAAAAATTACCACCTACTGGTACTGAACCCCAGTCTGGCTATATCAAATCAGCCCAGATTGGGGGGATAAATGTTGGAGATGTAAAAACTCCCCAGGGACTCTGATTCACATCCTTTGGGAATGCCCCAGATTAACACACTTTTGGGAAGCAATCTTAAAAGAAATAGACACCCATTTTGACACCCAGCTCCCTCGGTTTCCCTCCTATACTTTACTAGGCCTCCCTAACCCACTCACGTACCCGCTGCGCTCTAGACGGGGCAAATACATTACAATGGCCCTTCGAGCGGATTAACAACCTCCTCCAAAGCCGATCTATAGGGGTTTTAGTACAGCTAGGTCTCCAATCCTTTTGAGCCCTGTGGCAGGTTAAACAAGGTTTTTTAAGGCTGTTTTCTTTCGATATCAAATCACTCAGATTCCCTGAGCCCCAAATTTCTGCACTCTAAAGGGCTGCAGACTGTACCTTTGCCCTATATACCTCGATGATTGGAGCGACTGATATTGGGGTGGTGACTTTGTAATGCTTGATAACTGTAGAAGCACTATGAAGTAGGGACATTTCTGATTTTAATATTAAGTTCTTCAATTTAGCAGATTTGTCGATCTTAATTCCCATGTAAGTTAGAGTTTTCTCCCTCTCAAGTGAAACCCCCTTTATGTTTAAATTTGTTTATTGTGCTGCAAACCACTTTCAAAATACACGTTACAAGCTGAGGTGGCGTGAACATTCGGCCTTCCCAGCCCCTCGTGCCCCTACCCCTCCCTACACCCTTCCCCCAACCCCCTTAGGGTGCCATCTGTATCCCAAGTGTGTCCTATAGATAGCCTCTGTGACACAAAAACCGGGAGGAGCTAGGAGGCAGGTGACTCTATCAGTCGCAATAGCCTAAGGTACCTGGGGCGAATATGCCACGTTACAACGCATGCGATACATCGCATGCCATTACAACGCGGTCGTTACAGCGACCGCTTTGTTACATTGCATACCATTATAACGCAAGCGTTACAAGGACTTGCTGTAGAGGGCGCTGGATGTTGGAATAGTATAATTTACTATTCTAACTCCAGTCTGTGCAACAGTAGGGAAGGTGTTGGATTTTAAATCAAACACCTTCTGCCCCCTACAGCAAGTCATTGTAACGACTTGCATTGTAATGGTTTGCGATGTAACAACGTGGTCGTTGTAACGACCACGTTGTAATGGCATGCAATGTATCACATGCGATGTAAACGATGTTTCCCACCTGGGGCATGTCAGCTCAGTGAATTCCTGTAAGAGAAGTGCTATGAATGGGTGCCATGTCTCTCTAAATACGTCTCCCCGTGGGTCAAATGTCGTTGCCAGCCTCTCCATCCCTAATAGGTCACAAATGCGGTGAAGCCAGTCTAGTCTTGATGGAGTCTTATCGGTACCCCATAGGGCCAAAATCGCTTGGTGTGCCGCTATGGATATCTATAGACAGTTGCATTGCATTATGGACCTTGGAGTTCTGGCAATCAAAGGCGCATTGTGATTGGAGATCAACCCACTCAAATATTCCTATAATGATGCATTAGTCAAATATTAGTTAGAAGATGGGTTTCAAATTGATCGCCCAGCGGTTATGAACTATGAATGTACATTTAAAGTGAAATTACACGAATGAAATCTGTGCACTTTGAGTCCTTCCTCACTGTTTATCACCTCAGTATATTTAAACCTAGCAGAAACTGACTCTCGTAATCAGCATATGATTAAGACCCAGTGGGGTCGAAACGCGTAATGCCATATCGGTGAAGTACCTGCTGCAATAAAGGACCTGTTTTTACTTACTCTCTACTGGAGGGCTTGTTTCTCATGTGGTGATGAACTCGAGAGTTTTCATTTGCATATACAGCGGTGACTCCACTACCAAGCCCCGACTCGTGAGGCTGAGGCATCCTTTTCGTCAAGCGTGCATTTGAAATATATATATATATATCTATAATATTCTACACTTTGTAATCTCTTGTGAATCACAACAAAAAGGGGGTGTCAAAGAGACATTCAATCCTTTCTTGCAATTCACAAGGAAATAAACACATCAATGATTTAGAACTTCTCTGGAAGTCACAAAGCACTGAAAGATTACGAGCTGCTAATGTGACCTGCACTTGAGGAACAACTCCACTGTGCAATTTTCAGGTTTTGGCCAAAGGGGTTCTAGAGGACAGGGATCCCATGGATAACTGCGTGCTTCTCTGTTGCCTCTTTTGTAAAAAGAGACTTTTTTCGCATTGAAACAGCTTCAGTACTGGCAATTTGTTAATGCAAATGCAGTCATCATGGACTGCTGTCCCACGTAGCCTCAATTTCTGAGGACACAGATGATCACACGGATGCATAGATGGAATCCTGTTCATGAATACTGATGAGTCAGAATTTCTGTGAATTCTTAATACCAGTCTCTTCCACTGTACCAGACTGACAAACCCACCACTGCGCAAACAATCGGACAGATCTCATTGCAGATGATGTGCAAACTCTGTCCTGGATTGCGACTTGGCCAATATAACATTTTGCTTCACATGCTATCTGAAAAGAATGGTTGGAGAAGGTTCAACAGAGATCAGCACAATCAGCGTCTTTGATCAACTGAGTCCATGACTGTTGTGCTTTATCCACTTTTCAATGAATTGTAGACAATCGAGCACCTGTGAGTATCACCACTGGCTTGATCTAGGAATAAGCCAATTTGCATAAATCCATGTAAATCTCAAAGGAAATCTGATATTGTAGATGGTACCTCCAAAGAAGGTAAATATGTTTTTGTAATCTCAGCTGTATAAAATATCAACAATTTTGCATACAACGATATTCAAGTTTCATTAGGCCCTGCGACCCTCGATCTGCTGACCCAGTGTATTCAATCCAATCCGATCAAATGCTGACCCAGTTTAATGCAAAGGGGCTTTTTCAAATTGTCAAATAAAATCACTTTACATATGAGCCATGACTGAGTATGCAGCTCCTTATGCACAAATAAAATCTTACAAGGTATACTCCATCAGTGCATTTCCATCTGAATGTGTGTAAGATTGAACCCACACCATTTTAAGATTGGGTCAACTATCAATATACATGAAGGGGCACTTCCCAGGCATACATTGGGAGGCCCTCCAGAAGTTTCCATGAAGAAACTACTTGTCATCTTATTGCAACAATGCGAACCCTTTTTAGACAAAGTGAAATTGCTTTGCCATAGTCATCCAGTAAGAAGACATGGCAGTCTCATTGCACCCTATAAGCCTTGCTGCATGCCTCCATTTGCTAGTCTAGAAGTAGCATTGCAAGCCTGTATTCCTGGACTGGTTACGGAATTTGAAAATTACACAGAGACTTAGTACATAGATATTCTTGCGTTTGTGACTGAGCAAAGCCTATTGCTTTGGTCTGGACATACCATGAACAGTACTAAATGCTTAGTAAACATTTTGTAGCCTTATGGCACTCGTGGAAGCTAATATATAATATCCATGCGTTATAATGTTATTATTATTATTATTATTAGTATTAGCAATAATAAAAACAACAATACAAATAATACTACAAATAATAATACTATTATTATACATACTGTGATTTTCTTCTTTTATGGTTATTAATGTTGTACATACCATTAGCTACCACAGATTCCGCCTTGTCACAGAACTTTAAGTATCAGGTGTTTCTATTATCTAACTCTGTGACACAGATTTTACCAACTCTGGAAGAAGGAGAAATGGGTGAACGGCTCTTATAATAAATTTATCTCTGAAATATCGCAATGCATTGTGGATTTGCTTGGAAGATAAAAATACATGTATATTTTTGTTTCAGGTTAACCAATTTGTCTAATCAAGCTTTTAATTATTTTTTTCCAGGTTGGCTGCCAAGCTATTATGGTCTTTCTCCACTATTCTGTAATGGCAAACTTCTATTGGTTATTAATTGAAGGACTTTATCTGCATACGCTCCTCGTGGTTATATTTTCTCCTAACAGACACCTGATGTTATACCTACTAATTGGATGGGGTAAGATAATCAACATGTTTTTGAGACATATATATATTGTTCTTTGAAGGTGGTGGTAACACTTCCTTGTACCTAGTGGTTTGAAGAGTCTGGTTATTTTTTTTAATTGGTCTAGAGTTTTTTAATTAGCAGTAGTGTCCTAAAACGTCTTTAAAAAGCAACATCATCTTGTTGATTTTCCCATTAACTCAACACTGTTGTTTGGGGGTCAGGGGGTTAGGAGTTAAGGACTGAAGGGCTAAGGATTATGGTTTAATAGCATAGGGTTAAATGATATGGGGTAGGAGCTAAGGGTAATTGTTTGGTTCATAGTGTTAAGGGTTTGGGGAATAGAGTTAAGGTTTTGGGATATAAGGTTTGGGGGTCACGGTTTAGTGTGTGGGAGATAAGGATTTATGGGTTAAGGAGATAAGCGTTGAAATTATAGTGTTAGGGGTATAGGGTGGGTGACTTAAGACTAGATGAAGAGTAAAGGGTACAAGGTTAAGGATTTGAGGTATAGGGTTAAATATTTTGTGTGTAGGACTAAGGATTAAAGTGGTTAGGTATTTATGGTATAGGGTTACTCTGATCATTACATTTCTTTAATGTCACAGTTCAGAATTTGTTTATTTAAGGTGCATTGATGAGAGTTACAGTTAACATAGCCCTATGTATATTGCTTTACACAATAACACTGCATTTAATTTATTTCAATGAAGAGCACTTCAATTTAGAAGTGATGTAATTAGGAGTGTTGAAAACAACTCAATGCTACTTCTCAGTAAAAGAGACTAATTTGGGGTCTGACTATGATGAGGCTTGGGTGAGACGTGTCTCCCATCCCTCTGCCTGGTATGCCCTGTTGCACGTCTTGTACTTCCCTCTGTAAAACTGTACATTTGTCAGACAACATAAACATCAGGATTGTGTCAGACTGATTCCTTGCACACCCTAAGAATATGTTGTCATATGTTCCCGCTAGCTACAGTGCACCATCTGTGCCCCTAACCCTACAGGGCAACAAATGTTTGTGCAACCTTAGAACATAATAACCCTAATCCCCCAAGGAAATCGTGGTAACAGATATAGAACCTTTTCATTTGGACTCTCATGCATACCCATAGAACAATACAAGAGATATTTGGCAAGGCTTTACAATATTTATTGAAGCGTTGTAATTCTTGCATAAAATACGAGCGCAGTGATGATTAGTAGAGTGAAACAGATTAGCATAATTAGCATCACAAGAACAGTGAAAAGAATGAACATTTCTACCATTGCTCTAAGACAGTGAATATATGCAGGCATATAAGTACTGTGTATTGTTGTACTCCTACCTAGTGATTCCTAACCTAGTTATGCCTAGGGTGGGTCATCTGCCAAATCCCTGCCAAAGAGGACTAACTCCCCGTTACCTGTGCGTACGTGTCATCAGGCTGCCCATCTTGGTGTAGAGCTGGACATCCCTTGTGTTGAGCTGTAATACCAACATGAAGGGACCTCACTGTGTCAGCTGATTTCTCCTCTGTCTCAACACGGAAGTGGTCGTGTACTTATAATAACAAAACTCATGTGGCTATGTCCCAACCCCTGTCAGGCAGCAATTGTTTATTCTAGTTGGATAGCGGAGTCGCCAACCGGACAAATAACAAATATGACATTTGCGCAGTGAACTTTACCCCTTGTACTGTGTTGTGATAATGTAACCACAAAGTAGAAATGTAAGCAATGCAGATTCTGAGAATTTTATCCTGCATTGACACGCATGCAAATGTATGTCAAAAGTAATTGTGTGTAAAAGAGAAGGCAACTTAAGAAACTCGAGCATGTAAATGGCGGTGTTTCTACTTGGCCTATGCTAACCACGTGACAACCACTCCTTGGACGGAAGTCGAGAAAGTTATCCCTAGATAAATGCTATAATTTGAGAGTCAATCAGTGTAAAAGAACCCTACTAAAATCTAAAAAAGAATTATGCTTCTTTAAAACAAAGAGTATACTGGAAGCCATTAAAACCATTAAAATGCTAAAAGCAAATGTAAAACAATTTAAAAAGCAATTTTGTTTTAAAAACTAAAAAGCTGAATTAAAAATTGTCCCACGGCTCGAAACTTCCAGGTTGTTATGTTTTCTGAGAAGTAGACGAAACATTGCTGTTCCCAGCAACCACAGACAATGATCCCAGAGGCACCCATCGAATCAGATCCATGGAGCAAACATGTTCCCATCCATCCGCTTTATCAGCCGAAGAAGGAAGAGTAGCCAGTGCAAGATCTGCAGTAGTCAAACCAAGACCCAGATCACTAGAAGCAGAAGTATCCCTTGAGGGCTCATAGAATGCTTTTAGAAGCACTGGCAAGTGCAAGAGACAACAGTACAAGTGGGCCGTTAATGGGCTCACCATTAAGTCAATGTCCAAAGACTGAACCAGTTGCGTTCCTAGGCATACATCCACGGCACACTCGAAAGAGCACAGAAGACAGTGGAATACAGGCTGCACACAATGTAGCCACACAGGCCGAAAGGATAAGAACCAGTGTTCATTCAGTTCCTAAAGCAAGGGTGCACCAAAACATTGTATCATGTGTTCATGACACAGGAGGCCATGTGGAAGTATTAGTTCCATTTGGCCTCTTAATGGGACATCAATTGAGGAGCAGAAAAAATAAAAGCACAGTCCTGACAATCAGGAACAGGAGACCTCCAAAAGTGCTTCCCTGCACAGAGTGTATGAACGATGGAATAACTCTGAACACTGTCTGGCAGGTACTAACCAAGCCAGAGCCTATTTTCTTAAAGAAGTGTGCCACTCCTGCGGTACTAAATGCAAAAACAACAATTGATGGACAGAATGCAGAACAATGTCATACATTCACCCCAGTACAGAGATCTGGGCCTAAATCCATCGTTTTTTTGCTCACCATGCCATTCCAGTTTGGACCCAGCCATATGCAAATCAGTCTTGACCCTGCGCCCAATGGGAACAGTCCAGCCCGAACTGCCAGGCCAGGTCCTCCCTGGACTGAAAACAAGCATCCTAGGACCGGTTTTGGGCTTTCAGCCCTCATCAGCCAGGATAGCTTGACTCCATTGGCATGGAGAGCACGGGACCCACGTCTGGGCATAGCCGTCCCACTCGGGGTGACAAATGCAAAAACAACAATTGATGGACAGAATGCAGAACAATGTCATACATTCACACCAGTACAGAGATCTGGGCCTAAATCCATCGTTTTTTTGCTCACCATGCCATTCCAGTTTGGACCCAGCCATATGCAAATCAGTCTTGACCCTGCGCCCAATGGGAACAGTCCAGCCCGAACTGCAAGGCCAGGTCCTCCCTGGACTGAAAGCAAGCATCCTAGGACCGGTTTCGGGCTGTCAGCCCTCATCAGCCAGGATAGCTTGACTCCAGTGGCATGGAGAGCACGGGACCCACGTCTGGGCATACCCGTCCCACTCGGGGTGACAAATGCAAAAACAACAATTGATGGACAGAATGCAGAACAATGTCATACATTCACCCCAGTACAGAGATCTGGGCCTAAATCATCGTTTTTTGCTCACCATGCCATTCCAGTTTGGACCCAGCCATATGCAAATCAGTCTTGACCCTGCGACCAATGGGAACAGTCCAGCCCGAACTGCCAGGCCAGGTCCTCCCTGGAATGAAAACAAGCATCCTAGGACCGGTTTCGGGCTTTCAGCCCTCATAAGCCAGGATAGCTTGACTCCAGTGGCATGGAGAGCACGGGACCCACGTCTGGGCATACCCGTCCCACACGGGGTGACAAATGCAAAAACAACAATTGATGGACAGAATGCAGAACAATGTCATACATTCACCCCAGTACAGAGATCTGCGCCTAAATCCATCGTTTTTTTGCTCACCATGCCATTCCAGTTTGGACCCAGCCATATGCAAATCAGTCTTGACCCTGCGCCCAATGGGAATAGTCCAGCCCGAACTGCCAGGCCAGGTCCTCCCTGGACTGAAAACAAGCATCCTAGGACCGGTTTCTGGCTTTCAGGCCTCATCAGCCAGGATAGCTTGACTCCAGTGGCATGGAGAGCATGGGACCCACGTCTGGGCATACCCGTCCCACTCGGGGTGACAAATGCAAAAACAATAATTGATGGACAAAATGCAGAACAATGTCATACTCATTTGATACTTTATTTCGACCAAAGGTCATAAAAGTTGCCTAAAAACAATAATTCATGGTACATTCTAAAATACGTCCAATCGTATCATATGATCTTATTGAAAATCAAAACTTCCCGTTAAAATAAAAATAAGACAATATGTGTATCACAAGATCTTTCCATTAAATACTTCTCTAGTTAATTCACACATAAAATCAATATAAAACCTATTTACAATATAATAAAAATGGGAGTCCGCTAGTTGTTTTATACAGGTCCAAAATAAACATTTGCGGTCAGGAGCATAATCTTCAACACATCACAGTTTTAACCCCGCTTTTTTCCTTATCAATCCCACAATGAACAGGTATCTACATAGGGCAAATATAATGTGTGGTGCAGTACTAGTTATCAGTACCCTTAATGCCTCTTGATGTTTTCTAAATCCCATTGAGTGGCATAATGGTCGTATCCACTTCTTCCTAGCTCTAGCATATGCTGAGCAGAAGAACAGAATATGTGCTATGTCTTCTGTGGGCCCTATAGCATGTATATTACATAGGTTGCAAGAGCGATCTTCTTCACTCCCCCAATTTGCTGTATGGCTCTTGATCCGTAAGATATTATACCTTAACTTTAGGTATAAAATTCTTGCTAGGTGCGGCTGTACATTATCAAGAAACTCCTTGCGGCTCGGGCTTGGTTTAATAGAAAGGAATTGAGATGTTAGTCTTCCTAATCTAGGGTTGCAATGAAGTTCATTCAGTATATGTTGCCAATAGATTCCCTTCAATATGCCTTTGCAGCTAGGAGTTAAACTGTGTGGATCTGTCCAGTATGACTCAAGACCTAGCATTATGAGCCTTTTCCTCACAAATCTTAACCAGGGAAAAGTAAGATCGGTGTCGATGGTTAATAATTCACCTACACCCTCTCTATAAACAGCTAGTTCCGATATTGTCCACAACCGTATCCAATACAGTAATGGTCGTAAAGTTGCGATGTGCCCTATGCGTTTGATATCTAAATCATGAAACATTGGGATAAGAGGTGTCGACGGGGGTAACCCCAACAAACTCCTCGCAAATTTATTTTCCCCAATGGTCAATTGTTTAGTGTTACTGATGCCCCATAACTCTGCTCCATACAAAGCTGCTGTCTGAACCTTACTTCTATATATTTCAAGTGCTGGAGTTACTGGTTTACTAAGGGACAGACTATACTTCTTAAGAACTGCTCCTGTCCCTTGCGCTAGCCGTAATACAGAATGATTTATCTGATCTTTCCAGGTTAGTTTACAATCTATTAAAATGCCCAGATAGGTAAAACTAGTGGCACGTTCTATTTTCTGGTTACCTAACGTGAAATTATTTTTAAAACCCTTGTGCGCATTAATGGCCATATACTTAGTCTTACTAGCATTTATTTCAAGGCCTTTTATCGAGCAATATTCTGTGAAGTCATTCATCATATTTTGTAATCCCTTCGGTGTCTGCGAGATCAGGATGGTATCATCTGCAAAGAGCAGCACCGGTACCAACCGTCCGTTCAATTTAGGTGGATCATTTGCTGCCCCTTGCAGATAATTTACCACATCATTGATATAGAGTGAGAACAGGGTGGGGGCAAGTACGCAACCCTGTCTCACTCCTCTCTCTATTGGGATTGGTTTTGTAAGTTCTCCATTCGTACCCCAACGGACTCTAGCAAAGTTCCCCTTATGCAGCCTTTCTATCTCGTTTACTAGGCTAGGGGGAGCTTTTTGTTTTCTTAGTGTGTCCCATAATAGGCATCTAGGTACAAGGTCAAAAGCTGCCCGCAGATCGACAAATGCCACATAAATGTGGCCCTCCCTGATCCTAACATATTTCCAGACAATGCACAACAGTCTGAAGACTTGGTCTACTGTGCTAGTGCATGGTCTGAATACTGCCTGGTATGGCGACAAGATGTAGTTAGTCTCTATCCAGTCATTTAGCCTATTTAACAATTGTCTGGCGTAAATTTTTTGTAATACGTCTATTAGGCTAATCGGCCTGTAGTTACCAGGTTTATCTTTACAGCCTTTTTTATGGATAGGGACAATTTCTGCCCCTTTCCATGTTTCTGGTATTGGAGCACCTGCTACTATAGCATTACTAAGAGAATTGATATATGGAGCCCAGACCTTTGTGTCGTGCTTAAATAGGTCTCCGGGTAGTCTGTCTAATCCTGGTGCTTTCCCCGATTTGATTGAGGCTATGGCATATTCTGTTTCTTTTAATGAAAAAACAATCGTTTCACTATCCCCCTCAATATTTACATGCTCACTATCTCCGCTCGTGTTTACGGCAGGCTGGAAGCTGGAGTACAGATCAGTGAAATGTTTAATCCAAATTACCGAATCCAAGTAGTGCTCTGTCCTAACTACTTGATCCTTACCCCCAAATGCTATGATTTTCCAGAACTCCAGTGAATTTTTAGTTTTTGCTGCCCGCAAAAGGTCATACATTCACCCCAGTACAGAGATCTGGGCCTAAATCCATCGTTTTTTTGCTCATCATGCCATTCCAGTTTGGACCAGTTTGGCCCCCAGCCATATGCAAAATAAATGATGGATTTACCCCAGATCTCTTGACTGGGGGTGAATGTTTTGATTTGTTCTGCATTCCGTCCATCAATTGTGTGTCTTTTGCTTTCTCGCCCTAAGTGCGCCAGGTATGCCCAGACGTGGGTCCTGGGCTCACTGTGCCACTGGAATCAAGCTATCCTGGCTGAAGAGGGGTGAAACCCCGAAACCGGTCCTAGGATGCTTGTTTCCGGTCCAGGGAGGACCTGGCTTGGCAGTTCGGGCTGGACTGTTCCCATGAGGCACAGGGTCAAGACTGATTTGCATATAGCCAGGTCTAACCTGGGGTGGCATGGTGAGCAAAAGAATGATGGATTTAACCCAGATCTCTTGACTGGGGGTGAATGTTTTGATTTGTTCTGCATTCCGTCCATCAATTGTGTGTCTTTTACTCCTGCGGTACTAGGCATGGTAAAAATGCAGAGCACAAGTTCCCCAAAATGTAGCGTTAAATTAGTGTGGAGTAGCGACTGTATCTCAGAAGAAGACCCTTCAACTTGAAGATCAAATATCTCCTTTGCAGATGTTGAGGCGCCACATCCTTCTGGAACAGTAAGGCTTTCTGTCTGCTAAAAAGCATCAAAGTGCACGTTTGAAAGCTTTATCGAAGGCCAAAGCATTGCTTCCCTAACTGTACATCTGCAGAAACAGTCACCAGATGGGTGATTCCCAGTTTCATTCCACAGCAGCTCTAATCGTACAACATCAAATAACTCCCATTCAAGAGCAATCTGAAAGCCAGACGTATCACAGCAGCTGGAGAACCCTTCAGATAGCAGGACAATTTTGCCATTGATGCATTACAAGCGCTGTGATGCGAAACCTCCCTGCACACAAAAAAATGTCAAAGTATTCTCGCAGTTCGACTGTTGTGGGCTTTGCTTTAAGGAACCTCGTGGGTTGTGTGTTTCCATCTGATGATCCACTATAGTGTCCATGACAACGAGGGAGCCTAGGGAATAAAGAGTCATAGTCGTCACTAGCGTGTGAGTTTTCATTGAATTAACACTGACTATGACTCTTTATTCCAACCTCCTTTATTCCACCAACTGTACAGATGCACAACAGCACACCGCTTCGTCCATCTCCCGACCACCAACTGCCGCTAGGCTCCCTCGTTGTCATGCAGTAGGTCCAAATACATGACACAAAACCCTATCCCAAACAATTCCATCGGGAACTGGAACAGCAGCAGTGTTCATCAGGGACAGGTCTGTTCGCACTTTGTGTTAAAACCAAGTTCACCATTTGTACAGCAGAGCGTTCTGGGAGACAGTGTCCATTTAGAAGCAAGAAAAACACTGTCACAAAACCAATCCACAGGACGAGGAAAAGTAATAAAATTGTAATCCACAGGTATAGCCATGGAGGAAGAAAGTACGTCTTCTTTAGCCAAAAGTAGAATACAGGCTATTTACCTCAGAGAGGTGGAATTGAAAGTGGCTCCAAAAAATCTGACAAGAAGTCATCAAAATCAGTAAAGTAGCCTTAGGTTGTTTGATCTATTTTTGGCTGCTATGGAGGCTGTGAGGAAGTTAGAGCTGAATTGAATTGTGGTACATTGAAGTAGAAACCATTCATCTCAGGTTTCCAAATAGAAATCTGTGTTTCTTTACAAGTTGTTTGTGTAGTTGTTGTAGATGTAGCAGGTAGAAGAGATACTTCATTATTTGCTATCCCCAGCCGGGGAGTAGAAGCTTAATCGCTGATCAAAACTTCCATTGGGACTTCCTATATGGTAGTGAGAGGAGACAGGTAACTACTCAGGATCCCACGTGGCCTACTGTGTAGAACTGGCCACATGATGAGGTGTTATGAGATTTGGTGACACAAATCTATTGTTTTTGCAACCAGCAAGGGGCGGTAGAAGTACAGTTCTGGTACCTTCAACTGCCAAGACAGGTACAAGCACTCAAATTCTTTCTTGTCCACTGTTTTCTCCCAGACCAGTTCATCAATCTTGGGGACCCAGCCAGAGACTGCTGGTGCTTCCTTCACTTCTCCAGTGGCAGTGCGTTTTACGTGGACATTGCTCTGTGCATCCCAGAAACGGTTCAGTTTCTGTAAAACAGCCAAACGTTCATTGATATCAAATGGTGTTTCAGCCACCACTGTTCTGCGACTGTCGAGGTCAGGTACCCACATCTTAACCCCAAACAGGGTCTCATAGGGAGTCCTGCCACCCAGGTATTTTCTAGGCAGATTGTTAAGTGCTTCTTGGACCCTATATAGGTAATGGATCCAACTGAGACCTGATCTAGTCACAAAAGGGCCCCTGAACACTGGTATTAGGAGAAGACAACACCGGGGGATAATTAGCAATCAGGAGACAACAAGAAAATCACACTTCCAGGGTTGGATCCTCTGCTATGGGGGAGGAGCGTCGCCCCACTGCTGCTACCCAGCAGAGGCAACAGTGAAAAAGAAAATGATAATCAAATAATTTTATTATCATTTTCTATTTCACTGTTGCATCTGCTGGGTAGCCAAGTAGTGGGGGGGCCGGGTCATCCTCCTGAGCTTCAGGAGGAAGAGTTCTGAGCACTACTAACTGCGCATGACGGTTTGGCCAGCTATTTTAGGCCAGCGAAACTGCCTTGCGCACTTAGCATTTCTCCACCCGGCTGTGTTGCACAGCCAGGTGGAGAAAAGGCACAGGCTCCCAGGCACTGTCTGAGCGGCAAACCAGGCCACTCAGACCAATCCCAGCGCTTCTCTCATGATGGAATAGTATTCCCAGCACAAGAGAAGCACTGGGATTGGCCTCTGGGAGCCTGCGCTGTATCCACCAGTCCGAGGATCTTGAGAGGAGGAAGATGGAGCTGACAGAGCATCAGGTAAGTTTTTTTTTTTTTAGATATATGTTTTTGATGTATTTATGCCACCCCTTGCAACCCTACCTAGTAGCATTGGGAGCAGCTGCCACTTCATCCTTCTCCATTTATTTTCGAAAAGGTAAATAATCAACATCATGAGACAGACCTACTCAAAACATATTTTATTATTTAGTACATACTCATTTATCTTATGCAACTCTCGAATTTGTAATTATTTTAGGCTCGCTATCAAGACAAACCAAGCTAAAGAACATGCTCACACATCACTGCAACTTGTATTCCTACACATTGATGATCCGTATTCTCTATTGCCAGTATCAGTATTCTGCCATCTGATCTGTGCAGTCACTAAGTGATTGTGTGTAGGTTTTCTTAGGGTGGAATTCAGCATCCTGCATTCGCCCCTTCACGGCTGCGCATGCTGCCAAGTACTGGTGCTTTGTTCCTACTGCAGATTGTGCAGAACCATCAGTATAGATGATGTAATCATACTGACCAAGAGGCATGGCTTAATTAGGCAGAGGATATTCATGTTCATATCATGTGTTTGTAGTGTAGATTCAAATCTGTAGTCTACATCTGCTGCGGTGAGAGAGTTGGCCCATTGTTTTCATCTCAGATGTAATGCTTTTGCATTGGGAATGCTAGCTTTTGTGACAGTCTCTAAGGACGGCACTGGAGTCACGACAATTATTAATTTCCCCTGAGCCAATGCTCTCTCCCTCACCACAGCAGTTTCTACCACCGTCAGAATCTTTTCTGTCGGTTCAAAACTTATCTTAGCATTGGTGTATAAATGTGATTTATATGCAAATGGTACAGAGTCACCTTCATTGAATGTAACATAAGTATTCCCTGATGACCCCACAATGATCTGGATCACAAGGTTTGGGGTGTTTACATGAGTGTGTAAGTGTTTTGAAGCTTGCATGTCAGCTTGTACTGAACGTAAAATCTGTGTGTGTTCTGTTGTCCAATGCGTACTTGAAAAGTCTGAACGAATTAAGTCGTAGAATGGTTCAACCCATTCTGCGTAATCTGTAATGTTTGTTCTGCCAAAATTTAGGAATCCCAATATGGATTGAAGTTTCTTCAATGAGTTTAGTGATTGTAAAAGCTCACACTTCTCTAAGAAGTGTGTTGTAAGGCTTTTGCCTTCACTTGACAGATCATATAACAGAAACAGGACATTGAGGTGGACAATTTTAGATTTTTTCAAATTACATTTTTGGCCCATGTGAGCAAATCCCAGAATTAAGCGATCTACTCTTGTCGAGTTTATAGATAGGTCATCATCAGTCAAATACATTTTTTCGACATAGGACAATGCCTGATTGTCAAAGTCTCATAAAATTTCCTTAACCTGGGCTGAAAACAACCCGGGGCTGTTTTTATACCTCTGGAGCAAACAATATAACTGTTTCTGGGAACCAAGCACAGAAAATGCGGTCAAATACTTGCTTCCAGGCACTATATTTTGTCAGAAAAATCCATTCAAGATTTCTAATGTTGTTTTGAAATTTTTATGCACTATATTGTTCATTAGTGCTGCGCTATGTGTGTTTTGTACTGCAAGTCTATGTGTAGCTGTGTTTAGATGTCTGTAATCTAATACTAGACAATATGAATGGTCTGGTTTCATTACTGGAAACAAGGGATTATTCATAGGAGAGGTGCCATTTTCTATCACCCCTTTGTATTCAAGTTGTGTAAGGATCTCTCTAACTTGTTTTTTAGCATCATTTTTAATGGGGTATTGTCTTTGAAGTTGTGGGGTCGACCTCAATGTTATCTCATGATAGGGGGAACCATCATTCCACCCCACATGGTTGCAGTATAACGTAGGAGCTAGCGCTAACGCCCACTCCTTGGCATATGAATGTTTTACTGATTCTAGAACAAGGTCAGAGAAGGCAGGTAAAATTACCGTTTTACCGTTTGGGCTATCCATCACTAATTCAGGTGGCCAATCCTTTTCGGCCAAAACAATGTCGTAGCTGAATGATAAGTTCTCCCAAAAAAGGACATTAATGTTTCTAGGTATGCCTCTCTCCAATTGGAGTTGCATTTCGTACAAACGATGCAGGACACTCACCCTTGTATCCAGTGTTTCCACCTGGATATATTAATTCAATGCTACTCCCACCCGACGACGATGAGGAAAAATTAATTATTTATTTAATTTTCCCTCGTGGTCGTCTGTTGAATCCCCCCAACCTGGCCCCACCGCTCTTACCTGCACTTGCCGCGGTTGCTCCCACCAGACAATCCATCAGGTTCCGATGAACTATGATGACTTCTGCTGTGCTGTCCAGTATGGTCAGAGTCCACTCCCCTCTCAGAAGCAGGCTCCTCAATATCTGTGGCATGCTTGACTTTAAGTCCAGCTACCTTCTTCTTTTTGAATTGAGGCTTTGACTGTTTGAATTTATTTTCTTTTTTGTAGTTAGACGAGCATTGTGAGTCCTTCTTTGATTCCACATACTCCTCTGATCTGTGCTCTGACTGTCCCCCTCTCTCCATTCGTTTATCAAATGTCTCCTGAAAGGAACAAGATGAACGTGTATCAGTATCCTGATACCTGTCAGGCTCTCCAATTTTATTACCGTTACACAGGTTATAGCATTTATAGTGGCCTCCTGTTGAGGAGATCCACCCTGTGACTTAGTCTTCTCTTTATGCTTCTTATTATCCCACTTCTTCTATGTAGAAAGGTCGGGCGCTTGCCTAGAGTTATCCTTTTCAGAATTGCTCCTAATTTGAGATTTACTAGGTCTAGCTCCCAAATTATCTCTACCCAGTTTTAGTTTCTTCGATAATTTTTGGTAATTCGTGGTCCTGTTGTCCCGGAGCCAACTTAGTGAGTCGCTGGCATATAGCCAACACTGCTGCTTCCCCTTTAATGCTACTCAACATAATGGCAGACACTGCAGCAAAATTGCCCATCAGTTTCATCCCAAAATCCAGGGCAGAGGCTGCCCTGTACTCATTTTGAATCTGTTTAAGCACATCTGGTAAAACAGCTAATGAGGGTGTACCATAAGCTCTGGTATATACTGCAGCAAAGACCATACCCCATGTGGTGCAGTCGTCCACAGGGTGAGCCATGCCCATCTGCAAGCATATTGTGAGAATTCTGTGTTTTCCTGAGGTTCCGTATGGAGACACACTGCTTCAAGCTGGTTTGTTTTTTGTGCAATCCAGAACAGAATCTCCTCCCGCCTGGTAGGAATTTTACCCAGAACAACATTGATAGTCTGCGGACTAACGCCTGGTGCAGCCATTTGTGGTTGTGCAGTTTGAGCAGTCCTCGCAGAATTTATTGTCAGTGTTCGCATGACAAACTGTGTTAAACAGCTATATGTATTTACTAGATCTGTGTATAATATATGCAGTTCTGCTGCTCCTAGATTATCTATATCTGGATATGGTGTGCAACCGGCTAAGACTGGCCTTGTTGCTTCCTCATTGGTAAGGGGACCTAGTCTAACATTGGTATGTGTATGTGGTAGGGCGCCTTCAAAGCTTCGTAGTTGTTAGGTACTGTATCTGCATTGTATGTGTGAAACAGTCTTGTAGTTGTATTGACTGCTGGGAAAGTAAACCATGATAGAATACCTCTGTCCTGAATGCTTCGGGAGCCTCCACCACGAAGGTAACGTCTCCACCTGTCTGGGGCAGACCACGGTGCAACATTTGGGTAACCGCATGTCTGCAGTTACCTGGTATGTTGATAACCGTTTTCTCAGTTTCAGACATTTGAATATGTAGAATCAGAGAGGGCACTACTATGGGACAATCCTTTGAAAAGTTCAAGCTTGAACAACCTACAGCCAATACATAGGGTTTGCCTACTCAGCTGAGGAGGACTTTTCCCAAGCACCAAGGGCTTCTCCTGTTAAGAGGTGAGTAGGGGTCTTTGGGTACACAAAATAAAACTACTCAGGTGATCCATTAAATAAGAGCCCAAACTATAACGTTGATGGTGCCATGTTGTACTGCTTATACCTCCCTCTGTAAAACTGTCCGCTTGCCGGACAATATAGACTTCAAGATTTTGCCAGACTAATTCCGTGCACACCCTCAGAATATGTTGTCCTATGTCCTTGCTTGCCACAGTGCATCATCTATACCCTAACCCTACAGGGCAATAAATGTGTGTGCAACCTTAGAACATGACAACCCTGATCCCCCAAGGAAATCGTGGTAACAGATCTAGAACCTTTTCGTTTGGTCTCCCATGCATATACAGAGAAGTACATGAGAAATACTTGGCAAGGCTTTATAATATTTATTGAAGTGTTGTGATTCTTGCATAAAATACATGTGCTGCGATGATTAGTAGAATTAAACAGATTAGCGTAATTAGCATCACAAGAACAGTGAAAAGAATGAACATTTCCACCATTGTGCTAAGGCATTGACTATATGCAGGCATATAAGTACTGTGTATAGTTGTACTCCTACCTAGCACTCCCTAACCTAGTTTTGCCAAGGATGGGTGATCTGCCAAATCCCGACCAGGGTGGACTAACTTGCTTTTACCTATGGGTAAGTGTCATCAGGCTGCCCATCTTGGTGTAGAGCTAGACTTACCTCTTGTTGGTACGCAGGAATAAGTTGAGCTGCAATTCCAACATGAAGTGACCTCGCTGTGTTAGCTGAGTGCTCCTCTGTCTCAACACGGAAGTGGTTGTGTATTTATAATAACAAAACCCATGTGGCCATGTTGCAACCCCTGTCAGCCCACAATTGTTTATTTTAGTTGGATAGCGGAGTCGCCAACTGGACAAATAACAAATATGACATATGCGCAGTGAACTTTATCCCTTGTGCTAAATGTTCAAGGTGTCGTGATAATGTACTCACAAAGTAGAATTGTAAGCAATGCATCTATTATCATGTGTGCTGGCAGACGGCAAGTCTTAAAAAATTTAGGGAGGCAGCAGGAACACGACCTGATGGTGCCCGGGTCCCCATACATGACTGGACATGGCGGGCACACAGTAGAATTGAACATAAGATGAGAAAGCACACAGAATGGTCTTCTTGACCTGCACATCAAGTCATTAAGCATGAGCACTGCTCACCGTTGGCAGGTGAACCTCTGCCTTAGTCACTGGCCTGGCGTCTGTCCTGCCATACGCTGGATATTTACTCTGGTATCACCTAGAATGGATCAATGGTGAAAGAATGTAAAAACAGCTCCATAAAGGACATGTTAAGCAAGACACCCTCCACTCAAAACGAAGAAACAAATCAGCAGAATAGAACCTGGTATCCCTTGTGTGCAGCTCGCTGCCTGCCACTGGACCCGGATACTCTGAGGCCCCATCATGAAGCAATTTATGGACAATTTTAAGGAGCTTTTGAGAGGGCCTAATATGCTTTCATGACTGAACTTAGACAGGAGGTCCAAGATATCAAAAGAGACACTAGATGAAAGTGTATTTTCCCTCGAAGAAGTGGAGGAGAACAGGTATGTGGAGCAGGAAATAATTAAACAGGGGATCATCACCATACAAGACCAGAATATTTCCCTCCATAAGAAACCTGAAGACTTGGTAAACAACTCTTAGAGGAACAATATGAGGATATGGGAGGTTCTGCGGTGTACAGAGGGAAAGACATAGAAGCATATTTGCACATGTTAATCGGTATTATCTCGGGCCCTGGTGCAGGCCCTGCCATTGAGCTAGACCAGACCCATAGGATAGTGGGTCCCATTTCGATGAGAAATTCCCCTTGAACCGTCTCACAAAGATGTATCCACTTCGGGTCAAAGAACAGATCCTGAAGCCAGCCATGCACAAATGCACATCATTTTTCATAGTCAAAATGCTCCTTTGCTCCAAGACTTATGAATGATTACAGTGCAAAAAAGCCGCACCTTCCAGTAAGTCACAGACTTTCTCAGGTCGCAAGATGTGGTAAATAGGAGAGGCCGACAATACCACATGAAATTCCTGTCTGAGCTGAGAGGAATTCTGAACAGCACTGAGGATGGGACCTCTCTGGAAAACAGTACAGAACAGGCTCAGTTGAGGAAGTCCCAAAGATTACAGTGCAGAATGTGGAATCTGCTGACAGGAGGGCAGAGGAGGGCAAGACTGTCAATGGAAGCAATGAGCAAAGAGATAAAAGAAGCTATTACTCATCTATGTGAGAGAAAATTCCTCACCACTGGCTCTTCCAATGCCGGCAGCAGTGAGGAACCCTAAAATGTGAACTAGATAGACATGAAATGCAAATAGAGACAGACCTACAAAGTAGTGATATATGCAGATGACATAATGCTTTCACAGATAAACCCTCAAAGCTCTATGATCACTCTGATAAGGGAGCTAACAGAATATGGCAGGGTCTCACACCTCATACAGCAGATTCAAATAGTCCACCCTATCAATCAATCAATCAAAAAAGGATTTGTAAACCACAGCAAATCACCAGTGAGGGTCTCAAGGCCCTGTATTTGCATGCTGCATCGTGGTTATCTTGAACAGCCAGGTCTTGAGTTCTTTCCTGAATAGCTGGAGTGATGAGGCGGTCCTGAGGTGCAGGGGAAGGTTTTTCCAAGCCTTGGCCACCAGGTGTGAGAAGGAGAGACTTCCGCTGTTGCTTTGGGGGATTCAGGGGGTGTCTGCGAGGAAGAGGGAGGCCGATAATAAGTGTCTGGTCAGTTAGTGGAAAGTCATGCATTTGTTGATGTGTGCTGGTCCTTCGTTGCGCAGGGCTTTGTATGCGTGGGTCAACATCTTGAACTGGTATCTCTTCTGGATCGGTAGCCAGTGTAGCTCCTTGAGATGAGGTGTGATGTGGGTCCATCTGTGGAGGTCGAGTATGATTCTCGCAGCTGAGTTTTGTTTTGTATGTAGAATCTTCAGGAGGCGGGCGGTGATTCCTAAATAGAGGGTATTCCAGTAGTCTAGCCTGCTGCTGACAAGGGCCTGCGTGACAGTCCTTCTGGTGTTGACTGGGAGCCACCTGAAGATCCTGCAGATTATGCGTAGGGTGTGAAAGCAGGTGGATGAGACTGTGTTTACCTGTTTCTTTATGGATAGCTTTCTGTCCAATATGATGCCGAGGTTGCAGCCGTGGTCTGTCGGGCGGGAGATGGGCCGAGTTCAGCAGGCCACCATGTGTCGTTCCAGGGTTAGGTGATGTTCCCAAAGATGAGGACTTCCGTTTCGTCCAAGTTGAGCTTGAGACAGTTGTCCTTCATCCAGTTGGTGGTATTCATCATACAGCTGCGGAAGTTGGTTATGGTAGTCGAGGGGTCTTCTGACAGCGACAGGATGAGCTGGGTGTTTTCGGCATAGGAGATGATGTTGAGTCTGTGCAATCTGACGGTGTCAGCTAATGGGATCATGTACATGTTGAAGAGGTGGGGGTAAGAGATGATCCTTGGAGGATGCCGCAGATGATCTTCTTGAGTTTCGAGGTGAGCGGTGGGAGACGGATTCTCCAGTGAGGTAAGAAGCTATCCTTCTGAGGGTGTCTCCCTGAATTCTGATGTGGTGGAGTCTGTTGATCAAAATGTGATGGGAGACGGAGTCGAAGGCAGCTTACAGGTCCAGAAGGATGAGGGATGCTGTTTTGCAACAGTCCAGGAGGGTCCTGATGTCATCGTTGGCTGTGATCAGTGCTGGCTCTGTGCTGTGGTCGGCTCAAAATCGAGACTGGGAGGGATCCAGGAGGTTGTTGTGTTCCAGGTGTTCCTTGAGCTGCTGGTTGAATGCCTTCTCGAGAACCTTCGCTGGAAAGGGGAGCAGGGAGGTGGGCGGTAGTTCAGCTGGGTCAAGGATGTGTTTCCGGTCTTCGGGAAGGAGGCCTAGGTGATGGAGGTGTTAAGGACCCTCTTGAGCTTGTCGCCAACCATCTTGTTCCTGAGGTTGAAGACATGGTGGGGATAGGGGTTCATGTGCGCTCATGAGTGCACAGAGTTCATGATGAAGATTGTGGCTTTGGGTTGTGAGGGAATCCCAGTGGGTGAGCAGGTGTTCAAGGCTACTGTTTGTGGGTGTGAGCAGACTGATGCTGTCGGCGGTGGTGAGTTGGGGTTTGACGTTTTCATAGATGACTGAGATCTTGTAGTGGAAGAAATCCGCCAATGTGTCACAAAGTTCTTGGGAGGGGGGTGATGTTGTTCTCAGTGGCTGCGGGGTTGGAGAACTCCTTTATTATGGCAAAACTTTCCATTCTATGGTCCGTGCTGGCTTTGATGCGATCTGCTAGGGCCTTCTTCTTTGTTTCTTTCAGGAGGTGGTGGTCTGGTTGAGTGCTGTCTTGAAGGTGGTATGATCTTGTATTTCTTTGCTGGTGTGTCATTTCCTTTCTCGTTGCCAGCAGCCACATTTGGTGGATTTCAGCTCTCCATTGACCCAGCGGGATCTTCTGGCAGGTCATTTGGATTTGGCTGGCTTGGAGGGGGCAATCGTGTCAGTGCATTCTGTGATCCAGTGGTAGAAGTTTTTCATGGCCTGGGTTGGATGTTATGTCTGGGAGGTGTGAGTTGAAAGCTTTGTTCCACTGGTCTTCTGATATCTTTTTCCAGTTTCTGTGTGTGAAGCTGGGGGACATGGTGCTGGTGTTGGTATGTCCTGAGGTGGTGAAATGGACGCTGTAATGGTCAATCCAGGTGAGCTGTGAGATGTGGTTGTACTTGGCTCTGTTACTGGACGTAAAAATGGGGTTGAGCACGTTTCCTGCGATGTGGGTGGGGTCGGTGATAAGTTGTTTGAGGGCGATGTTACTTATCATTTCCAGGAGGTCGATAGTGTTGGTGTCGCTGGGGTCCTCAAAGATAGACTAGGAAGATGTAGTGTTCAGAGTTGATGGCAATTGGGATGATGAGGTCAGGTATGGCATTGCAGAAGCTTGGGTGTGGTCCTGGTGGTATGCAGGTGAGGGTGCCTCAGATGGTGTTTTTCCCATCTGTGTGGAGTTGGAAGTTGAGATGCTCCATTATCAGGGTTGAGTCATCTGGGGGCGTCATGCAGTGGATGGTGTCCTTGTAGATGATGGCAATTCCACCTCCTTGTTTGTTAGATCGATCCCGGTGTGTTATCTTGTAGCCTTCAGGAAGGGCGATGGTCATGTCCGGCGCCGAGGTGGAGTTCAGCCAGGTCTATGTGAGGAAGATTATATCCGGGGATAGAGAAAAGATTGTGTCCCAGATATCCATGGCGTGTTTGCCGAGCAATCGTCCATTGAGTAGAATGCACTGGAGTTGTGTTGTGGCGGTCTCAGTCGGTGAGGTGGACGCAGTCCCTTTTTCATTTTATCCGGCTTTGTTGGTTGTTTTGGTTTTGCAGGTGAAGCAGCAGTGCTTGCAGGAGACTGGTCCTCTGGTGGTGCATGGGGAAGTGCGGCAGCAGTTGTTGTTGTAGATACACCCAGGGTTTAGGGCTTGGAGGTCTGCAGTAGTGTAGCTGCGTGGGGTGGAAGAGCCAGGGTTCCTGGCTGTGGTCCAGGCACAAAGGGGTGCAGACGGGCCTGCCTTTGGTTGCCCTTTGCTGCGCGCATCCCCTGCGTGTCCGCACTGCTGCCTCAATAAGTAGTCCTGGAAGGTGGGAGGGGCTAGATGGAGGTGGGAGGCAGGAGGGCACAGAGCAAGAGAAAAACGGCTGGAGTGGCGAAGAAGTCGCCACCCAAAGGAAAACAACAGTAGAAAAATGCAGGATAAAATGCACACAACGCAAATGAAGGAAAACAGAGTTAATTGGTTACTGCCTCAGGTTGGCACAGGAGTCGGCTGGTGATCTACAGCAGTGGAGGAGCGGCACAATGACTCAAGGTTTGTGAAGCACACTCTACAGCAGACTCTGCATATGAATTCTGACTCTTGATACAGGCACTTAAACATGACTTGCGATCATAGCATGTGGGAGGCTTGTCCTGGTGTGGCAGAATCCTAGCAGTCAAAATGACTGCCACCCACTGGATTTTTTTCCTCTTCCAGGCCTTGAATGAGGTACACTTATTATACTTGTTGAAGGTCTCCTCTAAACTATAGACATATTGGAAGTCAGCACTGGACCTCACTGATTACATTTTTAATATCAACAGTTATTATCATATGATATCCTTGGTGTTGCCAATAAACAAATGTACCCCTTTGACTCTCGCAGACGAAGACAAATGTCATTAGCACTACGGACGGCAAAACAGTCCATCATCTCATTATGAGTAAAAGAAACACCACCAGAAGAAAAAGAATGGTTCTGCTGACTGGCATATATTGGACACGGAGAAATGTTCATATATATCTGGGAAATTGCTCAGATCTGACTGGGACCTCAGATCTGACTGGGTCCCATTTCAGGAATCTCTCTGCTAAATTTAAGGAGGTTGCATGCACCCGATACCTTTCTGTGTAAAGAATCACGGCCACTACCAACACGGATGGGCACTCCGCTGGCAGAAGGTAACCATGCCACTAATTCTGCACCGGCACTCATTGCACATTGCAGATCATAACACTGAGGCGATTTAATTGGATTTGGTCTCCATGCATGCTAGTGTAAGACTTGGGAGGAGGGAGGGAGGGATAATTTCAGTTGACACATGGTTGGAGTATTTGTTCCTTGCAGGCCTGCAGATGTAGGCAAGTCTAGGTTCTTACTTGTTACAAATAAAACATATTTTAAGCCATAAGAAGTAGAATTTAAATGGTACAGCCATTGCATGTAGGTTAGTTAGCTCTTATCACCCACATACTGGTATATGTTTGAGCATATTCCCACTAGAATTAGGGTTTTCTGTCAGAACGAAATTAAGTTTGATGCTGCATGTACAAGCTTTGAAGATTAGAACGTTTCTACACATTTTTCTCATTTTTCATGAATCTTCCTGCTTTCCACTTTTTTATTAAGAGCATCATTTTGTAAGAAAGTTATTTACCTTGTGTGGCCAGTAGAGGCACAGGACCGCTAAACGTTTTGTAAATACTGTTCAGACTTTTCAGGCTCTAAAGCTCCTGCTGCAGCAAAAATGCTAACTTTTAAGATTACAGTTTTCGACCCCACTGGGCATAAGCACACCCCATATATAATGAGCTGTCCTCCCCCACCTGTTTTTAGATAGTGATATGTTTTGACCGTACTGGTGGAAATTGCTGATTGGTCATCACTTAGTTTTACGTAGGAAGCTGTAGTTTCCACCGGGCAGTGGCCCATTTATGTGCCCATGTCACTCAGGTTACAGTCCCTGCCCTCACAGTAATATTATAGGTTTGAATGTATGGAAAAACAAAGATCACATGAAAATATCTATACAATACCAACAATGGACATTGATTGATACATGCTTATATTTCCTAGATTTATTTCTTTGTAGATTTAAATACTTTTCTGAAAGAGTACCAGGCAATGAAGAGCCTCAGGAGAAAAGGCGTTAACACGATGATCTTGCTGAAGTGTATTTTGAGAACAATCTGGTTTACGTGCGGATCTGGTTCATAATCATAATTCAAAGAGGGGTGTTTACAAAATGCTGCTTTGCAAATTACTAAAGTATACAAAAAGTGGTAGATGGAATGCTTGAATTAATCTCAGCCACTGTTAAGTACTCGGGCCACATTCCCATTTTTGTATACTTTAGTATGTCAGCCTAAGTGGGACGAGTATGCCCAGAGTTGGGTCCCATGCACAATGTCTCACAGGAACCAAGCTATACCTGGCTGATGAGCCCATAACAAGGGTGAAACTGGTCTTGGGTTACTAGTGTTCTGGTTCAGGGAGGAGCTGTTCCCATTGGAGCAGGGTCGAGACTGATTTGCATAGAGCTAGGTCCAGATTGAGGTGGCATGGTGTGCAAATTAATGATGGATTGGGATGCAGCCCGTAGCAATTACCAGTGGCTGAAATTAATTCAAGCACTTTGTTGTTTTTGCATTTGATTACCTAAGTGCACCGGGTATGCTCAGACGTGAGTCCTGGACTCACTGTGCCACTGGAGCCAAGTAATACCTAGCTGAAGAGCCCTAATTAAAGCAAAACCGGTCCTGGGTTGCTTGTGATCTGGTTCAGGGAGCACCTAGCCTGGCAGTTCGGGCTGGAGTGTCCCCATGAGAACTGTTTTGCCTATGTCCAGATCCTAAGTGAGATTGGATGGTGGGCGAAAAATGAAGGAGTGGGATGTGGCCCTGAGTGATTGCCAGTGACTGAGATTAATTTAAGCATTCCATCCATCACTTTGTTGTTTTTGGTTTGCAAATTACAGCAATAAGTATATTGCACTAAAGTGTTGCTTTAGTAGACATAATTTCTGGACAGCTCTGGGAATAATTGGTTTTGGACAATTAGCATTCTGTTAAATAATCGAAAAACAAAACTTACTTGGAAATCCCTTGCTGTGAGAGAGCTGTACATTTAGTTATTCGTGCCCATTACTGTACTCACAGCAGTGCTGCAGTCAGCAGACCGAGCAGTCCCTAGCCATACTGACAGCCTCTTTACAAAAACCTGGCGTCTCATTGTTAGAAATGGAATTCCTGGTTGGCTGAGTTAGGCACCCAGGCCAGGCAGGAAGCACCACTCTTGTCAGGGTAAGCTAGATACTTAGTAAGATAACCTGTGCTCACCATCTTGTAGCTTGGCACAGAGCAGTCAGGGTTATCTACAAAGACAATGTGTAAAGTATTTGTGCAACACACAGACACAATAACACAATGAATACATCACAAAAAGACTCCACACTGGTTTAGAAAAATAGAGCATATTTATCTGAGCAAAACGACAAAACGACAAAAATTCAATCAGTAGAAGTCAAGATATTAATTTTTACTTAGTAAATGCAAAAATAGTGCTTAGAAGTCACTAGCGGTCAAAAGGTAACTTGAGGTTGTGAGGGACCGGGGCAAATCCAAAGTTCAGGCTCATTGCAATTGACGGAAGACCGATTACAGTACCCAGACAGGTCTCGCTGAAGAAATACCTCGGATGGAGCTTTTGTCGATTTCGAGAGCCTACCGAGTTGTCATCAAGCCGCTCAAAGAAGGTCTGCGTCGTTGTCGAGCTCCTTTAAAGTGACTGGAATGCGTCATTGCCAAGCCATGCAGAGCATTGTCATCGAGGCGTGCAGGCTGTGAAACTGCTGTTGTTGAGCAGCCTCTGCATGTGTGTCGAAGGGCGATGCTGCAGAATTTCATACATAGTCGATGCAATTCATCTTTGTTTATGAAAACAGCTGCAGAACCCACTTCTGAGGCCCAGTGCTTGGAGGGGGCACCTCAGGCAAGGGTAGGACCCACAGAAGTCAGAACCCAGCATCACCAGCAGAATCATAGGAAGTCTTTTGTGTCCCTGAGACTCTAGAAATCAGGAGGCAATCCAGCAAACCCTTGGAGATCACTTGGAGGGAAGGCAGAGTCCTTCCAGCAGAGTCAGGGAGCAGCAGGTATCAGGGCAACAAGCAGAAAAGTAGTCCTTCCAGAAAAGCAGTTCAGTTGAATCCTTTAAGTAACACAGCTGTCCTTGTTACAGAGGTTCAGTTCAAGACCCAGAAGTGTCTGATTTTAGGGGATCAGAGACCCAGTAATTATACCCAAAAGTGCCTTTGATGTAGGGAGTGACTTCAAAGGAACTATCTGAAGTACACAAGGATCCCTTTCAACCCAGTCCTGTCTGTCAAGCTAACCCTGGGGGGCCAAACAGTGCTTTGTGCGTGGACAGGACATTACCTATTGAAATAAAGTGTTAGCCCCACCCATCACTCCCTGCCCAGGAAGACCCATCAGAATGCAGACGAGAGCTCAGAATGCAGATGAGCCTCACATTTCTGTGTTTGTGGCTGTTTAGAGGGAATGCACAAAATGTGTTGTTGTGAGCCAAAACAATAGTTTTCATACTAACTACGTTTTAAGACAGAGACAAGAAAGAGAGTGTGTGTCTATTTGTCAGTGTAAAGATCCAGGGTGAAATCTGACAGATTCCTCACCCTACCAGACTGAACGCACATGTACTCAACTATATACTTCAGAATATATTTTTCAGGGGGTGTAATACCCCAAACTCCCCCCTGAAGCTACGTCCCTGGCTGGCAAGACAGAGTTTTACACGTTGCTCCTGATACCCTTCTATCAATTTTGGACTGGCCTATCAGGCAATTTGGCCGCCTGGCACTGCTAAATGGGTCAGCTTGACATGGCCAGTGTGTGGGTAGTTTTTATATTGATCTGATGAGTCATGATGGAAACAAAAAAAACAACCCACAGACGGCCCTTTCAAGCTGGCACATTTGATGATGTTAGACTGCCCGCCAGGCCAGTCCAATGCTGTCTACTCTAGTTCATTAAAGTAGAGCAGAAGTACATTTTTATAGCGAGAACTTATCTGATAGACAGTCGCGGCTGTTCCCGCGAATCAGTAGTGAGGCGGGGGACTGGGAGGGGGGCGAGAGGGGGAGGGAAAATAAATGTTCAAAAAAATCATCTGCCTGTCAGCCGGCCAGCTGGCCGGCCACCGCCTCTCTTCAGTCCTCTTCCTGGCTTCTGCTGACACAGGAAGCAGGATAGGCTTCCCTGAGCAAATCACAACACTGCATGCAACATTGTGATTGGTAAGCACCCAGGCTCCCCTAAGGCAATCACAACGCTACAATGCAGCGTTGTGATTGGTCTGAGCTCCCTAGTTCGGCGCTCAAATGGGGAATGGAAGCCTGGACATGTTCTCCACCCTGCTGTAATGCAGCCTGGGTGCAGAAAATGCAAAGTGCGCATGAATGTTTGGCCGGCCCCAGAGGGCCGGCCAAACATTCATGCGCACTTATGTGGGTGTCACCACTCCTACCCCCTTCGCAACCCAGCCCTGCCCCACAAAACTGCCCCAGCACAGAAAATTAAATGATAATAACATTGCATTATTAACATTTTATTTTTCCTTTTTTGCCGTGCTGGAAGGCAGTGGGGCGACGTTCCTCTGCCTTAGCGGAGGAGCCGCCCCATAGAAAATTCAAAGCCACAGTGAGCACTAGTTTAGATACTGGTCCTCGGATGGCTCACCTCTCCTCTTAGCAAAGCGTAACCTGTTTTTCTGTCTATGCTTGTTTTTTCACATCTGTACCAATTCAACCGTAACTCTATCTGGGTTTGACTCCCAATGTCAGGTGTGTGTTTATGATGTTCAGGGTGGGGGTTCTTCTTTTTCTTCCGATTGCGGTGGGTTTGGACAGGCATAAAAAGGCTAGAACAATGTGTCTCTGTGGCAACAGCAACACAATATGGTTTAATCGTGAACTACCACGGTCTCCAAGTCATTTTTATCTGGTCAAGATGTAATAATTGATCATACATGGCATGTAATTTATGAAGCCTTGTCGAACTTATGTTCTCACCAAGTGTTAAATTAGTTAAGCTTTTGAATATAATCGCTTGGGTCATGTTTTGCTGAAGTTTTATTGTGTGTGTTTTCTGTTCGTATGGGTTTGCTAAACTGATAACAAACAACAAATATTTCTAGCATGCTCATTGCAACATAGCTTCACTAGTGTGCCCAGATTAAATGTATACATTATTTGATTTGAATATGTGGCATCAGAGGGTATGTGGGCAAGAGCGCATTATAATATTCTGCTTGATCTTACTATGGCTATGAGATTTCATGTGGTGCCCTTAGGTTTGTGCGTAGTCTGTCAGCACGGTCACCATCTTTAAGCAAATGGAATCGATGCTTGTCCATGTCACATTATTTATTTTCAGTTATGTTTTCATTCTTATGGAATTTCAAAGAATAAATGAAGTTTAGATGTCAACCATGCTGAGAAATTTAACATTTTGTGAATCAAGTAATTTAAGAGTCTTTATAAGTAAAACAGGCCATTTTTTTGCTACTGAATTGCTTCTTCTTTGCTCACTCCTCTAACAGCAGTGTAGTGTAAGTGAGCCATTCAGTAATAGTAGAGGGAGGGAAAATTATGTCGGGGAGAGGATGGGTGGGATGAGCAAGCAATGAGGAGCGACACACATGGGAGGAATGAGGAAATACAAATAGGTGAGGGGTGGGAGAGAGCATGCAGGAGAGCACATATCGGAAGTGACGGCAGGGACAAGAAAAAGTGGGTGGCAGGTGAAGCTATGGTGGCAATGAGCAACTAGGAGCGGACACAGAAGACTGTCCTTGTAAAATAGTCCCTCGTACACTTCAGTGCAAGCATTTCACTAAAGTCAGAAAGATACACTCTAACAATAACATCAGGTAAGAGGGTTGTACACCCTGACATGAGACAAAGTTAGACTGACTAAGTCTCAAGCCAGTGGCTGAAAGAGGCTGATCAAAAAAGGTGATGGTGAAAAGGGGTGGGCCCAAAGCCCACTTTAAGTTTCTTAAAATCAATAGACCGGTTTGACAGCTGTGTTGCCAAAACCCAGTCATAAAAACAGATGTTGAAAAATTCACATGCTCTATGGGAATATTTGCCCAAAAATATAACTGATGACCTGAACTAAGGTTACAGTTAATAAAGGCTCTTGTAATGTAGAAAAAGCATAACTGACATAGTATTGACAGGGCTGATATTTGGATAGCCTCTGTGATGTCAATTGTGTGCCTGTGATTATAATCTTAATGCTGTGGAAAGCATCAGAAGACTTTTGATAAGATTGATTCAGGATTTTCCCACACTCTGTGGGATGTTCAAACATGAGATACTAGAAAGAGCATGATTTGAAATCTGCTTCCCACACAAAAAGCTTATTCTCACTTACCGCCACTTGAATGTGAAAATGCAGTAGCATCAATAAATTAACCATGAATGCTCTAAAGAGTTTAGATTCAACTAATTCATATATATCATTTTATAAAATATAAGTATATTGCATTCCTTAGTCTCTGATGGAGGATGTAAGGAGATGTACACATGACAGATGTTATCATGAATTGAATAATATGTTGTGAGTATACAGAGTAGTACATAAGATATTTATTTTGCCTTTTTTAAATTTCATGCACATATGGATTACAAAAAAGAACCCCACACAAATGTGGTCTTGGGCCAGCAGTCAGCATATTCTGTATTAAGTACTCTGCTCTGCCAGTTATGTAACAGTTCAAACTCTAAATTATTAGGCCACTTCAGTGACAGTACAAATATTAGGGTGCAACCATAGAAGGGCCTTTGTGGAGGCATGGGATGGTCTTGTGGTGGAAGTACTTAATGAAAGTATAAGCTACTTCACAAATATGTCCATGTGCACCGCACCAAGTTGCAGGGGTAAGCAGGAGCAGTAACTGTAATACATATGTGAAAACCCTCTGGGTAAGCAGGGGCTCTGCTTCAACATTAAATGTATTATATAAGTGAAAACCCTCTACAGCCCAGGAGCAATTGGCGTAAGACATTCTGCTTTGTCCCAGGCCCACATATGCCCAGGTCATTTATTTGAGAATGTCAGTATATGCCTAAATGAGGTTGAGGGGGTGTTCCGATGGTGCAAGTATGCCACACCAAGGTTAGAGGCAGTTCCCTGTGGGCAGGATGATTCTGAGTCCTGCAAAATGTTTTATGATATTTTGAGTATGATCTTGGTAGGACAGAGAGGACTCCTCACAGATATATCTAACTCATCCAGCCTTACTGACTGCATTCTGTGTGGCAGTTTTCTGCTGTGTTATGGCACAGTTGACTTTAGTGTGGGAAGGGTATTTATATGAGTATATTACATATGTTTGCTAGGCAGTGGTGTCCTAGAACTCCTGGGGGAACAGGAATTTGGGAGTGGTAAGGAAAACCCCCGCTCCATTTCTAATTAGGAACTGAACTGAGAGTGAGCAAGCAGTGAGCAAGCAAAGGACTGAGTGGGAAGTAAGTTAGTGCATGACTATGTACCGCAGTAATTGAAGGACCCTGTTTATTATATGCTTTGTGCTTTCTTCAAGGATTGTGTATATTTGGTCCTCAAAGGGCAGAGCCATGCCAGAGTCTTCGGGTAAGCCTGACTACATGCAAGATTCACAATAATTTGGCCTGGTGTCAATATTCTGAAATATGGGAACAGAACCCTGCAGATAGCCTCCAGTTTCACAGCAGCCACAGACACAATATTTAGAACTAATATACTAGGAAATAGGTGGGCACGGGGACACAGGGGAACCTTACAAGGAGAAACTGGTGAACAAGAAAAGGACATTGTGGGACACTTCAGGACTTGGAACCACATTCAGAGATGGTAGCAAAGTTCTAAAACAATTCATAATTAAAGAAGCAAATGCAATAATCACATACAAATTATTTGTATATTGCTCATCTGCTTCAAGGCCTGGGGACTGCTGTCCCAGGGTAAGGGAAGGAGACTGTTTTCACTGGAAACATCCGGTAAGAGTAATAAAGTACAAACATTAATAACAAATCTAATCCTAGCCAGGACTAACTCAAAGGAAAGACAATGAGGAAAACAATTAACACGAGCAAGGGCAGGCTAAGAGACAAATTGCACAGAAAAACACAAAAGTCACTGACTTGCAGTGTTGCCTCGTAGTGTGCTTCTCTCCCTAAATCTGGCATTTTTTACTGTCACTGACACTCATGACCCAGGGAAGGCAGGAGGAGGTCAGACCCAACTTAGTGGTTCCTGCCATATTGGATGGTGATCAATATAGGTCTAGCATTTGTATTATAAAAGGAATTGGTTTAAAACGAGTGCAACCCAAAGCCATGCTCTCCACCACACCAGAACTGGGTGCTAGATTCTCCACCTCCTAACCCTCTAATCTGGATTAACAATATCTCACCACAACACCGAACCATATGTTGACCCACCCGCGGCCTTTATGATCCTTCAAGTGGAGCATGAGTGTAAATCCTAACACGTGGGTGAAATTTTTTTAATTTAGCATTACGCAATTTTGCCTGATGTTTTGCATTCAGGAGGCTCGTACTGCAAAAAATGTCTCACGAGAGCCATATTCTGTTCAAAGCACTCTTTTTTCTGCTATCTCTCAAGAAATTTTTACATGGAGTGTGTGCTCTCGAAAAAGTCACTTCATGTATCCACAAGCCATGTTTCACACTAAAAACTCAATTCTCCCCGATTTTTGATGGAATTTTGGGAAATTTCATGAACAAAAATTATGAGATTTTGTAGACCCCTATGTTGTAATTTAATTTATGTCATGTGGGTATCTGACACTCTGGCATGGATACAGGCACTCTGGATAACCGTTAGATAATACCTAGTTATGGTTAAAAGAAGCAGTGAATAATTTCATTAGTGCACAACTTACAAAGAATTAACCCATAGTGCTTACCCTGCTAAAGATGTAACAGAAAGCAGCTGGAGGAGGAAACCAAAAAGGAGAGGAGAGACATATATTAAAAGGTTAACAGAAAATGATATTTTAGATTCTTTAAAAAAATAGGTTTGATGGCAAATCAAAACAAATCAGCAAAAAAAGGATACAGCATAGTAAAGAGGCACAAAACATTGGTTCTGAGAAAAATATGCCGGTATAATGGAGACATGGAAAGGATAAGAGATTCTAAGTCAAAGATAGGGATAGAGGCAATAATTCATTTTGATGAATAGTCGCTAGAGTATAGAAAGGACAAGGGTAATAGATCAGGGGCAGAGTTTGAATATGATTGAGTAGAGGTAATACGATAAAGGTAATGACAGGGTTAAAATGGGCCTGGCATAATGGAGAGGTGAAGAGGGAGAAGATATTGTAGAATAGATGCAAGGCAAAAGGTACAAGTTTATTGATATGGTTTGAGGAAATAAGGTACAGATGAGGGAAGAGTAATAGGGAGGGGCAGTGGTTGAGATACTTGAGTATATGTATGGGTAGATACACTAACTCATAGTTACTGATAGAGTTACTGGTATGCATGGATATATCGGTATCAGTACATAGTCGGGGTAGAGGTAAAAAGATATGGATAGGAGTTGAGGTAATAGGGCATGAGTAGGGGTAGGGTTATCAGGGTATAGGTAAGGATAGATGTACTCAAGTATAGATAGCAATATAGCTGCAGGGATTGTAGGCAGGGTTAGAAATATTAGGTTAAGTAAGGGGTAGGTGAACTATGTAGATGCAGAGGTAGCAACACTAGTGTAATATCAGGGTTAGGGGTGCCAGGGTGTAAGTACTGGTAGAGGAGCTAGGGTGTGCATCAAGGTAGGATTCCTCAATTTAGGTAGGAATAGCTACTAGCATGTACATAGTCAAAGAGGTACTAGAGAACAAGTAGAGCGACTAGATAAGTTAGAAGTAGATGTACTAGGGTATAGGCAGAGTTGGAGGTACATCAATTAAAGTGAAGAGGGTGGGGAAACTAGACTGGGGATCAAAATAAGGAGGGATAAATTAAAGAGGCCAGAATGCAAGGGGTGTTTCCCTCTGAAAGAAGACAAGGCTAAACACAAAGGGGAATTAATGTGGATTCGGGTTTCTCCCAATAAAACTGAAGAGATGAATGTTACCCTGGAAAATAAGACTTCAGGGACTTTGTAGATATAAAGGGGATTAATTAGGATAGACTAACACCCTCAGAAACATATTCACTCGGAAACGGGTCCCTGGAGAAAGTTTCTCTGGAAGAGCTTTGCTTAAATGTGTTTGCCCCAGAAACAATGGAAACTGTACCATACTGTTTGCATATATAAAAAAAAAAAAAACATATGTCAATGTAAAATTAAAGAGTTGAAAAATGTAATGAATTTATCCTGAGCTCTGCGATTAAATTATACAGTTCTGATTCTCTATGAGAAAACAAATAAGGAAGTTCACTTTTCTAAACTTTTCTGCAGTTTTCTCAATGAGTGTTAAAATTATTGACGATTCAAAAATGCATTTGAGAGTTCAATGTAAGGATAACTACATTCCTGTTAATAGTCTATTATTTCACTTCTGGATAGGGACAGACTTGCAAATTTGTCACTCACCAATTTGAAGAGTGCCACCTTTATCAACATGAAGCAATATTTCATTCTAAGTGTTAAGTGTTGAACAAAGTGCAGAGAGAAAAAAAGGACCAGATGGCTTCAGAAGTCGCAGGCTGTTGTTACATCAGAAGTTCTAAATATTTTTCATTCGAATTACTGGGTAATACCCTATGGTCAGTGTGGACAATGGATTGCTCCTTTACTTAAAACTCTCCCACTTTTTGAGCAACAGATTTTGTGGTTGCACTTTCTGGTACAATCGCTGGTACTTGATTTGATTTTCTTGTGCTTCATAACAAGAGGTTTCATTAGGTGGGAATATATCTAGTAGATAGAGACCCATTTGATATTTCAGGTGAGGGGCTTGATTTTATTTTGTTCTTTTGTGGTCCCAACTGATGATTCACTTGGAGCAGGCTTGGTGTGGTTGTATTCCTCTTTGTGTACCGTCTTATCTTTGGGAACCGACTTAATGCTACAGTTTAGTGGTCAGTGGACATGATGACAATGACACTCATTTTCCTGCATATCATTAAGTTATTGTTAGTCATTTTGGAGGTACTGGTGTGCACCTGTTTGTTCACATGGGCACCTCCGGTCCCAAAAGATCACTATCACTTGTGGGGTCGCCCAGGATTCCGTAGTGTCCACTGTCATCATCAAACTCTATATGGAATTCCTTGGGGCTCTACTCACAGAGAACAGCATCAAGAGTCATCAATATGCTGATGATACACAACTGTAAGTGAAAGTCTCCAGACATCCTATGCCTCAAACACTGCCTGCACCTCATCCAAACCTGGATACCCGATGCTTGCCTGAAGCTCAACCCAACCAAGACAGAATTCCTGTTATTTGTACTTTTGCACCTGGAGTGTGGTAACAACCTGCTCCATGGCTTCCCAGACTCCCCACTGGCATCGCTAAAGGGCATGTTATGTCCCGTAGCACATATCATCCAAAGCCTGAAGAAATATGATGACATCACCCCCATCCTGATGGAGCTCCATTGGCTCTCCTTGCCAGCCCTTATTATCTACAGAACAAGCTGCATCATTTACAAAGCCATCAAGGCCATCAAGGCCAGCACCTCCACTTGTCTAAAAGACAAGCACTAAATGTTATTTTGGTTCTCAGCACACCTGAAGCAACGACACCATGAGACTGCAGATTAGGAAGTGTATAAAAGAAAAACAGGTTAGCAGGGTTTTTCCATTTATGCACCCACGATCTGGAGCAACATCCACTTATCCATCAGTACCACCCCAGCACTGCTTGAATTTAGGAAAGTGTTGAAGATGCACCTCTTTTAAGAATACTATAACACAATGCAGAAACACTGCTCAAACCAGCTACCGCTCCTATCACTCATTGATTTTATGCGCCCATTTGAACCTGTGCAACCCTCTGCTGCCTTTTGTTTAGTTTGCCCTATACAACAGCCATATACATACATACGTATTATGGCAGGATACCTTCTGTTTGAGCCATATCACTTAGTTCAGTACTTGGTAGGTATATGATATTCCTCGAGCACCCTGCAACTCCTACCAGAGGACACAATAAGATTTTGGATTTTGAGTAGCCAGTGGGATTTTGCTTTAATGAGCTTCTTTTCTCACTAGATTACCTTGCAGGACTCTTTTTGTGCAGGGAGGAACACATGCAGAGGCATGGCTATAGTAATAGATCTCTGCAAACAAGTAAAAGCATATTATCAAAAACAGTTGCTAAGGGTCTCATTTATGAATAATTTTGAAAAGTCAGAAATCTACTCACCATTGATTTACATCAAGCGATTACACTCATTAAATCCTTCCTGACTTCTAGAGTTCAATCAGTAAGTCTAGACAGGCACACCTCTGAATCCTATGTCTTACCATGTAGTGTCCCCCAGGGTTCATCTTTGAGCCCATCTTTGTTCAATGTTTAAGTCACCCTGTTGGCTTCACTTATCAAATCCTTTGGGTTCTCGTTGGTATCATATGCTGACGACACCCAGATAGTTGCATCCCTCTTCAATTCCAAACTTGGTATTGATGAATCTTTTCGTAACTGTATGTCAGCAGTTAGCGACTGGATGGGCAAGAACTGCCTCAAGCTAAATTTGGCTAAAACTGAGGTGATGCTGTTCGGCCATAACACATCCTTCTGGACCCCCTCATGCTGGCCTCAAGATATGGGGGCTCTTCCCATCCCTAAGGATAAAGTCAGGAACTTAGGAGTCCTGCTGGACAACAGATTAACTTATAAGAGCCAGGTTAATACAGTAATCTCTTCCCCCTTTTTCATCTTAAAAATCCTGAAGAAAATTAGACAACTGGTTCCTCATGACCTTCTGGAAACAGTAGTCATTGTACTGGTCCTCTCATGCATTGACTACTGAAACGGCCTTTATCTTAATCTGCAAGTCAATCTCTTGCAGAAACTGCAAACTGTACAAAATTCTGCAGCTAGAATGCTTCAAAATCTGTCTGAATTCCAATCTGCTGCCCCAGCGCTAAATGAACTCCATTGGCTCCCAGTGAGAAAGCGAGCTGCTTTTAAATCTCTTTGCATTGCCTATAAGGCCTAGGCCTGAATAGGTCCTGAGCACTTGAAAAACAAGTTTAGCTGGTACACTCCCAATAGCCCCTCTGATCCAGCCTTGGGGGGAAAAGTTGTAATACCCTGATACCGACTGACCACCTGGGGTGGTAGAGGCTTTGTGAAAAACACTGCACTCCTTTGGAATGAATTTCCTCTGGAGTTAAAAATAGCCCCCACTCTTTTCATCTTTAGAAAAAAACTAAAAACTTGGCTCTGCAACAAATAACATATCCACGGTCATACATCTGCTGTCACTGCTTGCACATTCTCCTGCTTCAGATCAGCGCCAAGACGCCTCATGGCATAAGAAGAGCGCTTTATAAAACCCAAAATCAAATCAAATCTACAATGTCCACAGACAATCGTTTTTTGGAGGGATTCCCAGGCATCCTGCGGCATCTTCAGCAAGAGATGAAACATTCTACATGTTTCATGCAGGATGTGTGACAAAGAGAGTGTGAATATTGTAAATAGAAAATGTGAAAGTGAATGCATAGTGTATAAAATCTTGCCTAAACAAGCAATAAAAGGTTCTTATAACTATAAATCACAACTTGGATCAAATTATTTTGTGGGAAAATGTTACAGGTGTAGTGTAAGTGGTCACTATGCTAACAATAAGAATTGTAATGTATGGAAAACAGTAGGTAAGATTTGTGGGCACAGAGGCCATATTTGTACATGTTGTCAAGAGGGTAAATAAATGAAATTGGGAAAGATTTGAAGAATGTGAGGAAATAGTTTTATAAATTGCAAGTAAGAAGAGTGAGGGTCCACACAATGAAGTTGCAATTAAGGGGAAGAAAGTGAGGCTGCTATTTGGTTCAGGAGCCAAGATCACTATGGGGCAAATTAGCAAGACCGGCGATAAAATTATCGCCGTTTTAGCGGCAGGAAACTGCCGCTAAAGCGGCGATAATGGGCTTGCTAATATGCGTTATAGAATTCCAATAGAAGCCCAGGTTAGATGTGCAGGACATCTAACCTGGGCTTCTATTGAATTCTATAACGCATATTAGCAAGCCCATTATCGCCGTTTTAGCGGCAGTTTCCTGCCGCTAAAACGGCGATAATTTTATCGCCGGTCTTGCTAATATGCCCCTATATTCCCTCAAACTGTATTAATGGATGCGACATTTGATAAAATCAAATTATGCAAACCTGGTATAAGGCCTACTGGGTATGAAATTGAACCAATAACACCCAAGCCATGTCTTCCCTGGACCGGAATCAAGCATCCTGGGACCGGTTTCGGGCTAACAGCCCTCATCAGCCAGGCTAGCTTGAATCCAGTGGCAAAGTGAGCGAGGGACCCACGTCTGGGCATACCCTGCCAATTTAGGGGGAGCTTTGTTCACAAGCATCCTGTTAGCCCGAAACCGGTCCCAGGATGCTTGATTCCAGTCCAGGGAAGACATGGCTTGGCAGTTCGGTCTGGACTGTTCCCATGAGGCACAGGGTCAAGACTGATTTGCATATAGCTATGTCTGAACTGGGGTGGCAGAGTGAGCTAAAGAATGATGATGGATTCAACCCAGATCTGTGACTGGGGGTGAGTGTTTGAAAAGTTTCAGCACTCCGTCCATTATCTCCTTGTGTTTGGAATAAACACAGATCACAAGCCACTCAAAGAAGTTTTTTCAAAAAAAGGAATTGATAATGTATTGAGCAGAACAAGCAAATGGGTATTGGCACAGTAAAATTCTGAATTGGAGATTTTGTATGAACCTGGGAAAACTAATGTAGTGGCTGATTGTTATTCTAGATTAGAAGATGAGGATGTTAATGTGGATAAAGAGGATGATTAAGAAAATGAAAAAAGTATGTTTCATTAGTGATGGAGCGGTGGACCTTTCTGAATGGAAAAATGAGATAGCAAAGGATGCTTCTCAAAGGTTAATTGATTTGTTAAGAAAAGGGTGGAGGTCAAAAAAGGAATGCGAGAACAAAGATATTTCAGCGTATTGGAATATGAGAGATGAGTTATCAGAGAGTCAAGAGTTGATCTATAAGGGACACAAACTAATTTGGCCTAAATTCTGATAGAGAAAAGTTACTGAAAATGGCACATGAATGACACCAAGGGATGATAATCTGAAAGATCTGCTTTGGTTTGGCTATGCATAGGAATGGGTGGAGTATTAGCAAAGAATAATGTAGTGCTGGCCTATTTGTTTTGCAGGGTTAAAGCATGAGGTGACTATATGCGTGGCCCAGTTTTGGGGTGAATATACTGTATGTATTCTGCAGAGATGGTGTGCTGTGGAGCTAGGTAGCGTCTCAGCAGGTGCCCCCTTCCAAGTTGTTGTGCTTGTAATGCATGCACATAAGTTCGACCGTTTCCGACTGGTTTGGATGGGGAGTCATTTGCTTCCAGTCCTGGGTTTGGGGAGTTGGGTTAGTTGTAATTGTTTTTTTTTTATAAGGCTACCCCTGCCTGCTGCTCTTGGATACTATTGACAGAAAGAAGGGCTCCAGTCATGCGAGCTGAAATGATCCCTCCTCTTGATACCTTTACGTTGCGTCCCCCGTTAAATATAACTTCATCTCTTGGAACATCCAGGGTCTTAATAATATGTCTAAGAGGTACAAAGTGTACTGCTACTATAAGAGGCAGGAGCAGACATAGCACTATTGCAGGAAGGAAACCCATCTTACCAAGTCTGAGGGCTTGGCTCTCCATAAGAGATGGCGGGGTCAGGTGTGTGGTACGACTTACTTAGCTTTTGCCAGAGGAGTTTTGTTATGGGAACGACCAGGGATTCCCTTTCACAAAACATCTGAGATTGTAGACCCGGTGGGTAGATCTGTGGTTATTACAGGGAATTTGGCTGGTCGCGTCTTCACAATAGTTGGAATCTACACTCCCTATACTGACCGGGGTGGGGTTTGCAGAGGTTTCTAGGGTTTTGGCGCCTTACCTGACTCAGACCATATTATTGGGTGATGACTTTAATTTTGTTGCTGGCCCTGCTCTTGATCTTTCCCATCCACCTTTGGGAGAGTCCCCAGTTGCCCGATTAGTATGCACCTTCTCTGGCTGGCAATAACAATGGGGGCTGGTAGACTCTTGGAGGCGACTTCACACTGAGAGCCCGAGACTACTCGTTCTATTCTGGTATGCACAAGCTTCATGTTTGACTTGATACCTTTTTGTGCACTAAGCCTGTGCATGGAATGTTACATGGTGTAGAATATTTGTGGCAATCAATTTCAGATCATAACTCAGTGTTACTGACTTTGAATTGGGAGCGTGAGCGTGCACGTATCCCTGACTGGCGATTACGGGTAGAGGCATTGGATGATCCGGTCTTCCACAAAATCGTTGGTGAGGTAATAAGTGATTATTTTGCAGATAATGCTGGGTCTGCTACATCTCCTTTGATTGAGTGGGATGCATTTAAAACTGTGATCAGAGGTCGCTGTATTGCGGAAGTGCTTGGGCTGCGACGTACACTAGTGGTAGAAGTTGAAACCCAGGAAAAGTAATTGCGGGACCTGGAACAGCAGAGGCTAGGAAATCCAACCCTTAAGCATCAGTTGCTTGAGGCAAAGAAATTACTGGCAGCCTGAGTTGAGAGGCTTAGCCGTTTTGATTACAGGGAGTATCTGACTCATGATAAAGCAGGCACCTTATTAGCGTGGCTTATTAACTCGAAAAATAGGGGTTCCATGATTTTAGATCTCGAATCAGACTCTGATAAACCTTTATATAGCCAATCTGCTAATAATACTAGATTCTGGGACTATTATGCATCCCCCTATGCGCCATCACAAAAGATACCACCTCAGGCCATTAAAGACTTCCTGACACTGGGTCACCTACGGGTACTTCCACAGAAAGATGCAGATGAATTAGGAGGAGATATTACAATAGAGGAAATAAGAGCTGCCATCAAAAGTATGGCGCGCGGTAAAGTTCCTGGAGCTGACGGCCGACCTGTGGAGTTCTTTGCCACATATGGCAACACTTTAGCTATGAAATTAGTAGCGGTCTACTCTGCAGCTCGTCAATCTGGCTGTGTTGCTGTATCCACATCTGAAGCTTTGGTTATCTCATAATTGAGACTAGGTCGCCCTCCCACGGATGTCAGGGCTTATCGGCCTTTGTCCATGCTTAATGTGGATTACAAAATTCTTAGTAGAATTCTGGTGACCTGCCTCTTTCCCCACATGCCTACTTTAATTCACATAGATCAAACGGGATTTATTCCTGTGTGCAATACTGTTCTTCATATCCGTAGACTCCTTTCACTTATGAATGAAGATTTTGCAGACAAATGGACAGCAGCTGTTATGGGAATAAATATAGAGAAGGCCTTAGTTGGGACATCCTATATTGAGTAATGGCTTGTATGGGGTTGGGACCTGGGTTTCTATGCTGGGTCAGACTCCTCTATACGAGTCCAACAGTGTGGGTTCGCATTGGGATAACTATATCTGATTCATATGAAGTGGGGCGAGGTACTGGGCAGTGGTGTCCACTCTCCCCCTTATTATTTGCCATTGCAATGGTGCCATTGGCCAACAGTGTTCGTGCAGGGAGATTTTACCATGGGTTGGAGGTTCGTGGGCAATCCATTTATGCAGCATTATATACTGATGATTTGCTTTGTTCCTCAAAGATTTTGGAATAGGCTTGCCTGGCACAATAAATATGCTGGAGCGCTTTGGTGCAGTCTCAGGCCTACACATTAATTGGCAGAAATCCCATCGATTTCCGTTTTGTGGGGAAACTGGCCATCCTCAGAACCAACTCAGACTTACCTGGAACCCTACATGCGTGAAATATTTAGGAGCTAACTTATATCATAACCACCAAGATTTATTGGATGGTAGTGTGGGGGCAGCAGTTGGAGCGCTTAGAAGTAGTATAAACTTTTGGCAGGCTTTACCATTATCTATGGCTCGTAGAATAGCGGTGGCTAAGATGGTGGTGCTTCGAGACTGCTTCATTTTTTCTCTACTTTGGCACTATTGGTGCTTCACTGGCTGTTCCAAGAGCTGGAATCACTGCTTTTGGAACTGATTTGGGGGCTAGTAGATGTAGGGTGTCGCTAGCTAAATTGCAGCGACCTGTAGTGGAGCGTGGGTTGGCTGCACAAGACTTTGAGTCATATTACTTGGCGGCACAGCTGCAGTGGTTCAACCAGTGGATTTACTGTAGGTTGCATCCTGATGAGGGTGTTATCGGTGCACCTCCTCACTTGAGAGACTAATTGCAGGTCCTCTTGGTTCCTCGGAGGTGGCTGCATGCACCCTCCCGGGATCTCCTGGTGCTACAGCGGTGCTGGCAACGTTGTTTGCAGCAAACTTGTGTCCCTAAACCCTACTTGCCAGATCTGCCACTAAGGTGGTTGAAGATGGTGGCCCATAAGTGGGATTTGGGGGGATTGCTGGGTGGACTGCTTATGGGTTGGAGATCTATATCAGGATGGAGAATTATGCTTATTTGCAGACTTGGTAGAAGATTTCAATATTCCTGGCGGCCAATTCTTGTTGCACCGGGCAGTAGTAGTCATGATTAGGATCATGATTAGGAATCCTTGGGGAAATGGAGACTTGGAACCTGCAACGCACAAAGTCTACCATCTACACTGTACAATGATGGGTCGTGTAAAAGCAGTCACATCATTGTATCAAGCCATACGTGCAAACATTCTAACTTCCCTTACAGATCTGAAAGTTATATGGGAGACGGATTTGGAGGCGGTGGTAGACTGTGTCAATGATATCACGCAACAGGTGATCCCTTGTACAACCCTGGCCAGTCACCAGGGGGGGGGGGACCCACGTCCTAAAAAGTGAAAAACCACTACTAGATTTCTTGATTTTGCATTCATACTTGCAAAAAGAGAATTGATAATGCATTGGAAATCTGAGGGGGGAACTTGAGTGCTTAAATGGCGAGATCAGCTGGTTAAATGGGCAGGACTTGAGAGTGCTATATTGTTTCGTGAATTGAAAAGAGGGCGGGGAAATATTGATCAGGCTAGAGCATGGGAACATTTAGTAGATAACCCACGAGCTTGGGCATTGGGTCAGATACATCTGACAGCTCCCAGATTTTGCTGGAGGATTCAGAAGGTGGAAGTAACTGATTTTAGTGAAAGAGCTTGGGGTGGGATGGGAACATAAAATCTGACAGCTTGGTTAGGGTTAACTAAAGGAGGGTGTATTGGGCGTTATTGTTTGTTAGTTGCTAGCTGATGAGGAGAAGTGGCATGTTTTAATATGTATGCATTTTGGCTGTACGTGTTTCAGAAATGTGCACATTTTTACCCTGTATTTCTCTGTACTACTATGCAAAGATCATTGTCTGTTTCTGATGTCCAGTACTACCACAGTACATATACCAGTCTCTGTTTCTGAAGTACTATGTTGTGGCAACTAATGTTCTTTGTTTTGAGTTATTTGAAAATATTAAAATTTTGTTTAAAATAAACGTAGGACACCAGGGGGATAAGTAGGGCAAAGAAAGGGTTTCAAATGAATTCCCGGTGGTCGGGAATAGACATACAGGGGTCGATTCCGATCTCGTCCGGATGCGCACCCAACAGTATTCGTCCGGAAAAAAACCAAGCCGAACGCGTGTTTCCCGACCGAGTCGAACAGTCGTCCAAACGAACAAGTACGATGCGCATAACAGCCCAGATTCCGAGTGAGCCGTACTCACCAAATCCAGCTCCTGTTCCCCGTCCGAGCCGGATCCGTAAATGCCGAATCGAGTGGCACGGAAGCAAACACACAGCACCTTCCGGCCGGACGAGTACGATGCGCCTTCCGTACGCGACGAACCCGTCGCTACCTCTGGCACGTCAGAGCATCCGGGAGAGCTGCACATAAGCTCCGATTCGCGCCACAAGACGACCCACGGCGACGAGACGGGCAAGCCAGCGACGAGTACGAGTCCAAGCCACGAGAAACCCGAATGAGACGAACAAACCATGAATCCCATCGTGCAGGTCCTACCAATACTCTGCATCTATTACCGGGACCGGTACGGACGCGTACGATGCAGACGGTAAGTCAAACACCCACTACACAAACAAACAACACGTACCCAACATATGTCACACACACATAGGGATGCAGAAATGACGTACACCAGCAACAGCAGAACAATAGGGGCGGGATGGCTATCACCAATGCCATACACACCCATAGGGGGCTGGATGCCTGTCACTACCACCACCCCTACTCAGGGGGGGCTGGATGCCTACCACTACCACCACCCCTACTCAGGGGGGGCTGGATGCCTACCACTACCACCACCCCTACTCAGGGGGGGCTGGATGCCTGTCACTACCACCACCCCTACTCAGGGGGGGCTGGATGCCTGTCACTACTACCATCCCCACTCATAGGGGGATGGATGCCTACCACCAACACCACCCCTACTCAGGGGGGGCTGGATGCCTACCACTAACACCACCCCTACTCAGGGAGGGCTGGATGCCTGTCACTACTACCATCCCCACTCACAGGGGGATGGATGCCTACCACCAACACCACCCCTACTCAGGGGGGGCTGGATGCCTACCACTACCACCACCCCTACTCAGGGGGGGCTGGATGCCTACCACTACCACCACCCCTACTCAGGGGGAGCTGGATGCCTGTCACTACTACCATCCCCACTCATAGGGGGATGGATGCCTACCACCAACACCACCCCTACTCAGGGGGGCTGGATGCCTACCACTACCACCACCCCTACTCAGGGGGGGGCTGGATGCCTACCACTACCACCACCCCTACTCAGGGGGGCTGGATGCCTGTCACTACTACCATCCCCACTCATAGGGGTATGGATGCCTACCACCAACACCACCCCTACTCATAGGACGGGTAGTGCATGACACAACCAGCACACTCCAACATAAGGAATGTCAGAAAAACACATCCCCCCAACACCATGACAAGCGTGTGTAGTCTGTGTCAAATGCCTACAACACTGAACATGACATTGAACATACAATGTGACCCCTATCACATGTGTCACACATAAATGTGTGTGGCCTCCACAATGCAAGCAGACCATGACCACTGTGGCAATGGGGTCTAACACCCCATCATCACAGTGACCAAAAGGTAAGTGTGGGGTCCATAGCTGAAGCACATTTTGAACATTGTGGCAATGGGGTCCAGACCCCCATCATCACATTGACCAAAATGTAAGTGTGGGGTCCATAGCTGAAGCACATTTTGAACATTGTGGCAATGGGGTCCAAACCCCCATCATCACAGTGACCAAAATGTAAGTGTGGGGTCCATAGCTGAAGCACATTTTGAACATTGTGGCAATGGGGTCCAAACCCCCATCATCACAGTGACCAAAATGTAAGTGTGGGGTCCATAGCTGAAGCACATTTTAAACATTGTGGCAATGGGGTCCAAACCCCCATCATCACAGTGACCAAAATGTAAGTGTGGGGTCCATAGCTGAAGCACATTTTGAACATTGTGGCAATGGGGTCCAAACCCCCATCATCACAGTGACCAAAATGTAAGTGTTGTCATGGAAAAAGCTGCAAATGCCAAACAGCATGGATGATTCCTGGTCACACAACAACAAACACATCAGTGGCATAGTAGTGCTTGTGTCCCATAGCAACATAGATTGGGTGAGGCAAACAGTGCAGTGCAAATAAGACATACCTTTGGCCATGTGCAGACAAACATCACCCATGGGGGCTGACATTGTCAACATTCATCAATAACACAATGACAGAAGTGACCATCATAATGCAGACCCACATATCTGCACCAATGGACACACAAATGTAGATACCCTGTGGAGACTGTAGATGTGAGGTGAACAAATACCATACCATGGCAGCAATGAGACATACAAACCATGATTATTGTGCTGACTGATGACCTAGGAGTCCCAGGGACAGCAGGGGAAACCCACCAAACAACATACAGCCAATGGCACACTAAAGATATGCCAATGCAGTGGTGCAGATGCACAAACACAAACAGGCAGCCTCACACTGCATATCAAACACAACAGGTGATGGGGGGTGTGCCAGTGTCCCCAGGCAACCACACAGATGTGTATACAGTGCCACACAAAAGTAACTCATGGATCGGATTCCCCTATGTGGCCAATCAGGCATTGTTAGATGACAGGGAGCCCAAATTACACATGTCACACAAGCTTGTAGGAACAGCAACTAACACAGCAAGAGACAGACCCACCACAGCACTACCCCCAGGGACACCACATTGTGGTGACACTGGCCTGCATGATAATCCCACTGTGATGACAAAGCTAGATGTCGTTCACACTGTGAACCACAGTCATGTGTCCTGAGCAACAAACTACCATCACACCTACACAAGCACAAATCAACCAGCACTGCCTGTCAGCCAAGGCCAATATGGAGGTAGGGGTCTAGCCGTGCAACAACTCTCATTTGCACACACTCAACACCACACACCTTGATCTCCACCAATGTGCAGCAGTGAAGCTCACATGGACTGGTGACATTGCACATGCACCCATGACAATCCCAGGGGTGGTGGTGGGAACTAAGGTGCAGAAACCCATCACACATGGCCAGTCAACAAGACTCGTGAATGTCTGACACACTGCACAGTACGCTGTACATGGGCATGACGTCAAATCCACAACAACCAATGGGATCCCGGCCACAGTCACACACCAATGAAGAAGCCAAGGTCACCCACAAAGAACACACATAGACAACTTCCAACATTGCAGCTCTGACACTGAGGAGTGGCAGCAGTCTCACACATACAACGTGTCACAATCACTGAAAGCTACCACAAACTGTAAATTACATGACTTGTGTAACCAACAAGTGCCAAGGGGAATCCTGACTGTGTCTCATCTGCGTTTGCCCACAAACTCAGCCCTGACAGCAAACACACCTATGGATGACACCCTGATGACCAGTAATGTGCCATGCACCCACATCCCAGAGAACCCAGGGCGAAGATTTTGGGGGAACATAGGTCAACTCAGCAAGCATCACAAACAGGAACATCACTAGGGATCCCAGCCTGCGTAGCGAAATGGAAGTGAACACACACATACATGCTCACACAACACACACCTTGGGCTCAGGCAATGTCACAGAATTACACACTGCCATGAGGGGACTCCACTCCTGTGTAAGGAAACTGTCCCATACATTGTCTCTGCAGGGCTCTATCATGTCAGCAGAACACTTGGTCACTCAGTCAACAATTTGCACAAAATGAAGGATCTCGTCACATCAGCCTGGTCATGGGAGTGTCACCGAAATCATCTGCACAGATCCAACACACATGTATAGCAAGTTGCACTGATAACACAGATGAGTCCTTCCCCATTGATGCCCAAACTTGCATGTCCAGTGGAGATGGTCACACGGTCAGGGAAATAGACAAATTGAACAATGGCAAGCACAACAGATGTGCAGGGGTGTAAGCCACAGATGTGATATTGCAAATAAAAGTAGGAAATCCCATTGGCAAATATTGAAAACATGACACCCTCACATTGCTGCAAAGGATGACATGGATACACACCAGGATAGGACACATTCCCCCTGGACCACATGGGGTCCTGTACAGTAACACTTCATTTTCCTGATATCAAAAATCACCATCACTGCAGCAAGGGCATGGTTAGCATCCTCAACATCATGTACAACTGAAGCAAAACCACTAGAGAACTGAAAGGAGCTTTATTCAGCATATGTGTTAGAAAAAATGAAAGTCCAGAAAAATAACAAAGGCCAATGGCCAGTCCATTATCAAAGTCCAAACAGGGTGACAGTGGCAGATGTCACCCTTTGCATGCCTGCACTGCTACACACCAGGGACATTCCCCTCGGAGGGGCATACGGGGGGCAGGCCAGGCACCGCAGGGACAGGATCAGGGCTCACCAGAAGGAGGCAGGGGAGGGGTGGCTGGTGCTGGAGAGTCGCTGACAACTGCAGTGGAGGTGTCTGACATGGTGTGTGCCGGCACAACTGGGGGCATGAGTCAGATGGTGTGGGTGCCGGCACAACTCCAGTGGGCTGGCCAGATGGAGTGGACAGGTTCCCCACTGCAGTGCCCAAGTCAGACGGGGTGGTAGTGGACTCCACTGCAGTGCCCATCTCCAGGGGAGTAGAATGGGGTTCAGGTAAGGTGGGCAGGACAGAGGGGAGGACACGGTCTCCACACCAGTGGCACAAACATGTGCAGCGGGGGTGTGGGGCTGGAAGAGCAAGTGGTAGGTGGAGAAGGCCGCATCATTTTGGGGATGGTGTATCTGTGGGTGGGGGAACCTGGGGCAGGGTGTGGTGGGGGAACCTGTGGAGTGGGGGCCTGAGGGATGGAGGAAGGAGACTTGGTGGTTGAGATGCAGGGCGGCGGCGGGGTCTTGCTCTTCCGGGCCCGGGGGGACTTGCGGTTGGGGGCCTCAGTCTGTCTGCGCCTGGGGGAGGGTGTCCAGGGGCGAGGGGCACTCCCCTCTGTGTGGGTGGACTTCCTCTTCCCCCTGTATGCTGGATCAGCGGGATCGGAGGGGAAGAGGCCGAGGTCACAGAGGAAGAGCTGCTTTGTAGGTGGGGTTGCAGGTGAGGCAAGGGAAGGGGTCTTGGAGGGAGAGGATATTGAGGACTGCGGAGTGACTGTGGATGCCTGTGTGTGTGTCTGTTCCTCATCCCCTGTGGGTGTGGTATCAGTCCCCTGAGGATGCTTGTGTGCACGTTTTGCTCTTGTTTTGTGTGTTTCGGTGCTGCTCGTGTCTGTGTGTTTGGGTGATTGTGCAGGTGTGCATGTGCTTGGGACAGGTAGGGTGCCAGGAAGTGTGGATGGGGCAGAGGTAGGAGGGGTGATGGACTGTTGGAGGAGGGACACTGCTGCCATCAGTGAGGAGTCCATGGACCTATTGCTCCTCTGTAGGGCAGACATGCCCGTCGAGATGCCCTCCATGAACGACATCAACTGTGTCAACAGAGTGGTGTGTGCATGGAGGACACTCAGCATTGCTGTCTGCCCTACATGGAGCTGGCGAAGGAGGTACACAGACTTCTCACTCAGGGCAGCAGGGGACACAGGGGCAGGGGCTGCGGTGCCTGGCACGAAGGAGACACGCTCCCGAACACGGGAGCCTCCACGGACCTCTGGAATTGGAGCCAATGGGAGGGCGGTGGTGGTGGTGGTGGAGGCGGGGCCAGACATACTAGCTGGGGTGTGGTGGCTGCTGACAGCCGCCTCCACAAGGGAGTCATCCTCCGAGCTGCTGTGGTCCTCAGCTGAGGTGGATGGTGCTGAGGACTCCTCGGTGTGGCTCCCCTCGCCCTCCGTGCCACTGGGTCCCTCCGACCACTCCTCGGCTCCTGACCCAGTCTGGCTCTGCTGCCCCTCCTGGTCCGTGGAGCTGTCCCCTCCTGTGGCCGTGGATGTATCTGCAAACAATTAGGGAAACAGACAAACATCAGTCACCTGCACTGACCGCACACACCACAGTAAGTACAGCACATTACAGATCAAGCCCTGGCATCCTTAGTTGAACAGTGCCAAAAGTGCTCACACAGATTAGGAGAAGCCAATTGTCAGTCTGATGGTCAACCATGGCACTCACACCACTCCTGCCCTTGCACCCATCTGTCTGGTGCCTGTTGGATGGTAAGACCCCAGGGTGGACACATGCACCACGTACACAGTTGTTGGACATTGCATAGAACACGGTGAAGTATGTGAACATGCACACATCACATCTCTTGCCACTGAATCAGTACAGGTGTCCGGATAAAGGGATGGCCAGAGTCTAATTAGAGATGCATGTGATGCATACCAGCACCAGACACCATGATGCACCCATGTCCGGATAGTCAATGCCACAATGGGGTGCATGTTGCACATGTCACTCCCCTGCAGGATCACTCTTAGGAAGTTTAATGCCATGGCACAGGCATGCCTGCAAAGTCATACATCACTGTCTCCAGTCACATGGGCATGGCAGCCAGCCAACAACAGTCTGCACTGTGTCACAATCCTAGGTAATGGGGAATGCAAGTTCTGTAGCTGACAAGTGCACATGTCCATCCCCCACAAACCACATCATCTGAACTCTTATTTGTCCACGTCATGCCAATTGGACATATGGGAGACATGAAACACAACTCTATGAACCTGAGCACCTCACAGTCTGCTGTGAATGAAAAACAGCTGCCTGGAATTCACAGTCGCATACACTTGTGTGCACAGTCAAGTGGTCAAACACCTATAAGTCACACAAGTATCATCTCTCATGGTCACATCTCAGATGGCATGCTGAGCCCTAAACGATAAACATCCCAGTAGTCCTGACAACGAAGCCACAGCACAACGGCACACAGAGGCAGACACCTGAGGGAACATTTCACTGATCACAACATGTCAGCTGATACACGGGAGTGGGAGTACAGAGTGTATTGTATGCCCTGGAGTAGGCATGACTGTCCTGCTCCACCTGAAAGAGGGATGAGCCCTGGACAGTAGGCAGGTGGCTAAGCATGTGTGACACACTTCATATACATACTCCTGAGGCCCAAACATTGTTCCCACCCGCAGCATGGGGGTGTGCCAAATACCCCAGGGACATGTGGTGATTCAGATCAGCAAGTGGACCACATATCAAAGTTACACCCAGATTACATGTCAGAACTTAGGCATTGTGTAGGCAATTGACCCACCCATGAATCCCACCACAAAGTCACGGGAACAAATGCTGTCCCCCCCACCTTGAGCGAAGCAAAATGCTAGGACACAGTACCCAAGTGACACAATTTCCTGACTGTAAGGGCCACACCTGCGTATCAGATGAGGAGTGGGCATGTCACACTTGAGGGACATGGATCCTGGACCACAAGACTGATGTACTGTGGAAGTTTAACCAGGCCAGAGGAGGGCACATAGCATGTCAGACAAAGTTCACAGTGCAGTCATGGACTCACCCCCTCCTTGCTGCTGTCTGTCCTTCAGCTGCCCATCCAGGTCAGGGAAGACCACCGCCAGGATCCGGTGCATGTGGGGGTCAGGGTCCGGTGTCCGCCCCTCCTGCGAGGAGACGACAGCTTCAGCTGGACCCTTGCGATCCTCCGGGTCCAGCCCCGAAGGTCCTGCCACCTCTTCTGGCAGTTGCGGATCCGGCACTTGTAGACCCCCACGGATCTTACTGCCCGGGCGATGGTCAGCCAAATTTCTTGCTTCTGGTGGGCATCAACCTGTGAGGATGACAAAGTGAAAATGCCATTACTACACATGCAACATATACGTGCATCACACAGTTGGATATACATGTCTCAATCACAGGGGCATATGATATACACAGGCAGTGCAACTATGGCTATGGACAGTTTGCCAGCAGTCACTACATGGTATCATTGTCTGGGAAGTAAAAGCTTTTTGGAATGCACTGTTACTGCACTGTACCTGTTCAGTGCATGTGACTACACACTTTGGGGGGTGAGAACTACTCAGTGAGCATGCTAGCCAGTGGTGTGCACACTGTAAGTCTTGCTAGTCAGACAACATGCACAATTAGTAAGGCAGTGGACAGCACACTCACCTGCTCCCCTGGTTTCCCATACAGCTTGCTGTACTGTGGAAGGAGGCTGTCCAGCAGGGCCTGGTTCTCCTCAAGGCTGAAGGCTGGGGCTCTCTCCACAGTACGTGCCATTGCACTAGCCAGAGGATGCAGAGACAGCAGCAGTGTTGGTGGCAGATGTCGTCCTGGAGCATGTAGTGCAGGCAAGTGAGCTCTCAGGGGAACAGCCAGCATTATATGTGTGCTGCAGAGGCAGATACTGTCCCATGTGTCCAAAGTGATAGGTCCAAGTCGTTTGCATCTTCTGAATCTGGCCAATCCATGGAATTGCACCACTTATACACGCCCACAGCATCCTTCAAAAGTTAAACTTCATGACACCCATGAATTTGCAACATTGTTGTGGCTGGCCAACTGAATTCACTGCATCAGACTCGTTGAAGCTTCGAAAACGCGTCCGTTGCCATGCCAGGCCCTAGTCAATGCATGCGCAACGATCTGACCATTGCTGTACAACGCGTATTCCGGGATACAACGCGTACCCGCACACAACAGATTCAATGGCCAGTGTGTGCACACCGATCGGTCCATTGCCGTACAACGCGTACCCGCACACAACAGATTCAATGGCCAGTGCGTGCACACCGATCGGTCCATTGCCGTACAACGCGTACCCGCTCACAACAGATTCAATGGCCAGTGCGTGCACACCGATCGGTCCATTGCCGTACAACTCGTACCCACACACAACAGATTCAATGGCCAGTGCGTGCACACCGATCGGTCCATTGCCGTACAACGCGTACCCACACACAACAGATTCAATGGCCAGTGCGTGCACACCGATCGGTCCATTGCCGTACAGCGCGTACCCGCACACAACAGATTCAATGGCCAGTGCGTGCACACCGATCTGTCCATTGCCGTACAACGCGTATTCCGGGATACAACGCGTACCCGCACACAACAGATTCAATGGCCAGTGCGTGCACACCGATCGGTCCATTGCTGTACGACGCGTCCCTGTACAGGTCACTCACATATGTCACCATGCTTGTCACTGGTGAACGTATGCCAGTGACATATACTTGCCAGGGACTCAGGGGCACACCTACAACACCACAGCCTGTCCACACTGTATCCTAAGGCATGTAAGGCTGCATTACCTTATCTGGGTATTGGGGGTCAACATGTGGTTTTTGTGGTGGCACTTGGGGGCAGCCACTCCCAGGCTGTGCACGTGTTCATGGGGACAGGATCCTTTGTGTGTTGTGCACATGACCACTGTGATGTGCAACTGTTCATTTCTGAGCATGTGGCATGGTCACATTTCCAGGTTGTGTATGTGTCTGTCATGTCACATACCCCCCAGAGTCCCATGTGGGAAGGTATGTACGTCACAGGGTGACCCATTGCCACAATAGTGATGGCCCTCCACAGTCTGTGTGCATGTTGTGTTTCCGATGCCTCTGATTCCATGTGCACAATGGGAGACAGTCTCCACATCCACGTTGTTTGTGCATGGACTTTGATGTTGTGCGTGTGTATGTCACAGACGTCCATGTCTGTCCTGCGGAGGCAACAGGGGCCACTACCTGTGGGAGTCATGCTTGTTTTGCTGACGTGTACATGATACGCCATGTCATGCCAGTGTCCATGTGGCAAGACAGGGTCCCTGGGAATCTACCTGTCAATGAGCTGTGATGCCTGTGGCGCATCTGTCCAGACATGTCACTGTGGTGTGTGTTTGGAACGTGACAGCAGGAAATGGGTACTGTGACACAGCCTAATGGTTTCCCACAGCACAACCTGGAACCTGTTGTCAACACATGTTGAACTGAGATGTTAGATGATGGCCATGTAGGTGTCACATATGTCCATACAGAACGGCACACACATCAAGTACTTGTGTCTCGTATTGATGTATCATGTGATATTGAGTATGGTCAATGCCACATATGTGGGGTGACTGACAATCTTTCTTTCTTCACCTATGCACTGCAGGGCACCAGCTGTCCATAGACCATTCTCTGACCTTGCAACGATGGTGGAACGTGACAGCATCCGACGGTACCGCTTCACCAGGCAGCTGATTGATGATTTGGCCGTGCGCTTGGCCCCACATTTGCAACCTGGCCGGCCGTACCCTACAGCGCTGACTCCCAAGGTGAACGTGATGGCAGCCCTACACTTCTTTGCCACCGGTACCTCTCAACACACTGTGGCGTCTGCTGGTGGGATGTCACAGACTATGTTCAGCCGTGTGCTACGCGATGTTTTGGAGGCAATGTTGAGATGCCTGAACCAGTACATCTATTTCCCTAAACGTCAACAACTCACTGACGTCAAGAGTGACTTCTATGCCCTGGGGAGGATGCCACATGTCATTGGCTCCATTGATGGGACACATGTGGCTTTGGTACCACCACAGGCACACGAGCAGGCATACAGGAACAGGAAACATTACCATTCTATCAATGCTCTGGTGGTATGTCTTGCAGATATGTGCATCTCACATGTGTGTGCCCATTTCCCTGGTTCGGCACACGATGCCTACATGATGAGGAGTAGTCGCATCCCGAGGATGATGTTACAGATGCAGAACCAGTGTGCCTGGCTTGTCGGTGTGTACTGACTTTGTACCATTGTGTGTGTTCTGCTATGTTGTATTCCGCCCTCTTTTCCAACTCAGCTAATGTGCAATTGTCTGTCTGTAGGTGACTCCGGATACCCCAACATGCCGTGGTTGCTGACACCCCTCAGGAACCCTGTGACACCAGCCCAGATGCGCTACAATGAGGCACATGGTTGGACCAGGAGAGTGATCGAGCGGACATTTGGTCTCCTGAAGAGCCGCTTCCGCTGCCTGGACAAGACAGGAGGGGCCCTCCCATATGCCCCAGCAAAGGTGTGCAAGATTGTCATCGTCTGCTGCATGCTACACAACCTGGCAGTGCGGAAGGAGTTGCCTCTCATCCTGGATGACGATGACCAACATCCGCCACCTGTGGAGGATCCTGGCCTGGGCCACGATGCCAGTGATGATGATGATGATGGTGATGTCCGCACACAGCTCATCACCAACTTCTTCAGCTGAATGTGAGTATCCAGAGAGTTGTCATGCCAATGATCTGAGTTAGCGTGATATGTGTTGGTGGTGCTCTGGTGCTGTTTGAGTGTGGCCATGTGCTACTTGACTGGAAGCGTGCAGCGATGTGTCCTTACAGGTAGTCTGTTCTCCCCAACAGTGTTGACATGCTAACTTGGTTTTCTGTGAGTATCTTGTGACATGTATTGGCCATGAGTATTGTAGTTCTGTCCTGTTCTTCGGAGCTTTTGACTGTGTGTCATGTCTGTCCTTCACAGGGTACTTTCAGAGTTGTTTGGTGACCTGTGATCCCCCGACACCATGATTCAACTTCCAGGGTGGAAGCAGTCGTTTCCCTACAGGTGATGTGACACACACCCCTGGACTTTCTTTCTTCTACACTTGTTGACTGTGTGTCCCCTGCCACGTAGGATTACCTTGCATCAGTAGTGGAAACAACATGTTGCAAATGTGTAATAAACTTGTGCTTCACTTTGGGATGTGCGTTGTCTGTGGTCACACATCTGACTGACATGTGCTTACAGCACCTGTGGGCTAGTTAACACAGACTGTGAATAGGTGTGGTGTCTGTGCATTGCACTGTATTTCCTGGCAACATCAGTGTAGGTGATGAGTCTGATGGCCCTGGTGTGTATGTGTTGTGTAGCCCTAGTGGTGTGTCTCCCTCATATGTGTCACGTCTCCATGACTCACATGACGGTGTTGAACTTGCTGTAGCAGTTAGCATGCACAGTGTCATTTAGCAGATCACCATCTCCATGACAGAAACCACGTTGGAATCACAACAGAGGCAAGTATGGTGTATTGGTGAGTTTATTTCCATACATGTGTGAGGATAGTGCACAGGATGGTGGGTGCTGTACATTGGGATTGTAATCCAAAGTTCCCAGATGAGTTGGAAGTCTTGGTAGCAGAAATGTCCTGAGTAAAGTCCACGGTCATCTGATACATTGGGCCAACTTAAGCTCCCCATGTCATGTGGGAGAGTTGGGTTGCATTCGACAGGGTGAACAGTTTGCACACAAAGGAGATTTTCCAGAACAGGTGTTGGGTTCCTGGGGGATGTACATGGCCATCAACCTCTCAGTTTTCCTTCCTCGGACGACCCCTCTTCTTTGGGGGGGACCCTCACGTGCAGGCTGCTGCGGTGCAGAGGACTCTCCGCCAGAGTCATCCTCCCTCCCTGTGGCAGTTGCAGTTGTTGCAGCACCAGATGTTGTGGGCACACAGGGAGGTGTGGCCATGTTGGTGCTAATCTGGCGGAGGCATGTCAATATGTCCCTATGCACCGCTGTCAGTTCTTGCAATGTGTCCCACTTGTACTCCATGCCAGACATGTGTGTCTCCACACGGGACATGTGTGTCTCCACACAGGACATGTGTGAGTCCAAGCGGGCATGATGGGCAGCCTGCTGCTGTTGAATGTCCTTGAGGATCCCCACTACCTGGCTGACCTCTCCGGTGCTATTCTGGTACGCATCAGCAATGCGTGCCAGTTGTGGGTCATCATGCAGTCCAGACCCCTCTGCAAACAGCGACCTATGTCTCCCACCCCTCCCACCACCCCTGGCGACACGTGCCGGACCTGCGTTGGCATGCACAGGTGACCGTAGGCCCACTTGGGGGTTGTTACTGGGGTCGTTGTCCATTGCTCCACGTTGGGCTGGGGTCCCTGTGCTGTTCTCATTGGCGGTCCTTGGTCTGTCCGTGTTGGCAGGGGTGGTCTGTGTGTTGGCAGTTGTTGGAGGGGTGGGTGCAGGGGGTGCAGATGTTGGTCCTGCTGGTGCTGCATGATGACTCACACCGGAGGTGCCAGGTAGGTCTTCGCCATCCGAGGAGGGCAGAGGCTGTTCCACACCAGTGAGCTCAGTGTCCCCCGGAGCCTGGGACAGGGACTCCTCATCGTCTGCTGCTGTGTCCCCATCATCACCTGTTTTTGGAAGAGACACACAATGTATGTTATGTTTCTACAGGCATCAATGGTTCACACACCTGACAGTTGTGACTGTACCTCTGGATGCGGCCCTGTACATTGCATTGTCCTCAGTTGTCACAGTCAGAGGTTGATATTGGGGTAGCACATTGTCCTGCCAACCTGAAGCTTTTCAATGTGAATGTTGAGGTGTGTGCATGGCCAGCATTGGTGGTATTTGGTGGACATACGGCCCTCCTTCTCCCCCAGCCCAGTTATCCCACCATGAAGCATGCCACCCTTGCAGTGTGTGCAGGTTGACTCTCAGGATGTCAGTCAGTGGTGTCCTGTTGTTTGTTGGTGCCCAGTTCCCAGCAGGGCCTTGTGCTCCCCACAACAGAGCACCATTGTCAGACATCTTTGATGTGGCTTTCCACTCCCTGTGAGGTGTGCATGGTTCAGAGTGGTGTTGATGGGTCAATTGTGAGGGTGAGCAATATCTGTGACTGCAACTCCCATCATGCTATTGCCTACACCCCCCTTCCCAGCATGCCCATACTTCCTTCCTTTTGAGTCGACTTCACTGTTTGTGAGTGTGACTGCAATGGCAAGATGGCTGTCAGTGGTGTCCTGTTGTTTGTTGGTGCCCAGTTCCCAGCAGGGCCTTGTGCTCCCCACAACAGAGCACCAGTGTCAGACATCTTTGAAGTGGCTTTCCACTCCCTGTGAGGTGTGCATGGTTCAGAGTGGTGTCGATGGGCCAATTGTGAGGGTGAGCAATATCTGTGACTGCAACTCCCATCATGCTATTGCCTACACCCCCCTTCCCAGCATGCCCATACTTCCTTCCTTTTGAGTCGACTTCACTGTGTGTGAGTGTGACTGCAATGGCAAGATGGCTGTCAGTGGTCTCCTGTTGTTTGTTGGTTCCCAGTTCCCAGCAGGGCCTTGTGCTCCCCACAACAGAGCACCAGTGTCAGACATCTTTGAAGTGGCTTTCCACTCCCTGTGAGGTGTGCATGGTTCAGAGTGGTGTTGATGGGCCAATTGTGAGGGTGAGCAATATCTGTGACTACAACTCCCATCATGCTATTGCCTACACCCCCTTCCCAGCATGCCCATACTTCCTTCCTTTTGAGTCGACTTCACTGTGTGTGAGTGTGACTGCAATGGCAAGATGGCTGTCAGTGGTGTCCTGTTGTTTGTTGGTGCCCAGTTCCCAGCAGGGCCTTGTGCTCCCACAACAGAGCACCAGTGTCAGACATCTTTGAAGTGGCTTTTCACTCCCTGTGAGGTGTGCATGCTTCAGTGTGAGCTTGCTGGGCCATGTGGGTGGGGGATGTTGTGCTGTGACTACCACTCCCATCATGCTGTTGCCTACAGCCCCCTTCCCAGCATGCCCATACTTCCTTCCTTTTGAGTCGACTTCACTGTGTGTGAGTGTGACTACAATGGCAAGATGGCTGTCAGTGGTGTCCTGTTGTTTGTTGGTGCCCAGTTCCCAGCAGGGCCTTGTGCTCCCCACAACAGAGCACCAGTGTCAGACATCTTTGAAGTGGCTTTTCACTCCCTGTGAGGTGTGCATGCTTCAGTGTGAGCTTGCTGGGCCATGTGGGTGGGGGATGTTGAGCTGTGACTACCACTCCCATCATGCTATTGCCTACACCCCCTTCCCAGCATGCCCATACTTCCTTCCTTTTGACTCTGCTTCCCTGTGGGGTAGTGTGCCTGTGCTGACAGGATGGCTGACAGTGTTGTCCTGGCGTTTGTTTGGCTACAAGTCCCAAGAGTGTCCCTGTGCTTCACACAGCATAACCCAGGGTGGTGGTTCTTTGTGGGATATTTAATTGGAGTGTGAGGCATTGCATTCTCCCAGGTGAGTTGTGCGGAGTTTGTGTTAAGGGGGTGTGTAAGGAAAGCTGCTTATAACTATGGTCAGAGCTGTGAGTCCTCCTTCCCACCCAGCCAGATATCCCACCATGGAACGTGCTTCCATTGCAGGGAGTGCAAGTTGTCTTTCAGGATGTCAGTCAGTGGTGTCCTGCTGTTGGTTGGTGCACAGTTCCCAGCAGGGCTTTGTGCTCCCCACAGCAGTACCCAGTGTCAGCCATCTTGTCAGTTGTTTTCCACTCCCTGTGATGTGTGCATGGTTCAGAGTGGTGTTGATGGGCCAATTGTGAGGGTGAGCAATATCTGTGACTACAACTCCCATCATGCTATTGGCTACACTGACTTCACCAGCATACACATAATTCCTTCCTTTCAGTGAGCTTCCCTGTGAGGTGGTGTTCTAGTGGTGGCAAAATGTTAACTGTGTTTGTTGGTTAGATTTGTGCCACTGCCTTGCTGTATTTGTAGTTAGGTTTGTACATATCATGACACAGTTACATATCACTATGAGATGGCATGTATTGTGTTTATCTGACTGACAGACAAATCTTGGGGTGATTATCTTTTGGTTGCTGTGGATTTGCTAAGGGTGCATGGTTTGACTATCCCCTTGACAGTGATGTGTGTGTATTGTCACACAATATTGGGTATATTAGTTGTGTACTCACCAGGCTCTGGGATGTTTGATAGTCCATATACGCTCACTGGTGGTAGGATGGCCCGCACCTTCTCCTCCCAGGGCCTGAGGTATAGTGGTTTGGCAGGAGGGCCACTGCCAGTGCGCTGACTCAAGATGTAATCCTTCTTTAGTAGGTCCCTGACCCTCCTGCGCACATCATACCACCTGTTCTGGATGTCTTCCTTTGTGCGCAAACATGGTGATTGTGCGTTGACCCTGTCGATGATCCTCTCCCACATCTTGGTTTTCTGCGACATGGGGGTCTGTTGGACCAATGTACCGAACAACTGGGGCTCTACCCTGAGGATCTCATCTACCATGACTTCCAATTCACTGTCTAGGAACTTTGGATTCTTCTTTGGGGGCATGGTGATGGGTGGTGGTGGTGATTGATGTGTGTGTGGGTGTGCAAGTGAGGGTGTGTGGGTGTAGGTTTTGCTGGGTGTATGTGAGGGTGCTATTTGTTGAGGTGCTAATGGTGTGTGGCTTGTGTGATGGATGAGCTGTGAGTGTGTCTGTGGTTGCTGTCTGATGGTGTTCTGTGCTGGCAGGTCAGCTGAATTTGCAAAGGATCATGGTAGGGATTTGTGGCCTTTATATCGGTGGAGTTGGGGGTGTGACCTTGTTCCATGTTTTTTTCCCCTGTATTTATTGACTTTGTCATTGCTTGTTTGGCCCTTTTATTTTTTTTATTTTTCCCTTTGTATTTTTTGTGCATGTAGGAGACGTTCTTCTGACCGAGTGGGACGCTGCAGTTGTCTCGTGCGAGCTTCTCCGAGTCGTTCACCCTGTGTTTCTGCTAGGTTTCATGTGCGGCGTATGCGTCGGTCTCCGAGTGTTGGCTTCCTTCTGCTGGCTTTTGTATGCGTGCCGGTCGTACGGCTTGAGCTTCGTGCGACTCGGTCTGGTTTTCCATGCATTGCATCGTACTGCACGGGTCGGAGTTCGCGGGTACGTTTCGTTCGGGTTCATTCCTAGTGCATGTCGGTCGGTTCGATTCGCGTGGTTTTCCGGCCGGATGGCTTGTTTCCGTGCGGTTCGGTCGTTCGGCTTGTGTTCCGTACTAGTCGGTCGTGATTCACATGCATTTCATCGTACTACCCAGGTCGGGCGACGCCGGTATGTGTCGGTCGGATTGAAGTCCCGTACCGAGTCGGTCGGTACGTTTTCCGGCCCGAATCGGAATCGGCCCCACAGTTGGAGAAAGTTGTGAGGGAATACATGGAGTATTCTCAAAGTGGCAAGATCTACAAGACAAAAGAACAACCCATGAATATACGGTGATTGCCTCAGAAGGCATGGGATGAGCAATGAAGTTTATGGGACTTATATTGTAGTGTTGGTAGATATGTTTTCAAGATGGCCTGAAATTAAAATAGTGGGTGAGATAAATAGGAGAAGTGTCATAAAACTTTCTTTTGGAAACCTTTAGCAAGAAAGGCCTTCCTAAGATATTTCTCACTGGCAATGGAGTACAATTTACCTCTAAGGAAATGACACAGTTTTTTAGAGAAAGAGGTATTTTTCACAAGAGATGCTCCTTATATCATCCTGACGCCAATGGTATGGTGGAAAGGTTGAATAAAACTCCTAAACAATTGTGTTGGCTAAGTATAGTCTGAAATCTTTAGAATGGAAGTTGAGATGGATTGAAGTTTACAGGGTCACACCTCATAGCACCACAGGTTATGCTCCTTTCAAGTTATGTAGAGGAAGAAAGGCTAACACTGTGTTGTGTCCTGCATGGACAAATATTGGTAAGAATGTGTGAAAGGTAATAAAAGAGGAGAGCGGAAAATGAGAGAAAAAGGAAAGTTGAAGACAAAAGAAGAACATGTTAATCACTAGCAAGGTGTAAGAAAATTCAAGGTGGGTGTGGGGACTTACTGAGAGTCAAAGCTGCAGCAAGTCATGATAAACTGTCAAAGTTTATTAAACCTATGAGTGTGGTAAAGGTATTCAGAAATGCTACCAAGACAGAAGATTCTTGCATTTTAAGTCTCAACCGAGTGGTGAGATGTAAAAGTGTGGTTGAAGAAGATGATACAATACATTTGGTCAGTCAAAGGACAGTATCTGAAAAAGTCACAAGGTTGGTTGAGAATAAGATCAGATAGAAAAGTAGAGAGATCTGGTAAATATAAAGATGTTGTTCTGTTTAAGTAATATTTTATAATTTGTTCTTAATGGCTTGGATACCATTTTTAAGTTATGAGAAGGTAGGTATGTGGTATCTACAGCAGAGCTGCATGTTCTTCCTGTTCTGTGGGGAATGGGAAATGTAGAATGAGGATAAGATTTGTAAGATGCTAGAGGGGTTAGTACTGGGCATTGTTTAAGGAAGATGCACACCTAACTGTGGATGGAGTGTTTTGTGAATAGAAATGCATTCTTTTAGCGCCATTTTTAATATGTGCTACATCATTATGAATCCTCTGGAGTATGAATGCAAATCTAGCCAAGTTGTAGCGATCCATGTGTGCTCCTACCCACTAAGGCTTAGGGGCTCATTACGATGGCGTAACGATCGCCACCGCCGTGCCGGCGGTGGCGACCGTTACGCCATCGTAACGTGAAATACCCCGCCATATTATGATGGCGGTGGGTATCGCGGCGGACGCAAAGTCCGTCCGCCGCTTTTCCACCGGTCGGCAATCGTTGCGATTGCCGGCCGAGCGGAGCTTGGCCACTAATATGGTGGCGGTGCCTAGCAGGCACCGCCAGCCATATTAGGATGTGGGTGGTTGACAGGCCTTTCCATGGTGGCGATGCCGCCATGGAAAGGCTGTCAGGGATTAATTTTGGGGGCCCGTTGCGGGCCCCCTGGGGGGGAGGGGGTGCACTTGGGGGGTACCCATGGTACCCCCCTGCAGTTCCCTGCACCAAGTGGCAGGCACCACGTGGTGCCTGCCACGTGGTGCACGGAAATGCTGTGCATGCCCTTTTACCATTGCGGACGGTGCTGCAGCCAACAGCACCGTCCGCAATGGTAAAAGGACAGGATGCGCCGCCGCACGTCTGGCGGTCGGTCCCATCGCCGTTATGATGGCGGGTGGACTGATGTCCGCCCGCCATCATAATGAGCCCCTTAGTACTGCTGTCATCTTCACAGTAAGCAATTCCCTGAAATTGGACAACAGGAAATTCATTTTTCACATTTTTATTGTATGTTTTTCTCCACTGAAATATTGTATTACTATGGATAAACTAATTCCTCACACTCTCAGCTAATAGGGCAGCATTTCCTTCCCTTCCCAAGAAGTACAGTAACAAGTGTTTCCAGTATGAAAAAAGCCTATAAAATATTTGTAAATAACAATATATTGACATGTTGTTATGTTATCTTAATTTAATATCGCGGGGAATGGTGAGTATCTCTTTATCCACTGATTGCAAATTCCCTCCCTGGGAGATAGCATTGAAACTTATGGTGTAGGTATCTTGGTCCTTTCCCAACTAAAGTTTTGTGGGTGAGGCAACAGATCTTAAAATATGTGTATGGGTGTTTATTACATTTTTAAAACTCCTCTCGTAGAGCCTCCTTTTCCTCCACTGCATCTAACATAGTTCTATGGACAATCTCTTGTCCCAAAGGGATTGTCTCATTTAAGAATGTGCCTGTCCACTGATCTGGATTCTGTGATTCAAGTTTGGAGTATTGACACTTGCAGATGAATGTTTTGCACACGAAGGGCCCGATTCAGAAAGATCTTGTTGTTAGTTACTCTTGTAGTACTCCTAGCTTAATAATGAAATCAAGCATTAAGCCAGGAGTACTACAAAAGTAAGCTATGAGTACGCATGCAAATTCTTTGTGCACTGGACCCCTCAGGTTTCATTAAGATGCACTACATTGACTATGAATCAGAGTGTAACGATCTATTGCAGTTAATAATAAACATCACTTGGCACGTCTAAAATCACCTCATAATGGAGTGTTTTTCTCATGTTTCCAAGTACGTAGTGCTTTTGATTTTGTTATAGAAATTAATATTACCAACCTCATATGACAGTTTCTGTTTTACAGGAATCCCAACTATATTCACAAGCATATGGATCGTGACAAGAGTTTATCTAGAGGACACTGGGTAAGAAGAATTACAAGTGTACGTGTTTCTCCCTGCTCAGAAACTTCACTGTGTCCCACCTTATAATGTATGTTTTATTATGTTCATGTTTTTGGGCTTTTATAATATATTGACGAGTAGTATTTTTCATATCTGAAGTATAACAGGATGAAGGATTATTGCTCACACAACAGTTTGTGGTCATAGTTTTAACCGTTGAGTGATTATGGGTGAGACATTCTTGCCTAAAAACGTTTACAATAGAATACCAAATGATATTTGCAAGTCGCAAGGCCCATTAATTGAATGTGTTAAGTGCTGGTAGCATACATCACCTTTATAATATTATTCTCTGCATTTAGGCTGTTGAGTGTGCAGGCAGATTGAAAAAAGTGAAGTAGGACGTTTCTCTTTGGCCACCTCAACAAAGTAATCTTTTATTAAATGTTGAACATTATATCTGATTTACCGATGAAGATGCTGAGCTTTAATGCAGTTTTTGGTGGACTTTTAATTTCTGGGTTATTACCTTTGCCTTTTCTTTTTTCTGGTTTATTGGAAGCAAACTTAGCTTATTAGTTAATTGGCCTAAACAGAAAGGGACACATTTAGAAGGATTTTGCTGTGCCTTACTCCTATAGTACTGCTTACTGGGGTTTTCAGAATTGAACCAGAAGTATTATAAGAGTAAATAACAGTACTAATAGAAATGTTTTGTGGATAAAAGCCAAATTGTTGATGTTTCTCTGTTCATGAATCAGCTTTATATAGTTTTAAGAACACCAGTTTTCTTGACTTTAACGCTACCTACCTTTCCGTTAGTAGTGACTTTGAGATTTCTTTGTCAACATTTGATTTGCTATATTTGAGCTGAGACATAAACAAAAGGCTTGATTCACAAATATTTTGATGTGATTTACATTTAGGTCAATTTACTAAAAAGCTATGGGTTGCTTCCAACATAGGGAGTAATTATGAGTCTAACGGTTCAAGTACCGCCAGACCCGTGGTGGTGTGGAAGTGGCGGTCCAGCCACTGCTGTACCGGCGGTCTGACTGCCCTATTACGACTTTGGAGGTCGGACCATAATTGGACTGCCAGCTCTGCCAGGGAAGTGCCGTTCCCTGGCTGTGGTGCGGTGGTCAGGGGCTATGCAATATGCAGGTGGTGCCGCTGTGGCACCGCCATGCATAATACAAGTTTCAGGACCGCCAGCAGTTTCATGGAGGTCATTCCTCCATGAAAAGGCTGGCAGTGTTGAAACAAAGGCCCCCTGAACACCCTCAGCCTGGGTATGCATGCAGGGGTGCACAACATGTGCCCCCTTATGTGCATGCACCCAGGATTCTGCACGGCATGGACTTTTGAGTCCATGCCGTGCAGGAACACCATGTGACATTTCCATTGCGGTGCCTATTTCAAAGGCACCACAGTCTTTGAAAGACTCACCTCAGCAGGACCGCCACGCCGCCTATCCGCCAGACCACAAAATTGGCCGTAATCTGGCGGGAGGGTGGCAGCAAACTTCGGCGGAGCGGTGGCGTGGCGGTTGGCACCGCCGCCACCACTCCACCAAAACTCATTATTAGGCCCTGAGTTGGACAAAGAAGGTATATTGCATGGTGTATGAGGAATGTTGCCTATCAAGTTTGAGAAAACAACTGTTCCTGCGTCCAGACTTCACACAATAAGTACACAAATAGAGAAACTGTTTTTATAGAGTGAAAAGGATGCTCCGGGAGATCCAGGGAAAATAAATACTGGCGTTTTCTATGCAAATTCATTTAGTAAAAGCCTAGATGGTCCACGTGCTATGCAGAACTGGAATTTTTGTGGGACTGGACAGAGGGATGGCTGAAGTCAGGAGACGGGATGGAGTCAACATAATACATGAGGTGGGGATAACAAAGTCTAACAGAATCCAGAAGACAACAAAATCAGAAGAAAATGATTACCCCAGGTATGCTTCAACTTGCAAAACACTGATCTACAATGATGGCACACCAGCGACAACACGCAGAGAGCTATAACAAACAGTAGTGCAGTTGAAGAAAAGATTTAGAATAAATACAACATGATAGCTAAGGGTTCGCACATCTCAGAAGACTGATGTTGTTTGTATGAATATAGTGAATAAACTAATGTAACAGTAAATGTTATTAAAAATATCTAAAATAATTCTATAGATCACATTTATTATTTATTACTGCAAATAAAAAAATATTTCAGTGGGAATTTATTTATTTTTCATTTAAAGATGGGGAAAAATTGTAATTTAATTTGATATATTTCCATTAAGTAAACTTTAAATTCAAAATTATTTTAATAGTGTTGTAACATACTAGACTGACGCAACATTGAAATGCGTGATTGATGGGTCAGGGACTTGAAGATGCGTTTTTGTGCCTTTTCTTTTGAGTCTAGAGGACATTTGGAAAGCAATAAAGTATAGGTCTTCTCCCTCTTTGTGGAAGGCAATGGCCTCTGCTGAGTGGTGGCTACATTTTGCTGTGAGACACCCTTGGGATCTATTATCAATGTTTAGGGTCCTACTAGTACAGGACTTGAACTGTTATGTTGAAGTTTTGTTAATTGGTGACGAAGAGCTGGGAATAAAAATACACATGAATTTGTTATGGAAAATGGTGGCCCTGTATATTATGATGAGGATTATATTGAATGCCCTGGATGGAGGAGATGTGGTTTGATGTCTGAAGTTATCATTTATGCACACATTTGAAGCAGAAATAGTCTGGTATAAAGCAAATAAATATTTGATGGATTGCATAGGTAATCTGAATACTAAAACACATGGATACGGTACACAATGAACACAATTTATGAAGATAGAGGTTTAATTAAATACCTACATAGAGTAAATGCAATGAAATAACTATGCCAAATACTGTAAATGAGTTACATCAGGGAGGGAAATCTCTTCTATGCACCATGCACTACATATGCGAGGGGACTGACTATATGGACTGACTATATGGATTGTACACCACAAGAGTGACAAGGATGTTGTCAGATCCAGATCCTTGGGGCAGATATGTACTGGAGGCAAGTGAATGGGATGGGTGTGATAGGTGTTGCTGTGTGTACAATGCGTATATATGCTTCACGTCTTGAGAACAAGAAGTGTTTTGCCCAGAGTAAGCAGGAGAATTTAGCCGCTCCCCTTTGGGAGTTTTGTTATGTGGGTTGAAGTTTATAACTATGTCATGAGCTACAATCTACAGAGGTGTCCTCCAGCAACTCATAAAGCAGAAGCATGTAACAGTCCCTGAAAATATATTTTTAGGCTTCGATATTGTATACGTATTGTGGGAGTCGCATGGTGCACTGATGCACCAGATTTGAGAATTTCAATTACTGTGGTAGGGCGTTTCTGACCTTTTGCCTCCAAATGAAACATATAATTGAGGGTCAAATATAAAAATACCTGATTAGACCAGAAACACTATAGGATATGTGATATTGGGGCTAAATAAAGAAGGGTTAGATTCATATTTCAAAGGAAATAACAGGTAGAGTCCTCATGTGTGCCTGAAAAGGATGCAATGAAATTTGTAATTAAAGGGCCTACATAGGTGAATTTATGGGATGAGTATATAATGTGAGAGGTCCATTAAGAAACTAAGGTGAACAAATTAGAGCAAGATACCTATCCTGGAGAATGAAAAATAAATACTAGTAGATGGACATTCGAAGAACCAATGTACCCTGGAGATGTTAGATACATCCATTACAAGAGCCTGACTGCTAAAGAGAAAGATGCCAGGCACAGTCATGGCATCATTACCAGATGATTATGATGCAATTATATATACCCAGATAGTAATGTATGTGTTTCTCTCAGACTATTACATTATTTGTATTCAACCACAGTTATAGAGTACAGATCAAATAGATGAGTGATGGACTTGGCCCTTTCTGCAGAGTCATTCCCAAACCTTTTGCCTTCACCCTCCTGTTTTCTGAACCTGTTTTTTGTTGGCTTTTAGGACTCTGTGCACTTTACGACTGCTAACCAGTGATAAGGTGCATGTGCTCCCTCCATTAAACATGTAAAATTAGCTTATAATCAATTAGCACCTTTAATTTACTTGTAATCCCGATTAATATGGTACTACATGTACATAGGGCCTGTAAATTAAATACTTTTAGTGGTCCTGCAGCACTCATTGTGCCACTCACTTAAGTAACCTTTTAAACAAGTCTCAGGCCTGCCTTTGAAGCCTGTGTGTGCAGTTTTAAACTGCTATTTTGACCTGACAAGATAAACCTCTTGCCAGGCGTAAAACTCCCTTTTAATACATATGTCACCCCTAGGGTAGGGTAGGCCCAACACAGCCCAGAGGGCAGGGTGCAGTGTATTTAAAAAATCACAATTTTGGAAATGCTTGTCTCCGGTCCAGGGAGGACCTGGCCTGGCAGTTCGGGCTGGACAGTTCCTATGGGGAACAGGGTCAAGACTGATTTGCATATGGCTGTGCTTAAACTGGAATGGCATGGGGAGCAAAAAAACAATGGATTTAGGCCCAGATCTCTGTACTAGGGTGAATGTTTGACATTGTTCAGCATTCTGTCCATCAAATGTTCTTTTTGCATTTGTCACCCCGAGTGGGACAGGTATGCCCAGACTTGGGTCCCGTTCTCTCCATGCCACTGGAGTCAAGCTAGACTGGCTGATGAGGGGTTAAACCCTGAAACCGGTCCCAAGATGCTTGTTTCCGGTCCAGGGAGGACCTGGCCTGGCAGTTTGAGCTGGACTGCTCCCATGGGGAACAGGGTGCAGACTGATTTGCATATGGCTGGGCTTAAACTGGAATGGCATGGGGAGCAAAAGAATTATGGATTTAGGACCAGATCTCTGTACTGGGGTGAATGTTTGACATTGTTCAGCATTCTGTCCATCAATTGTTCTTTTTACATTTAGAAAGTTAGCATTTTCCTGTACTAACTATTTGGTGCCTGCAGCCTGTTCCTGGATCACATGACTGGGTGTAGTTGGCAATTAGACTTTGTTTATTCCTACCAGCCAGCCTCACAATAGAGAAATTCAGTGTGCCTGGGTAGGCCATCAACTAGCAGGATGGGTGGTGGCCACACAATAGAGGGATTAGGTGTGCCTGGATGGGCCATCAACTGGCCGAATGGGGGGAGAAGATGGGCACAGCCCCACTTGCAACTGAATAGGCTATGCCCTGCCTTCCCACACAGGACCAGTCACCACTACACTGTTCATGTAGCCAGATTGGAGCCAGGACTGGGGAGGTAGGAAACTTCAAGAACTTCAAAGGGAATTCTCTAGAAACTTCTCATCCTTCAAAGTTGGCACCAGGTGTAAATATTAGACCATCAGATCCAACTCTTCAGTACACTCCTGGACCTACCGATACTAAAGAAGAAGGACTGTTCTGCTGCTTTGGTACCAGAAGGACTGATACCTTGCGGACCTGCTACTCTTATGCTCTGCTGCCCTGCTTGCAGAGAAGGAAGTTTGGACCTGCACCCTCCATCTCAGGCTGAGGTGACTCCAAGAGTCAGCATACTGACCTCCTGTTCTGAGCTATAGGGCCATAACAGCTTCAAAGGTCTCCCTGCAACTACCCAGCTGACCTGCTGCCAGGACCTGCAACTGGACCTGCAAATGGATCTGCCGGAGCCATGCTGACCTCTGCTGAAGTGAGTTCCTGGCACCCAATAGGTGCCCCTCAGGTCCTCGACCCATGGTGTGGCCTAAGTTGAGCTCTTCTGAAAAGAAATTAGAAATCCTGAAGTTTTGGGCTCTTTGCGAACATGAACGGGTTAGTTCACTCCAAGATCTTGCTTCCTGTTCCACGTGCCAACATGAAGTACTGGCAAACCTGACTCTTCACGCCACAGCGTCCACAAACAATGCCCAGCAGCGCAAGATCTGCACTACAGCATCGACTGCTCGGGGTGACTGCCAATGCAAAGCACCAGCAACGACCATCCACGATGCCTTACAGGATCTTTGCACTACAGCGGCGACCATCCATGACACGCAGCGTGCTCTTTGCACTACATTCGACGGCCATCGCAAAACTCTCCCTGCTTTTACGAGGCCCTTTCCACCATGAGCGGAACTCTTCATGCTGGACTTTGAAGGTAACACTTTCAGCTGGACCGACCTGGTTCCTGTATCCAGCAAGTGCTCCATCGCAGTACGCCTGAACTTGTGACTTTCACTCAGTCTCACACGACCAGATAGCCACAAGCAGCACTTTATGCTTTTTGGCGCTATTTTCACTCAAATTCACCCTGACAAGAATTGTAGTTGCTGCTTGAGTATGGTTTCACCCCCCCTCAACCAGTAGCCCAATTTGGAACAATGAGATATTAGAAGATAGTAGCATGTCGGAGCTACTGATGGAAAAAGGGACACCCTATAAATGCTCTGAGGCAGGGTAGAGTTATTATGTACAATAATGAGACTAGCCACTTTAAAGACCCCTACTGAAAGGTGGCTGCAGATTAAATGTTACTAAGCTAAAAGTGTCTCTTAGCTGATGGATTGCTGAAGGTCATGGAAGTTCTCAATGAGCTAAGTAGTTTACTGCACTAGATAAACAAGGCTAGGATTGTAATAATGCCAAAGCTAATACATTTTTACAAATTACCTGTAAATATGTAAAACTTTCCTTGGCCCTCAGAAAAGCACAACAGTTAGGAATACATTTTAATTATTTGTAGATTACAGGATCACATTTCCTTGAAGGATAAACACACACTATATTTAAAAAGGATTAATTAATAAATCAAAGCCTGGTTTCACTGCAGAGCATATGCATATGCATAATATCAGTTATAAAAATTATGGAGAATAGAAATAATGTAATACATATGACAACAATGAAGATTGGCAATATACCAAATAATAATCATTAGATCAAGTCAACAATGGAATCCTTTCTTTGTAGCTCTGTGTAGTGTACACATTAGCATCACCACCTTGTCTTAAAAGTAGCTTCCTAAATGGCCCACAACATTCATATCTGCACCTAACTCAACACTGTCTCAGCCTGGAGTGTAACTCAAAGAAGCAAAGCCAATGTGTCAAATTTATATCTCTGTTCTTATGAGACGATGACTAGTCCCAGTCAGCACCAGTCAGTGACATTAACAAAGACTGTTTATGAATTTGATGTCTTCGGAGTGCCTGAAACGTCACTCTCACTGTGGGATCTTGCAGTTATCTTGTAATCTTGTATGCCATTACCCAACATTAGTAGGAGAAAAATTAGCCTTGTAATTCGTGCTGTAAAGTATGAAAAAAAGAGTGAAATCACTCGCACTTTTGCCTAAGTCTATCATGTTTCTGCCTAAATAGCATACTGCATGAATGTATAAAATATTAACCATTGATACACTGGCGGGGCGGTAAAATAAATAAAACCACTTACCTTGCGCTCGCTACATCGCCGAGTCAGAAATGCGGCGAGCGCAAGGTAAGTGGTTTTATTTATTTTTTATTTAATTTTACCTATCCCGTCATCTGTCACCCCACCCCGCCCCACAGCTCTTACCTGTGCTGGCCGCGCCTGACTATCAACCTATCATAAAATATCATTATATTGTGACTACATACAAATGAAAAATCAAATCATGTGTTATAAATGCTAATATGCGCACAAGTAAAGGAACGCCACAATGGGGCTCAAAAAGCAAGAAATAGACACAGCATTTGAGAAAACCTAATAAAGACCCATAGGACTACCAATGCAACCACTCACTATTCATAATTATTGTGGATGCAAACATATTTTCCAAAAGGTTGGTAAGCAGGTTGCTGAGTGAAATAACAGATTTAATGGATGTTGATCATATGACTTTATACCAAACAGAAATACTTCTTTGAGGCCTAGGAAGACTGGCCGACATGGTGGCTAACGCAAGAGGGAGTAAAGAAGAATGAATAGTAGTGTTTTTTTATTTTGAAAAAACAATCAGCACAATAAGGTTGCCATCTATATTCAGGGTACTTTAATATATAAACTAATATATAAACTTCTTCCCAAAAAGGTAGGTCGAGTTATTCCAGTTATTATATATGCCACTGCTCCCCACTGTCAAATCTGGGTTGGTGGTTTCCCATAGATGACAGAAGTTCACTTGCAAGAGGCGAAACAGCCTTTACAACATGGTTTTTACCACATTGTACCTTTACCACACATGGTTTTAGAACGCATATGCTTTTACAACATATGCCTTTACCACGCATCTAAGGTAAGTTCGGGGTGTGGGGGGTCTCCCCCACAAATACATTGTAAATATATATATAAACAAGGCGTGGTAAAGGCATACATTGTAAAAGCATATGCATTCTAAAAAAATGCAGGGTGAAAAATGCATGGTAAAGGAATGCAGAGTATTTCCCTGCGTTGTTCAGTCATACAACCTTGCTAGGGCCTGATTACGAGTTTGGCTGTGCAGGAGCGCGACCACCATGCCAGCGGCCCGCTCCCACACCGCCAAACCTGTGTGCGCCCCGCCCACTAGATTAAGGGCCAGATGTACGACCCTTACATTTTGCAACTCGCAAAATGCAATGTACAACAGTGTCACAGACACTGTTAGCAATTCCCAATGGGGTCGCAAATTGCATGCCTCATCAATATTCATGAGGCAAGCGCAATTTGCGACCCCATTGGGAATGGGTAGCACTCACAGGGATGGTGGCCTGATGGGGTCAGCTTTTTTAAAAAAGCATTTTTTTTTTAAATGCAGCCCGTTATCCTTAAAGGAAAATGGGCTGCATTTAAAAAAGAAAAATGAAACTTTTCAGTTTCATTTTTTAAGGGCAGGCAGTGGTCCCTGGGATCACTGTCTGCTCTTAAAAAATATTTTCTCACACACTGACAAAGGGGAAGGGGTCCCCTGGGGACCCCTTCCCGTTTGCGAGTGGTTTACCACCTACTTGAAGTAGGTGGTAAACTGCGAGTGTTTTGCGGCTGCAAATGCAGTCGCAAAACAATAGTACATGGCAGTGAGTCTCGCTATTAGGAAGAGACGCTCCTTCCTAATAGCGAGAGTCGCAAACGCTATTTTGCGAGTCAGTGACTCGCAAAATAGCGTTTGTACATGCCATTACCCTTTTTTGCTGTCGCAAACGGGCCACTCTCCCGTTTGCAAGCGCAAAAAAGGGTCGTACATCTGGCCCTTGGTTTTTTTATGTCAGTGGCAGGCGGTTCTTTGGCAGTCCCACAGCGGTGCAATAGAAACGTCAAAGACAGTACCTGCACAGCATGGACTGGTGCAGTCCATGCCGTGCAGGTACTGGGGTGCATGCACACAGGGGCTTAGAACATGTGCCCACATGCATGCACCCCATGGCCCTGAGGCACGAGGGGGCCCTGCAGGGGCCCCCTTTGTTTCCTCTTCGCCATGGTTTTCATGGAGTAGGAACCACCATGAAAACCATGGCAGAGAAGATACTCATAATATGCTTGGCGGGACCGCGGTGGTCCCGCCAAGCATATTGCGGCCTCAAGACCGTCGCCTCACCGCCAGGGATATCTGATCCCTGGTGGTTGTGGTGGTGCAATGGCAGTTTGACCGCCAGTGCAGTGGTGGCTGGACCTCCACTGCCGCGCCCCAGCGAGTCTGGCGGTCTGAGGAGTCTTGGGGTCAGGTAAGTGTGTTGCAAAAAAATATAATGAACCAGTTTAAAGCAAGCATTACATGTCACTGACTGCATGAAGGAACAGACATGAACCTAATCATCATCTTTGATGGACTCCCTCAGGTCCTTCTCCCAGGTAGCCCGGGTCTTGTAACCGGCCACCCACCACATCCGCTCTCAGGCTTTATATAACAAAGATATCAGATGCTTACCTGACCCGACAGTAGGATCCCCAAAGCGTCAGAGGCCACCAACACTGCAGGAAAGGTGGTCCAGGTCTGCTCGGCCATCTTTGCCAAGTCAGCATAGTGCAGAAGGTGTCCCGGCCCTAGGGCAAACTCTGCTCGCGCATCCTCAAAAGAAGTAAAGTTCTCATTAGGGTACAGGTCCCCCAACAGCTCACAGCCCCCTCCCTCCACGCCTGGAAGGGCATATTTTCAGCCATTTGTCGGACCGTCACCAGTATCCACACCAGCAACTCCTGGTGGAAAGGGGCGCGTCCCAACACTACTGTGACTAGCTTTTGCCAAATTTGTACCAGCTGTTCGGGGCCCCAGCACCCTCCATTAATATCACTGGTAGCTGCCCTGTATCAATAATCCCCGCCAGCAGGCGTTTCTCACAACTATCTCCAGGTTCCAGCCAGCAAGCAGCATGCTGCATGTGCGTGGCGTAATAGTAAAAGTCAAGTTGAGGCACCTCTAGGCCACCCACTCCGTATCATCTAGTCAGGGTGGTCAAAGCCACTGTACTATGTTTTCCAGCCCAAAGAAGGGAAACAAGGATCAAGTCCAGCTGTCTGAACACCTTGGCAGGCAGACAGCAAAGAAAGTTCTGAATGACATATAAATAGCGCAGCAAGAGTACCATCAATGACAGCGGGAGTGTGTTCCAGAAGGCGACGAGGCACTCAGTGAGCCCATCAATCTTTCCATATTGAGTCGCAGCTGTTGCGCCCTGGAGTGCGCAACCATAATCCCGAGGTACCTGAATTGTGCTAACTCCCAGTGTAGACCGAAGTCCAGTAGGCTCTCCTTTGGGCTCCCAACGGTTGTATGACATTCCTACGCATGCCATTACAACGCATGCTGTTACAACGCATACCTTTACCCCGACTTCCTGTCGGGGGTGCGCTGGAAGTTGGAATAGTATAATTTACTATTCCAACTCCAGTGTGTGCAACAGTAGGGAAGGTGTTGGAATTAACTCCAACACTTTCTACCCCCTGCAACAAGCCTTTCGGGTTGTAATCACATGCGTTGTAATGGCATGCATTGTAACACTTTCGTTGCAAAGGCTGTTTCCCGCTCCCAACTAGCGCTGCAAGAGGGAACAGTAGAAACTTATTATAGTTAATTCACATACCAGACAAGCTCCCAAAGTCATCTAGTATGGGTAACAGGATCTCAAGAGATTCCAGAGGGTTGCTAAAGTAAAACAGAGCGGCTCTGCATATATTTATATAATATGCTTAACGTCGCCCAGTCGTATGCCCCAGTCCTATAGCTCACGTCTTGCCCACACCGCCAAAAGTTCCATCACGAGTGCAAAAAGGAGTGGGGACAGGGGCAGCCCTGTTATGTTACCCGGCCCAGAATCCAACTCTCCGAGCAACACTGCTCCGCTCGCACTCTGGCACTAGGCTCAGTTTAAAGAAGCCGAATCCAGCCCCAGAATTGAAGTCCGAACCCCATACCTGCAGCACCTCGAGCAGATAACCCCAGTCAACGGTGTTGAAGGTCTTTTCTTGATCAATGGAGACCAAGGCCATTTCATCATCACCATGCTCGACCTTGTGCATAACATGCAATAAATGCCTGGGGTTAATCCCGGTGTTATGACTCGGGATAAACCTGCACTGATCCTCATGAACCAGGCTGGACATAAAGGTGTTCAAATGGTTGGCCAACAGCTTGCACAAGATCTTCAAGTCTGGGTTAATCATGGTAAGGGGTCTAAATGCCATGGGGCCTGTCCTGTCACCGCCTGGTTTAAGCAAAATGCATATGTCCCCCTCTCTCATAGTGGGTGGCAGCACCCCAGTCTCCCTCGCCTCAAGGAAAACCTCAAGCAGACCTGCATGACCATAGCGGAGAATTCCTGAAAAAGTTCCACCTGGAATCCATCAACACAACATACACAATGCTGCATGCAATTCTTCCAGCTCAGTAGCAGAGTCTAGACCTTCAGCCGCTGTTTCCTTGAGTCAAGGAAGTCCCAGACCTTCCAGGAAAACCTTGTATCAGTCTGCTGCAATCCAAGGGTCTCCCTCGTTCACTCGATCCAGATGACCCCAAAATGCTGAGACAATGCCCACCCTAGTTGTCTCACTGGCACTGTCAGGGGTCACCAGCCATGTAGTTGGGGATGGTGCATGCTATCTGTGCAAGATCCAAGACAACAGTCTGCCTGACTTGTCTCCCTTCCTAGGCAGCTGCTGTCTGTAAATGGGTTCAATGTGTATTTATCTAGTCGGGCCCAGATATCCGCTATGCGCCTGCGCACCTCCGTTTCCTCCCTACATGAGTTGGCGTCAGTCAGGACCCTTACCTGCAGAGCAGCCAGGTCCACCTCCCCCATCCTAAGCTCTGGCTGAAGTTGATCCCGTACCCCACAAGTCAGACCCATACATGTTCCGCACAGCACGGCATTAATTGCTTCTCATTCCAAGGTGCCCCAAGGCCTTGGACAGTTCTTCCCTCCAACCACGGTCCGTAACTATTTCTAACAGCAGCCCCCATGCCACCCCTCTCTGCACAGACCCCCCTTTCAATGTTCAGCAGACTGGGGAATGATCTGAGAGGAACCTATCTAGGTGTGTCACTGCCATTCCCTCCGTAACCGGAACCCCACGCACCAGAATCCTATCCAGCCTGCTGCATGTGTTATGGGTTAGTGAATACCAGGTATATTCCTGTTTTGTGGGATGAAGTGTACGCCTTATAACTGCTAGACCCAAATTATCCATAACCCCTTTAAGCCCTGCAGTTATGTGGGGTTTAGTGCCCTCCCTTGGAGGCTTCCTATCAAGAACACTGCGAGTACGCAATTGAAGTCTCTCAACCAGAAAAACTCCTGTGCCACCAAGACCTGCATTGCTGGAAAAAAGCAAGGGTCATCTGTATTGGGGGCATACATGTTAAGTACAGACACCTGCCTCCAGTCTAGAGCCCCCTGCAGCAGCAAATACCTGCCCTCTACATTGGCCTTAACATATGTCAAGGAGAACGGTGTACCCAGGGCCACCCAAATCAGTATCCCCCGGAGTACGCAGAGTGGGAGAAGTGGAAAATCTGACACTGCCAAATTCAGGCCAGGCGCGAGGCCCCAACGTCATCCAGCTGGGTCTCTTGCAGACCAGCAATGCTAATCCCATAATGTTTCAGAAAGGTGAGTACCCTGTAATTTTTAGGGTAGGAGCCTAAGCCTGTGAAATTCCAAGTCAGCAGCCTAAAGTTACCCCGCATCATCGGAACATGAGCTCACTCTCCCCAATGAGCTCCTCAGCACCCAACACCAAAGAATTCTCTGGGGACCCCCTCAGCTTACAGGTGTACCTGTCAGCAGACATACAAGCGGAGGAGGAGGAAGAGTAATGTCGTGCTGACCACCCCTCTCCGCAGGCCCAGGCCCAGCAGGGGTTTCACCGGCAGTGCACTCCACCTCAGCCGCATGAGGAGGGAACAACTCTCTGCAAGTGTCTCTGCTCCCGATGCCTCAGTGTCCTTCAGCGGCCCCCTCCCCAGTGCTGACGGGGGCCAGCCCGTGGGCTCAAGCATTCACCTGCAGGGCCCTGCCTTTTGTTGCTCCACTTTGGGAGCCCGGCTCTGGTCTTTGCCAGATGTCTTAGGGAATCTAGAGCCCCTGCTCCTGCACTCGTCAGCTGGAGCTAGAGTACAGGGTAAGCAGCAGCGCAACCAGTACAGCCGCTGCACCTCCCAGCAAGCCGGTAGAAGCGTCCCATCTCGTTCCACTCTCTTACAGGCACTCCAGCCTCATGGCCACATTAGGCCTCAGCTACACGGCCAGGCTGCAGAGCATCGTGGGGAACCCAAAACCACTCATGTCAAACCTCGTGGTATGGCCATTTCTCGAGGGGTCATTTCAGCTAGCTAGTCATGGTCTAGGTGGCAGGATTTCAGAGGTTTAATGTGGGCCGGCCGGGAGCTCAAAAGCTCATATCCTTTCAGCCATATTGCTATGCTACTCCCCCACTTTGTAGATTAACATTAATTTGATCACGAGTGGCCATACATTTTTTCTCATACCCACAATCTCAGCTGGCTAACCCCAAATGTGTCTCAGTAATAGAAGTATAGGTGTAAAATGGTCCAGCCTCCATGCCTCATAGGTTGCTACCTATAATGTAGGTCACCAATTGGTTTATAATACCCCCATATTAAACTTCTCCATCTTGCTTCCACCGCCTTAAAAAAATGTATCCAAAATAATAAGCAATATTGGCATGAACAAAATACAAGAATTTCAGGAGGATGATCATTTTTATGAAGTTTGCCCAATGGGTAATCTATTCCTTTTACACATAGATTCTACTGCTTCTTTTTAAAGCAATTCATAATTCGCGTCTAACAAATCATTGAATTTGGGGGTGGTCTTGACACTAAGGGGCTGATTACGATGGCGGACAGACTTAAGTCCGTCTGCCATCGTCCCGGGGATTGGGACTGCCCGCGTATATGGCGGCGGTCCTGCACTACAAATTACAATGCGGCTGCCACCACGGCGGCCGCAAAACGCAGTTGTAACATTGCGGCAGGTGCCGCAATGGGAAAAATGCAGGTTTTGCATTTCCCTGCACTACGTTGCAGGCACCATGCGGTGCCTGACACATGGTGCAGGGAAATGTAGGGGGGCATCACAGGTGCCCCCCCAGTGCAAAACAAAAAGTGCCCCTGCACAGGGGGGGCCCGCAACGGGCCCCCAAAGTCAATTCCTGCCAGCCTTTCCATGGCGGGGGAACCGCCATGGAAAGGCTAGCAGGGATGCAGCATCGTAATGTGGCAGACGGTGCCTGCTAGGCACCGCCACCATTCTAGGGATGGCGGGCGGGTCCGACAGGCAATCATTACGATTGCCTCTGTCAGACCCGTGGCGGACGGGCTTTCCGCCTGCCAGCACACCGCCCGCCATCCTTATCTGGCGAGCGGGAAATGGCCTTACGATTGCGGTGAACCCGCCACCGACAGCCTGCCGGTGGCGGGTTCACCGCCATCGTAATCAGGCCCTAAGCTAGGTAGCTGATTTGACTAGTCTAGGGTCCTGATCTAGCTTAAACTGGTTGCAAAGTGGTTGTAAAATATAACCAATTGCCTGACCAATATGGCTTCATCCTCTATTGCAATTTCTGACTGGGTGGGTTTGTGATAAAAGCAGGAATATCGTCAGCACATGCCATGATTTTACGCTCGCCACTGTCTAATGTGATTCGGGTATGTCCTCAGCTTTATACAGGTGTGATAAACAAGGCTCAAAATATAAAGCCAATAATAGTAGTGACAAGGGGCATTACTGTTGCATCTGTTTTTTTGTAAGAGTAATATTTAACAAATCTGAGACTGTTTTCTTACTAATAATGCTTGCCATTAGGTTCTCATAAAGGATCTGTATTTTGCATAAATATGTTGGGCAAAATCCAATTTTTCTCAGGTTGGTCCACAGAATATTCCAGGAGGCCCTGAAGAATACTTTCACAGCATCCAGAAGGATCCTCCTAACCAATACATTTTGTGGTTTGGCACCATAGATAGAATAAAAACATTTTGCGTAATGTCAAACAAGGTATATGATCCTTTTTGCAATTTGCAAATAGCTTTTATCTATGCATACATTTTTATGTCAGACTTTATTAATAATATTCATCATTACAACCCACATTGTTTGGCATCCCTTTTTCCGGAAAAACAGCAATATTTAGTTTGCAGTAGAAGAAGGAGTAGTTACAGAGGTATTTGGACAATTATCGGATAACAATTAATGTGTTGCAGAAATACTGTGCCCAGAATATAGGGTTTTCATATATATCGTGGACAGGAATATCGATGTCAAAAATATTGTTTTAAGTGTTGCGTTGAATATCGATGTAAACAATATTGATGTAGTAAATATCGTTGGATATAATATTGTTTTTTGGTGTAAAATAGTATATAATATATTTTTTTTTATTCTATGTTTCTATTTTTTTAATACGTTTTAATTTTAGAAATGTGTTTATTTATTACATTGATTGAATTTGTATTTATTTTAATGTTTTTTATTATAGAATTTTTTTAGTAGCGGGATGTTGGGTTAATAGGGATAAGGGTGGGGAAATTTTAAAGAAATGTGTATTATAATTTTTCATTTTAAGTAAATAAAATTATATGCAAATTGCTTTATTAATGTTAAAATTAATGTCATTATTTTATATATTAAAAAACAAATGTGAAATAAGATTTGTTTTTTTTTAAATAAAACATTTAGGGGCCGATTCCGATCTCGGCCGGTAGGGCTCCGAATCGGATTCGGCTTTACCGGATCCGATTCGGAGCCCTATTTCCCGACCGAATCGTACGTGCGTCCGGGCGAGCGAGTACGATGCGTGCGCTCGCGAAATCTCCGACCGACTCGTACGCAGGACCCGACCGCTCCGACCGACTCGCATGGGGACGACTCGCACCGCGCTATGGAGACGTTCCCCGGCCGGGTAAGTACGATGCGCATCGCGACCGCTCCGACCGACTCGCGCAGTCCGGCTCCAAGGAGCTGTCGGAGCCGCACTTTGGGGGTCCGTGTCGGACCCCCCCTGTACTCGTAGCCGCGCGAGTCACACACAGGGGGGACACATGGGTCCCCCCTACACGTGCATGTACGGCGCGACCCGCATCAACGCGCACACGCTGTAGGGGGCGCCCTTGTTCGCGTCGTGCCCATTGAGTCAATGGGAGCCCGTGTACGCGTCATACGACTGGCTCCCATTGACTTCAATGGGAGTCCGACCGAATCGAGTCCGATAGCATACGTGCGCATCGTACTCGTTCGGTCGGACTGCTAGAGTCCGATTCGGTCGGAAATCTCTCCGGGTCCGGCTCGGTCGGAGAGATTTCCGGCCCGAATCGGAATCGGCCCCTAAATATTTAAAATTATTAAAAATATCTAGAACCGTTTTATGAAATATTGTATTTGTATTTGTTTATACATTACAATTAAAATCAATAATTTGTTTTGTATGAAATTGTTATATATCTTAAAAAATTTGTAAAAAAAAATTTTGAATGGAAAAAGATAAAAGAAATTGTTATAATGTTAAATATTTTATAAAAAGTCATGAAATGTTTTAGTAAATTTGTTAATTAGCAAAAAAGTTAGTTGTACTTTTTAAACATTAATATATGGTAGAAAATATTAATTAAAAATTAACAAATTTTATTAGCAAATTAAAAATATTTTGCATTTTTTTTATTTACTTTTTATATAAATAATAGAAGTTTAAATTAGTGTGTGATAATATAACATTTTTTGAAAAATGTATAATTTTTTAAAGTATGATGTGTAATATTAATTGTGCATCTTGCATTTTTTAAATATAATATTGTAGGTAAAAAGGTTTACTTTGAATTGGAATGATTTAATTTGTATTTTTAATTGTTTTATACCTTCCCCAAGTGTGTCTAGATTGGTGTGGGAATAGTAAATATCACAAAAGAAACCCCTGGGTCTACAAAAAACATAATATTATCAAGACTAATGACCTGGCCATGGTGGAGTATCCCTTTTAAAGGACGATTTCCCTCCCCCACCACAGGTGGCATGCTTCATCATCGGGAACCTCTGCGCACCGTGATACCTAGTCATGGTGCGGGCTACAACCCCCTCTCTGAGAGGGAGGAGCTGAGGGATGTTTAGAGGGAGGTATAATAAATACCTTCTGCAGTTTCTCAAGTCTGATTAAAAGATCCATTTGTGAGAACTGACACATCTTGAACAAAGGGGACAGGTCAATCCCACGTCCACTTTTTGCCTTCAAATGGAATAGTAATTTGAAGGATAAGCTGGTACATATGAGACCTAAATCTACTGACATCACCAGACAGAACACACTCTGGGGATTGCCTCCTGTGAAATGGCATTTCCCTTGTGTGTCTTGCGATGTGTGTGCACAGACCACACACTCCAATGAGATTCACATTGGTACAGCCAAACCCTGGAAACAGAGACAATATACAAATTGTAACAGCGAGAGACTGATCTACCCTGTCTCTTGCCCTTGTGGTTCAAGGTATGACGGAATGGCGACATAGAAAGTGAAAACTCAGATTATGGAGCACAAGAGTACAATTAGATGCAGGAAACAGGCAACCAAACTCACTGTTCATTTTATTGAGAAGGGAAACCAAGCAGACAAACTAAGCTGAACAGTTCTCAATAAACTCAGTATAACATCAGCAACGATATATCTTCCTGTCTGACCGAGTGGCTACACGAGCCTTCGCATCAGGAGGATTCAAGCATAGTCATAGCCCGACACAATAAGACTTTTAAGAGAATCCTCTCATACTTTCTTACTTCGAAGCCTTCCCCCTCACCGATCCCATCATGCACCAAACACCTGGTTCAACGGGGAATATAGACAGATGTGCTCCCTGCTGATCAAGTCAATCAAAGATACGGAGGTCCAGCGCATCCGTGAGGCAAGAAAGAAGTACAAATCCACCCAGACTCAAGCCAAGAGAGACTGGAATGAAAGAAGGTGGCAGGCTCTTAGGGTAGCTTGCTCTGCTAAGGACTCTCGTATATTTTGGGCCTTGGTTACATGGGGCAATGATGGCGTTGTGCCTCCTCCCCAAAATCACATAGCCCCAGCAGATTGGGCTGATCATTTCACAAACTTATATGCTATAGGCTCTTCCCTAGTAGATGCCGTAGTGGAATTTACTAATTTGGCGATTGACTACTATGCCCTCCAAAAGGAACCGCTCTTTGATTTAACTGATATTCATAAGACACTTGATGCAGTAACTAGAGGTAGAGCCCCTGGACCCAATGGCATTCCTGCAGATGTATTCTTGGAGGATAGACACAATTGGTCACAATACATTTTAAAGTTGGCAAATGCCATTGCTGGTGGTGCTCATGTCCCCAAGTTCCTGAAGTAATCCCCATTTATAAAAAGGGCGATTGGGCCTCCCCATTGAATTATCGACCAATTAGTTTAATCAATGGCATACAAAAAATCTTTGCATGATTACTTTCGGCAAAAATCCAGATTTGGATTTCTAACAATAAAATCCTTTCCCCATTTCAAGCGGGATTCTGGAACAAAACTAGCACCTTTGATCAGGTCTTACGTTTTTTCTTTTGTATTAGAAGGTTGTGAAAATTGGAAAGGGCTTTATGTACATGGCTTTTGTGGATCTAAAGTCAGCAATTGACTTAGATCCACGCAAGAACTGATGGGGTATCCTTCTGGCTATGTGGATGCCATTGATCTTGCTGAATCTTGTGATGCACCTCCATGAAGCAAATTTTGCGCAAGTCAGATGGAGCATCCAGGGTCACCTTACCAAGCGCTTTCCTATAGATTGGGCGTTTGAGCCCTACGTTATTTTAATTATTTCTTAACTACATTGCTCATTTTTTGTCCCAGAGTGCGACCGATGCCCCTGTAATGATAGGTATCAAAACGCCAATATTGTTGTTCGCGGATGATACCTTGCTAATTTCTAAGACACCAGGAGGCCTACAGCATTTGCTGCTCCTTTTTGAGGAATTCTGCAAAGCTCGGGCCTCGAGAACAACACCTCAAAACTAAATATATGTCGTTCATATGTCGTTCAACCAACCCAGAAGTTATAGGGGAAGATTAATGCTGGGAGGTATGCCACTAGAGCGCACATATGTATTTAACTACCTAGGCGTTACTTTGACGTCTGATATGGCTTGGAAATTTCAATTGGACGATGCGCCTCTGAAGCTTAAGCAGATTAGTGGGGTCATTTTGAAGGAACACAGTCGTTCTCATAACAAACCAGTAGGCCCCGCCCTACAAATTTATGATACAAAGGCTTTGGGCTCTGCCCTGTATGGTTCAGAATTATGGGGGTTTTCTAATATTGCAGCATTAACTACTGCTGAGACTAAGGGGCCTATTATGATGGCGGTCGGGAAACCTCCCCGACCGCCATGGTAGCGGGAAAAGACTGCCCGCATGTACCGCGACATCACCGCCAGTCGAATTACGATGACCCGCTGTCGAAATCCGACCGCAGTGGTCTGATTGTGGGCATTAACATTGCGGCGGTTGCTGCTGCCCGCAGCACCGCCGCAATGCCGAAAGGAGCATGTCCTGCATTTCCCTGCACTGCGTGGCAGGCACTGCACAGTGCAGGTACAGGGAAATGTAGGGGGGACCATGGGTACCCCCCCAGTGCACCCACACCCCCCCCAACACATTGGGGGCCCGCAACAGGCCCCCGGAAGACAATCACCGCATGCCTTTCAATGGCAGTCTGACCACTGAGGAAAGGCTGGCTACCGCCGGCATCATAATCCTGCCGGCGGAGCCTCCTCTGCACCGCCACCATTATCCCGGTCTTGCTCCGTCCGCCAGGCAGGAGTGCGGATGGCAACCGGCGGTAAAGCGGCGGTCGTAATTACCCACCGCCGCGGTCACCACCGCCATCCTAATGTGACCGGCGGTTTTCCTGGTTGCGATGGCGGGCGGATGTCCACCGCTGGTACGGCGGGCACCACCGCCGGCCCGGCGGTGGACATCCAACCGCCATCGTAATAGACCCCTAAGTTTCTAAGAAATGTAACTCACCTCCCTGCTAGTACTTCGTTGAAACCTTCAATGTTAGACTTGGGCAGAAAGGAAATTGTACCTAAAATAAGACTGCGCCCACTTTTATACTGGAGAAGGATGTGATCTACCCTCAATTTAGAACACTATGTAATGGTTTTGAGAGATGTCATAGCAGTAGATCAAGTTCTTAAGATAACATGGTTACAACAGATTAAAGAACTGCTAATCAACATGGATCTGAGGGGGCTTTGGGAGAATCCATCCTTTAAACCAATACCATCCCCTGATGTAATTAAGTCAAACTATTGGTTATTGATCTTTCGGAGTTGGGCACGTGCGGTCCAGAGTATGTCACTGATGGACAGGTTTACAGATTCTAAATGCTACAGCCTTCTGGAACAGCACTGGGATACCATCATGGTATCATTAGACAGGAGGCTGTCTTTGCAATTCAGTGTTGGTACATTGCCCCTCAGAGCTTTTACAAGTTCTTGGGCTGCTGGTAGGCGCGCATTGTGTCCTGGTTGCAAAGCATACTCAGAGACAGTTGCCCACAACCTTTTTGTTGACATCCCCTTTTGACACGAGAAAGCAGGTTTATGTTTTTTCCTGCAGTGCCCTCTTTTTAATCCTGGCCCAGGGATGCACTTACAACGCTAGTTTTAACCATCATCATTTTCATTTGATTTTCCTCTTCTACCGTCATCGCCCTTAAACTCATCTAAAAGGTGTTTACTATACCTCTCTCTAACATCCCTGAGCTCCTACCTCTCAGAGAGGGGGTTGTAGCCCGCTCCGTGACTAGGTGTCATGGTGTGAGGAGGTTCACAATGATGAAGCATGAAACCTACAGTGGAGAGGGAAATCATCAATTAAAAGGGATACTCCACCATGGAAATTAGTCAAGATAATATTTTGTTTATTGTAGATTCAGGGGTTTCCTTTCTGATTCATACATATACATTAGTAGAGTTAACTCCTGCTGGTCTTTAAATCTCCTCTGGTCCTTCTGTGTGATTTGAAGGGATAGTAAATGTCACCCCTTTACTGTCTAACTCCTTCCTCAAATTAGTTTAGATCGGAGTGGGAATAGAAAATGACACCCCTTTAGTGTCCAACACCTTCTCTGAGATTGTTTAGATTGGACTGGGAATAGTAAAAGTAACTCTTTTATTGTCCAACATTTTTCCCAGGTTGGTTTACATTGGAGTGGGAATAGTAAATGTCACCCTTTTAGTATCCAACACCTTCCCTGAGTTGATTTAGGTTGGAGTGGGAATAGTAAATGTCACACTTTTAGTGTCAAACACCAACCTCAAGTTGGTTTAGGTTGGAGTGGGAATAGTAAATGTCACCCCTTTACTGTCCAACACCTTCCTCAAATTAGTTTAGATCGGAGTGGGAATAGTAAATGACACCCCTTTAGTGTCCAACACCTTCTCTGAGATTGTTTAGATTGGACTGGGAATAGTAAAAGTAACTCTTTTATTGTCCAACATCTTCCCCAGATTGGTTTACATTGGAGTGGGAATAGTAAATGTCACCCCTTTAGTACCAAAACCTTCCCTGAGTTGGTTTAGAATGGAGTGGGAATAGTAAATTTCACCCCATTAGTGCCCAACACTTTCCCCAAATTGGTTTAGATTGGAGTGGGAATAGTTAGTGTTACCCCTTTAGGGGCCGATTCCGATTCGGGTTGGAAAACGTACCGACCGACTCGGTACGGGAATATTGTCCGTCCGACACGTACCTGCGCTGCCCGACCTGCGTAGTACGATGAAATGCATGTGAATCACGACCGACTCGTACGGAACACAAGCCGAACGACCGAACCGCACGGAAACCAGCTATCCGGCCGAGAAACAATGCAAATCGAACCGACCGACACGAACCAGGAATGAACCCGAACGAAACGTACCCGCGAACTCCGACTCGCGCAGTACGATGCAATGCGTGGAAAACCAGACCGAGTCGCACGGAGACCAAGCCGTACGACCGACCCACATACAAAACCCAGCCGAGGCAACTCAACATTCCGCGACCGACGCGTACGCCGCACATGAAACCTAGCAGAAACACAGCGTGAACGACTCGGAGAAGCTCGCACGAGACAACTGCAGCGTCCTACTCGGTCAGAAGAACGTCTCCTACATGCACAAAAAGTACAAAGGAAAAAATACAAAAAAAAGGGCCAAACAAGCAATTACAAAGCCAATAAATACTGGGGGGAAACATGGAACAAAGACACACCCACAACTCCACCCATATAAAGGCCACAAATCCCTACCATGATCCTTTGCAAATTCAACTGACCTGCCAGCACAGAACACCATCAGACAGCAACCACAGACACACTCACAGCTCATCCATCACACAAGCCACACACCATCAGCACCTCAACAAATAGCACCCTCACATACACCCAGCAAAACCTACACTCACACACCCTCACTTGCACACCCACACATACATCAATCACCACCACCACCCATCACCATGCCCCCAAAGAAGAATCCAAAGTTCCTAGACAGTGAATTGGAAGTCCTGGTAGATGAGATCTTCAGGGTAGAGCCACAGTTGTTTGGTATATTGGTCCAACAGACCCCCATGTCGCAGAAAACCAAGATGTGGGAGAGGATCGTCGACAGGGTGAACGCACAATCACCATGTTTGCGCACAAAGGAAGACATCCAGAACAGGTGGTATGATGTGCACAGGAGGGTCAAGGACCTACTAAAGAAGGATTACGCCTTGAGTCATCGCACCGGCAGTGGCCCTCCTGCCAAACCAGTATACCTCAGGCCCTGGGAGGAGAAGGTGCGGGCCATCCTACCACCAGTGAGCGTATATGGACTATCAAACATCCCAGAGCCTGGTGAGTACACAACAAATATACACAATATTGTGTGACAATACACACACATCACTGTCAAGGGGATAGTCAAACCATGCACCCTTAGCAAATCCACAGCAACCAAAAGATAATCATCCCAAGATGTGTATGTCAGTCAGATAAACACAATACATGGCATTTCATAGTGATATGTAACTGTGTCATGACATGTACAAACCCAACAACAAATAGAGCTAGGCAGTGGCACAAATCTAACCAACAAACACAGTCAGATATGTAGCCACCACTAGAACACCACCTCACAGGGAAGCTCACTGAAAGGAAGGAATTCTGTGTATGCTGGTGAAGTCAGTGTAGCCAATAGCATGATGGGAGTTGTAGTCACAGATATTGCTCACCCTCACAATTGGCCCATCAACACCACTCTGAAACATGCTCACATCACAGGGAGTGGAAAAGAAAAGACAAGATGGCTGACACTGGGTACTGCTGTGGGGAGCACAAGGCCCTGCTGGGAACTGGGCACCAACAAACAACAGGACCACACTGTCAGCCATCTTGCCATTGCTGTCACACTCACACACAGTGAAGTCCACTAAAAAAAAGGAAGTATGGGCATGCTGGGAAGGGGGTTGTAGGCAATAGCATGATGGGAGTGGTAGTCACAAATATTGGTCACCCTCACAATTGGCCCAGCAACACCACTCTGAACCACGCTCACATCACAGGGAGTGGAAAACAACTGACAAGATGGCTGACACTGGGTACTGCTGTGGGGAGCACAAGGCCCTGCTGGGAACTGTGCACCAACCAACAGCAGGACACCACTGACTGACATCCTTAAAGCCAACTTGCACTCCCTGCAATAGAAGCAGGTTCCATGGGGGGATATCTGGCTGGGTGGGAAGGAGCACTGACAGCTCTGACCATATTTACAAGCAGCTTTTCTCACACACACCCTTAACACAAACTCCACACAACTCACCTGGTAGAATGCAATGCCTCACACTCTAATTAAATATCCCACAAAGAACCACCACCATGAGTTATGCTGTGTGAAGCACAGGGACACTCATGGGACTTGTAGCCAAACAAATGCCAGGACAACACTGTCAGCCATCCTTTCAGCACAGGCACACTACCCCAAGGGGAGGAGAGTCAAATTGAAGAAAGTATGGGCATGCTGGGAAGGGGGGTGTAGGCAATAGCATGATGGGAGTGGTAGTCACAGCTCAACATCCCCCACCCACATGGCCCAGCAAGCTCACACTGAAGCATGCACACCTCACAGGGAGTGGAAAAGAACTGACAAGATGGCTGAAACTGGGTACTGCTGTGTGGAGCACAAGGCCCTGCTGGGAACTGGGCACCAACAAACAACATGACCACACTGTCAGCCATCTTGCCACTGCTGTCACACTCACACACAGTGAAGTCCACTCAAAAGGAAGGAAGTATGGGCATGCTGGGAAGGGGGTGTAGGCAATAGCATGATGGGAGTGGTAGTCACAGATATTGGTCACCCTCACAATTGGCCCATCAACACCACTCTGAACCATGCTCACATCACAGGGAGTGGAAAACAACTGACAAGATGGCTGACACTGGGTACTGCTGTGGGGAGCACCAGGCCCTGCTGGGAACTGTGCACCAACCAACAGCAGGACACCACTGACTGACAGCCTGAAAGCCAACTTGCACTCCCTGCAATAGAAGCACGTTCCATGGCGGGATATCTGGCTGGGTGGGAAGGAGGACTGACAGCTCTGACCATATTTACAAGCAGCTTTTCTCACACACACCCTTAACACAAAATCCACACAACTCACCTGGGAGAATGCAATGCCTCACACTCTAATTAAATATCCCACAAAGAACCACCACCCTGGGTTATGCTGTGTGAAGCACAGGGACACTCATGGGACTTGTAGCCAAACAAATGCCAGGACAACACTGTCAGCCATCCTTTCAGCACAGGCACACTACCCCACAGGGAAGCAGAGTCAAAAGGAAGAAAGTATGGGCATGCTGGGAAGGGGGGTGTAGGCAATAGCATGATGGGAGTGGTAGTCACAGCTCAACATCCCCCACCCACATGGCCCAGCAAGCTCACACTGAAGCATGCACACCTCACAGGGAGTGAAAAGCCACTTCAAAGATGTCTGACAATGGTGCTCTGTTGTGGGGAGCACAAGGCCCTGCTGGGAACTGGGCACCTACCAACAGCAGGACACCACTGACTGACATCCTGAGAGTCAACCTGAACCCACTGCAAGGGTGACATGCTTCATGGTGGGATAACTGGGCTGGGGGGAGAAGGAGGGCCAGATGTCCACCAAATACAACCAATGCTGTCCATGTACACACCTCAACATTCACATTGAAATGCTTCAAGTTAGCAGGACAAGGTGCTACACCAATATCAACCTCTGACTGTGACAACTTAGGACAATGCAATGTACAGGCCCGCATCCAGAGGTACAGTCACAACTGTCAGGTGTGTGAACCATTGATGCCTGTAGAAATATAACATACATTGTGTGTCTCTCCCAAAAACAGGTGATGATGGGGACACAGCAGCAGACGATGAGGAGTCCCTCTCCCAGGCTCCGGGGGACACTGAGCTCACTGGTGTGGAACAGCCTCTGCCCTCCTCGGATGGCGAAGACCTACCTGGCCCCTCCGGTGTGAGTCATCATGCAGCACCAGCAGGACCAACATCTGCACCCCCTGCACCCACCCCTCCAACAACTGCCAACACACAGACCACCCCCGCCGACACGGACAGACCAAGGACCACCGATGACAACAGCACAGGGACCCCGGCACAACGTGGAGCAACGGACAACAACCCCAGTAACAACCCCCAAGGGGGCCTAGGGTCACCTGTGCATGCCACCGCAGGTCCCGCACGTGTCGCCAGGGGTGGTGGGAGGGGTGGTAGACATAGGTCGCTGTTTGCAGAGGGGTCTGGACTGCATGATGATCCACAACTGGTACGCATTGCTGATGCGTACCAGAATAGCACCGGAGAGGTCAGCCAGGTAGTGCGGATCCTCAAGGACATTCAACAGCAGCAGGCTGCTCATTATGCCCGCTTGGACTCCCACATGTCCCGTGTGGAGACACACATGTCTCGCATGGAGTCCAAGTGGGACACATTTCAAGAACTGACAGCGGTGCATAGGGACATATTGACATGCCTCCGCCAGAATAGCACCAACATGGCCACACCTCCCTGTGTGCCCACAACATCTGGTGCTGCAACAACTGCAACTGCCACAGGGAGGGCGGAGGACTCTGGCGGAGAGTCCCCTGCACCGCAGCAGCCTGCACGTGAGGGTCCCCCCCCAAAGAAGAGGGGTCGTCCGAGGAAGGACAACTGAGAGGCCGATGGCCATGTACATCCCCCAGGAACCCAACACCTGTTCTGGAAATTCTCCTTTGTGTGCAAACTGTTCACCCTGTCGAATGCAACCCAACTCTCCCACATGACATGGGGAGTTTAAGTTGGCCCAATGTATCAGATGACTGTTGACTTTACTCAGGACATTTCTGCTACCAAGACTTCCAACTCATCTGGGAACTTTGGATTACAATCCCAATGTACAGCACCCACCATCCTGTGCACTATACTCACACATGTAAGTAAATAAACTCACTAATACACCATACTTGCCTCTGTTGTGATTCCAACGTGGTTACTGTCATGGAGATGATGATCTGCTAAATGACACTGTGCATGCTAACTGCTACAGCAAGTTCAACACCGTCATGTGAGTCATGGCGACGTGACACATATGAGGGAGACACACCACTAGGGCTACACAACACATACACACCAGGGCCATCTGACTCATCGCCTACACTGATGTTGCCAGGAAATACACTGGAATGCACAGACACCACACCTATTCACAGTCTGTGTTAACTAGCCCACAGGTGCAGTAAGCAAATGTCAGTCAGATGTGTGACCACAGACAACGCACATCCCAAAGTGAAGCACAGGTTTATTACACATTTGCAACATGTTGTTACCACTACAGATGCAAGGTAATCCCACGTGGCAGTGGCCACACAGTCAAAAAGTGTAGAAGAAAGAAAGTCCAGGGGTGTGTGGCACATCACCTGTAGGGAAACGACAGCTTCCACCCTGTAAGTTGAATCACGGTGTCGGGGGATCACAGTTGACCAAACAACTCTGAAAGTACCCTGTGAAGGACAGAAATGACACAGTCAAAAGCACAGAAGAACAGGACAGAACTGCAATACTCATGCCCAATACATGTCACAAGATACCTACACAAAACCAAGTTAGCATGTCAACACTGTTGGGGAGTACAGACTACCTGTAAGGACACATCGCTGTACGCTTCCAGTCAAGTAGCACTTGGCCACACTCAAACAGCACCAGAGCACCACCAACACATATCACACAAACTCACATCATTGACATGACATCTCTGGATACTCACATTCAGCTGAAGAAGTTGGTGATGAGCTGTGTGCGGACATCACCCTCATCATCATCACCATCACTGGCATCGTGGCCCAGGCCAGGATCCTCCACAGGTGGCGGATGTTGGTCATCGTCATCCAGGATGAGAGGCAACTCCTTCCGCACTGCCAGGTTGTGTAGCATGCAGCAGACGATGACAATCTTGCACACCTTTGCTGGGGCATATGGGAGGGCCCCTCCTGTCTTGTCCAGGCAGCGAAAGCGGCTCTTCAGGAGACCAAATGTCCACTCGATCACTCTCCTGGTCCGACCATGTGCCTCATTGTAGCGCATCTGGGCTGGTGTCACAGGGTTCCTGAGGGGCGTCAGCAACCACGGCATGTTGGGGTATCCCAAGTCACCTACATACAGACAATTGCACATTAGCTGAGTTGGAAAAGAGGGTGGAATACTACATTGCAGAACACACACAATGGTACAAAGTCAGTACACACCGACAAGCCAGGCACGCTGGTTCTGCATCTGTGACATCATCCTCGGGATGTGACTACTCCTCATCACGTAGGCATCGTGTGCAGAACCGGGGAAATGGGCACACACGTGTGAGATGCTCATATCTGCAAGACATACTACCAGAGCATTGACCGAATGGTAATGTTTTCTGTTCCTGTATGCCTGCTCATGTGCCTGTGGTGGTACCAAAGCCACATGTGTCCCATCAATGGAGCCAATGACATGCGGCATCATCCCCAGGGCATAGAAGTCACTCTTGACGTCAGTGAGTTGTTGACGTTTAGGGAAATAGATGTACTGGTTCAGGTATCTCAACATTGCCTCCAAAACATCGCGTAGCACACGGCTGAACATGGTCTGTGACATCCCACCAGCAGACGCCACAGTGTGTTGAAAGGTACCAGGGGCAAAGAAGTGTAGGGCTGCCATCACCTTCACCTTGGGGGTCAGCGCTGTAGGGTATGTCCGGCCAGGTTGCAAATGTGGGGCCAACCGCACCGTCAATTCCTCAATCAGCGGCCTGTTGAAGCGGTACCGTCGGATGCAGTCCCGTTCAACCATGGTTGCAAGGTCAGGGAATGGTCTATGGACAGCTGGTGCCCTGCAGTGCATAGGTGAAGAAAGAAAGATTGTCAGTCACCCCACATATGTGGCATAGACCATACTCAATATCACATGATACATCATTACGAGACACAAGTACCTGATGTGTGTGCCGTTCTGTAAGGACATGTATGGCACCTACATGGCCAACATCTAACATCACAGTTCAATATGTGTTGTCAACAAGTTCCAGGTTGTGCTATGGGATATCATTAGGCTGTGTCACAGAACCCATGTACTGCTGTCACGTTCCAAACACACACCACAGTGACATGTGAGGACAGATGTGCCCCAGGCATCACAGCTCATTGACAGGTAGATTCCCAGGGACCCTGTATTGCCACATGGACACTGGCATGACATGGCGTATCATGAATACACCACAGCAAAACAACCATGACCCCCACAGGTAGTGGTCCCTGTTGCCTCTGCAGGACAGACATGGACGTCTGTGACACACACACACGCACAACATCAAAGTCCATGCACAAACAACGTGGATGTGGAGACTGTCTCCCATTGTGCACATGGAATCAGAGACATTGTAAACACAACATGCACACAGACTGTGGAGGGCCATCACTATTGTGGCAATGGGTCACCCTGTGACGTACATACCATCCCACATGGGACTCAGGGGGTATGTGACATGACATACACATACACAACCTGGAAATGTGACCATGCCACATGCTCTGAAATGAACAGTTACACATCACAGTGGTCATGTGCACAACACACCAAGGATTCTGTCCCCATGAACACGTGCACAGCCTGGGAGTGGCTGCCCCCAAGTGCCACCCAAAAAACCACATGTTGACCCCCATACACAGAAAAGGTAATGCAGCCTTACATGCCTTAGGATACAGTGTGGACAGGCTGTGGTGTTGTAGGTGTGCCCCTGAGTCCCTGGAAAGTAAATGTGGCTGGCATACATTCACCTGTGACAGGCATGGTGACATATGCGAGTGACTTGTACAGTGACGCGTTGTACAGCAATGGACCGATCGGTGAGCACGCATTGGCCATTGCATATGATGTGAGCGGGTACGCGTTGTACAGCAATGGTCCGATCGGTGCGCACGCATTGGCCATTGCATATGATGTGGACCGAAATACGCGTTGTACAGCAATGGTCCGATCGGTGTGCACGCATTGGCCATTGCATATGATGTGGACCGAAATACGCGTTGTACAGCAATGGACCGATCGGTGCGCACGCATTGGCCATTGCATATGATGTGAGCGGGTACGCGTTGTACAGCAATGGACCGATCGGTGCGCACGCATTGGCTATTGCATATGATGTGAGCGGGTACGCTATGTACAGCAATGGTCCGATCGGTGCGCACGCATTGGCCATTGCATATGATGTGGACCGAAATACGCGTTGTACAGCAATGGTCCGATCGGTGTGCACGCATTGGCCATTGCATATGATGTGGACCGAAATACGCGTTGTACAGCAATGGACCGATCGGTGCGCACGCATTGGCCATTGCATACGATGTGAGCGGGTACGCGTTGTACAGCAATGGACCGATCGGTGCGCACGCATTGGCCATTGCATACGATGTGAGCGGGTACGCGTTGTACAGCAATGGTCCGATCGGTGCGCACGCATTGGCCATTGCATATGATGTGGACCGAAATACACGTTGTACAGCAATGGACCGATCGGTGCGCACGCATTGGCCATTGCATATGATGTGAGCGGGTACGCGTTGTACAGCAATGGACCGATCGGTGCGCACGCATTGCATATGATGTGAGCGGGCACGCTATGTACAGCAATGGTCCGATCGGTGCGCACGCATTGGCCATTGCATATGATGTGGACCGAAATACGCGTTGTACAGCAATGGTCCGATCGGTGTGCACGCATTGGCCATTGCATATGATGTGGACCGAAATACACGTTGTACAGCAATGGACCGATCGGTGCGCACGCATTGGCCATTGCATATGATGTGAGCGGGTACGCGTTGTACAGCAATGGACCGATCGGTGCGCACGCATTGGCCATTGCATACGATGTGAGCGGGTACGCGTTGTACAGCAATGGTCCGATCGGTGCGCACGCATTGGCCATTGCATATGATGTGGACCGAAATACGCGTTGTACAGCAATGGACCGATCGGTGTGCACACATTGGCCATTGCATATGATGTGAGCAGGTACGCGTTGTTTTTCGAAATATACGTTGTACAGCAATGGACCGATCGGTGCGCACGCATTGGCTATGGCCTGGCATGGCAACGGACGCGTTTTCGAACCTTTAACGAGTCTGATGCTGTGAATTCAGTTGGCCACCCACAACAATGTTGCAAATTCATGGGTCTCATGAAGTTGAACTTTTGAAGGATGCTGTGGGCGTGTGTAAGTGGTGCAATTCCATGGATTGGCCAGATTCAGAAGATGCAAACGACTTGGACCTATCACTTTGGACACATGGGACAGTATCTGCCTCAGCAGCACACATATAATGCTGGCTGTTCCCCTGAGAGCTCACTTGCCTGCACTACATGCTCCAGGACGACATCTGCCACCACCACTGCTGCTGTATATGCACCCTCTGGATCTTGCAATGGCACGTACTGTGGAGAGAGCCCCAGCCTTCAGCCCTGAGGAGAACCAGGCCCTGCTGGACAGCCTCCTTCCACAGTACAGCAAGCTGTATGGGAAACCAGGGGAGCAGGTGAGTGTGCTGTCCACTGCCTTACTAAATGTGCATGTTGTCTGACTAGCAAGACTTACAGTGTGCACGCCACTGGCTAGCATGCTCACTGAGTAGTTGTCACCCCCCATAGTGTGTAGTTACATGCACTGAACAGGTATAGTGCAGTAACAGTGCATTCCAACAAGGTTTTACTTCCCAGGCAATGATACCATGTAGTAACTGCCTGTGTACATCATGTGCCCCTGTGATTGAGACATGTATATCCAAATGTGTGATGCACGGATATGTTGCATGTGTAGTCATGGCCTTTACACTTTGTCATCCTCACAGGTTGATGTCCACCAGAAGCAGGAAATCTGGCTGACCATCGCCCGGGCAGTAAGATCTGTGGGGGTCTACAAGCGCCGGATCCGCAACTGCCAGAAGAGGTGGCAGGACCTTCGGGGCTGGACCCGGAGGATCGCAAGGGTCCAGCTGAAGCTGTCGCCTCCTCGCAGGAGGGGCGGACACCGGACCCTGACCCCCCACATGCTCAGGATCCTGGCGGTGGTCTTCCATGACCTGGATGGGCAGCTGAAGGCCAGACTGCAGCAAGGAGGGGGTGAGTCCATGACTGCACTGTGAACTTTGTCTGACATGCTATGTGCCCTCCTCTGGCCTGCTTAAACTTCCACAGTACATCAGTCTTGTGGTCCAGGACCCATGTCCATCAATTGTGACATGCCCACTCCTCATCTGATACCCAGGTGTGGGCCTTACAGTCAGGAAATTGTGTCACTTGGGTACTGTGTACTTACATTTTGCTTAGCTCAAGGTGGGGGACAGCATTTGTTCCCGTAACTTTGTTGTGGGCTTCATGGGTGGGTCCATTGCTTACACAATGCCTGAGTTCTGACATGTAATCTGCGTGTAACTTTGATATGTGGTCCAATTGCTGATCTGACTCACCACATGTGCCTGGGGTATTTGGCACACACCCATGCTGCGGGTGGGAACAATGTTTGGGCCTCAGGAGTATGTATATCAAGTGTGTCACACATACTTAGCCACCTGCCTACTGTCCAGGGCTCATCCCTCTTTCACGTGGAGCAGGACAGTCATGCCTACTCCAGGCCATACTCCCACTCCCGTGTATCAACTGACAGGTTTTGCTTAGTGAAATGTTCCCTCAGGTGTCTGCCTCTGTGTCATTGTGCTGTGGCTTCGTTGTCAGGACTACTGGGGTGTTTATCGGTTAGGGCTCAGCATGCCACCTGAGATGTAACCATAGGAGACGATACTTGTGTGACATATAGGTGTTTTATCACTTGACTGTGCAGACTGGGGTATGCGACTGTGAAGTTCAGGCAGCTGTTTCCCATTAACAGCAGATTGTGAGGTGCTCAGGTTCAGAGGGTTGTGTTTCATGTCTCCCATATGTCCAATTGGTATGACGTGGACAAATAAGAGTTCAGATGATGTGGTTTGTGGGGGATGGACATGTGCACTTGTCAGCTACAGAACTTGCATTCCCCATGACCTAGGATTGTGACACAGTGCAGACTGTTGTTGGCTGGCTGCCCTGCCCATGTGACTGGAGACAGTGATGTATGACTTTGCAGGCATGCCTGTGCCATGGCATTAAACTCCCTAAGAGTGATCCTGCAGGTGAGTGAGATGTGCTACATGCACCCCATTGTGGCATTGACTATCAGGACATGGGTGCATCATGGTGTCTGGTGCTGGTATGCATCACATGCATTTCAAAATAGACTCTGGCCATCCCTTTATCCGGACACCTGTACTGACTCAGTGTCAAGAGATGTGATGTGTGCATGTTCACATACTTCACCGTGTTCTCTGCACTGTCCAACTACTGTGTAGGTGGTGCATGTGTCCACACTGGGGTATTGCCATCCGACAGGCACCAGACAGATGGGTGCAAGGCCAGGAGGGATGTGAGTGCCATGGTTGACCATCGGACTGACAATTGGCTTCTCCTACTCTGTTTGAGCACTTTTGGCAATGTTCAACTAAGGATGCCAGGGCTTGCTCTGTAATGTGCTGTACTTACTGTGGTGTGTGCGGTCAGTGCAGGTGACTGATGTTTGTCTGTTTCCCTAATTGTTTGCAGATACAGCCACGGCCACAGGAGGGGACAGCTCCACGGACCAGGAGGAGCCGCAGAGCCAGACTGGGTCAGCAGCCGATGAGTGGTCGGAGGGACCCAGTGGCACGGAGGGCGAGGGGAGCCACACCGAGGAGTCCTCAGCACCATCCACCTCAGCTGAGGACCACAGCAGCTCGGAGGATGACTCCCTTGTGGAGGCAGGTGTCAGCAGCCACCACACCCCAGCTAGTATTGCTGTCCCCGCCACCACCACCACCACCACCACCGCCCTCCCATCGGCTCCCATTCCAGAGGTCCGTGGAGGCTCCCGTGTTCGGGAGCGTGTCTCCTTCATGCCAGGCACCGCACCCCCTGCCCCTGTGTCCCCTGCTGCCCTGAGTGAGGAGTCTGTGTACCTACTTCACCAGCTTCATGTAGGGCAGACAGCAATGCTGAGTGTCCTCCATGCCCACACCACTCTGTTGACACAGCTGGTGTCGTTTATGGAGGGCATCTAATCGGGCATGTCTGCCCTACAGAGGAGCAATAGGTCCATGGACTCCTCACTGACGGCAGCAGTGTCCCTCCTCCAACAGTCCCTCACCCCTCCTACCTCTGCCCCATCCACACTTCCTGGCACCCTACCTGTCCCAAGCACATGCACACCTGCACAATCACCCAAACACACAGACACGAGCAGCACAGACACACCCAATACAAAAACAAAACGTGCACGCGGGCATCCTCAGGGGACTGATACCACACCCACAGGGGATGGGGAACAGACACACACACAGGCATCCACAGTCACTCCGCAGTCCTCCGATACCTCTCCCTCCAAGGCCCCTTCCCTTGCCTCACCTGCAACCCCACCTACAAAGCAGCTCTTCCTCTGTGACCTCGGCCTCTTCCCCTCCGATCCAGCTGATCCAGCATACAGGGGGAAGAGGAAGTCCACCCACACAGAGGGAGTGCCCCTCACCCCCGGACACCCTCCCCCAGGCACAGACAGACTGAGGCCCCCATCCGCAAGTCCCCCCGGACCCGGAAGAGCAAGACCCCGCCGCCGCCCTGCAGCTCAACCACCAAGTCTCCTTCCTCCATCCCTCAGGCCCCCACTCCACAGGTTCACCCACCACACCCTGCCCCAGGTTCCCCCACCCACAGATACACCATCCCCAAATTGATCTGGCCTTCTCCCCCTACCACTTGCTCTTCCAGCCCCACACCCCCGCTGCGCATGTTTGTGCCACTGGTGTGGAGACCGTGTCCTCCCCCTCTGTCCTGCCCACCTTACCTGAACCCCATTCTACTCCCCTGGAGATAGGCACTGCAGTGGAGTCCACTACCACCACGTCTGACTTGGGCACTGCAGTGGGGAACCTGTCCACTCCATCTGCCCAGCCCACTGCAGTCGTGCCGGCACCCACATCATCTGACTCATGCCCCCCAGTTGTGCCGGCACACACCATGTCAGATACCTCCACTGCAGTTGTCAGTGACTCTCCAGCACCCACCACCCCTTCCCTGCCTCCTTCTGGTGAGCCCTGATCCTATCCCTGCGGTGCCTGGCCTGCCCTCCCGTATGCCCCTCCGAGGGGAATCTCCCTGGTGTGTAGCAGTGCAGGGATGCAAAGGGTGACATCTGCCACTGTCACCCTGTTTGGACTTTGATAATGGACTGGCCATTGGCCTTTGTGTTTTTTCTGGACTTTCACTTTTTAACACACATATGCTGAATAAAGCTACTTTCTGTTCTCTAGTGGTTTTGCTTCTGATGTACATGATGTTGATGATGCTAACCATGCCCTTGCTGCAGTGATGGTGTTTTTTGATATCAGGAAAATGAAGTGTTACTGTGCAGGACCCCATGTGGTCCAGGGGGAATGTGTCCTATCCTGGTGTGTATCCATGTCATCCTTTGCAGCAATATGAGGGTGTCATGCTTTCAAAAATTGGCAATGGGATTTCCTACTTTTATTTGCAATATCACATCTGTGGCTTACACCCCTGCACATCTGTTGTGCTTGCCATTGTTCAATTTGTCTATTTCCCTGACCGTGTGACCATCTCCACTGGACATGCAAGTTTGGGCATCAATGGAGAAGGACTCATCTGTGTTATCAGTGCAACTTGCTATACATGTGTGTTGGATCTGTGCAGATGATTTCGGTGACACTCCCATGACCAGGCTGATATGACGAGAGCCTTCATTTTGTGCTAATTGTTGACTGAGTGACCAAGTGTTCTGCTGACATGATAGAGCCCTATTGCGACAACGTATGGCACAGCTTTCCTTACACAGGAGTGGAGTCCCCTCATGGCAGTGTGTAATTCCGTGACATTGACTGAGCCCAAGGTGTGTGTTGTGTGAGCATGTCTGTGTGTGTTCACTTCCATTTTGCTAGGCAGGCTGGGATCCCTAGTGATGTTCCTGTTTGTGATGCTTGCTGAGTTGACCTATGTTCCCCCAAAGTCTTCTCCCTGGCTTCTCTGGGATGTGGGTGCATGGCACATTACTGGTCATCAGGGTGTCACCCATAGGTGTGTTTGCTGTCAGGGCTGAGTTTGTGGGCAAACGCAGATCAGACACAGTCAGGATTCCCCTTGGCACTTGTTGGTTACACCAGTCATGTAATTCACAGTTTGTGTTAGCTTTCAGTGATTGTGACACGTTGTGTGTGTGACTGCTGCCACTCCTCAGGGTCAGAGCTGCAATGTTGGAAGTTGTCTATGTGTGTTCTTTGTGGGTGACCTTGGCTTCTTCATTGGTGTGTGACTGTGTCCGGGATCCCATTGGTTGGTGTGGATTTGACGTCATGCCCATGTACGGCGTACTGTGCAGTGTGTCAGACATTCACGAGTCTTGTTGACTGGCCATGTGTGATGGGTTTCTGCACCTTAGTTCCCACCACCACCCCTGGGATTGTCATGGGTGCATGTGCAATGTCACCAGTGCATGTGAGCTTCACTGCTGCACATTGGTGGAGATCAAGGTGTGTGGTGTTGAGTGTGTGCAGATGAGAGTTGTTGCACGGCTAGACCCCTGCCTCCATATTGGCCTTGGCTGACAGGCCGTGCTGATTAATTTGTGCTTGTGTAGGTGTGATGGTAGTTTGTTGCTAAGGACACATGACTGTGGTTAACAGTGTGAACGACATCTAGCTTTGTCATCACAGTGGGATTATCATGCAGGCCAGTGTCACCACAATGTGGGGACCCTGGGGGTAGTGCTGTGGTGGGTCTGTGTCTTGCTGTGTTAGTTGCTGTTCCTACAAGCTTGTGGGACATGTGTAATGTGGGCTCCCTCTCATCTAACAATGCCTGATTGCCCACATAGGGGAATCCGATCCATGAGTTACTTTTGTGTGGCACTGTATGCACATCTGTGTAATTGGGATTCAGGCCTCCTCATGTGTTGTGTGGTTGCCTGGGGACACTGGCACACACCCCCATCACCTGTTGTGTTTGATATGCAGTGTGTGGCTGCCTGTTTGTGTTTGTGCATCTGCACCACTGCATTGGCATATCTTTAGTGTGCCATTGGCTGTATGTTGTTTGGTGGGTTTCCCCTGCTGTCCCTGGGACTCCTAGGTCATCAGTCAGCACAGTGATCGTGGTTTGTATGTCCCATTGCTGCCATGGTATGGTATTTGTTCACCTCACATCTACAGTCTCCACAGGATATCTACATTTGTGTGCCCATTGGTGCAGATATGTGGGTCTGCATTATGATGGTCACTTCTGTCATTGTGTTATTGATGAATGTTGACAATGTCAGCCCCCATGGGTGATGTTTGTCTGCACATGGCCAAAGGTATGTCTTATTTGCACTGCACTGTTTGCCTCACCCAATCTATGTTGCTATGGGACACAAGCACTACTATGCCACTGATGTGTTTGTTGTTCTGTGACCAGGAATCATCCATGCTGTTTGGCATTTGCAGCTTTTTCCATGACAACACTTACATTTTGGTCACTGTGATGATGGGGGTTTAGACCCCATTTCCACAATGTTCAAAATGTGCCCCAGCTATGGACCCCACACTTACCTTTTGGTCACTGTGATGATGGGGGTTACACCCCATTTCCACAATGTTCAAAATGTGCCCCAGCTATGGACCCCACACTTACCTTTTGGTCACTGTGATGATGGGGGGTTACACCCCATTTCCACAATGTTCAAAATGTGCCCCATCTATGGACCCCACACTTACCTTTTGGTCACTGTGATGATGGGGGGTTACACCCCATTTCCACAATGTTCAAAATGTGCCCCAGCTATGGACCCCACACTTACCTTTTGGTCACTGTGATGATGGGGGGTTACACCCCATTTCCACAATGTTCAAAATGTGCCCCAGCTATGGACCCCACACTTACCTTTTGGTCACTGTGATGATGGGGGGTTACACCCCATTTCCACAATGTTCAAAATGTGCTTCAGCTATGGACCCCACACTTACCTTTTGGTCACTGTGATTATGGGGTGTTAGACCCCATTGCCACAGTGGTCATGGTCTGCTTGCATTGTGGAGGCCACACACATTTATGTGTGACACATGTGATAGGGTGTCACATTGTATGTTCAATTTCATGTTCAGTGTTGTAGGCATTTGACACAGTCTACACACGCTTGTCATGGTGTTGGGGGGATGTGTTTTTCTTACATTCCTTATGTTGGAGTATGCTGGTTGTGTCATGCATTACAGGTCCTATGAGTAGGGGTGGTGTTGGTGGTAGGCATCCATCCCCCTATGAGTGGGGATGGTAGTAGTGACAGGCATCTGGCACCCACTGAGGAGGGGTGGTGGTAGTGGTAGGCATCCAGCACCCCATGAGTGGGGACGGTAGTACTGACAGGCATCCAGCCCCCCCTGAGTAGGGGTGGTGGTAGTGGTAGGCATCCAGTGCCCCATGAGTGGGGATGGTAGTAGTGACAGGCATCCAGCCCCCTCTGAGTAGGGGTGGTGGTAGTGGTAGGCATCCATCCCCCTATGAGTGGGGATGGTAGTAGTGACAGGCATCTGGCACCCCTGAGTAGGGGTGGTGGTAGTGGTAGGCATCCAGCACCCCATGAGTGGGGATGGTAGTAGTGACAGGCATCCAGCCCCCCTGAGTAGGGGGTGATAGTGGTAGGCATCCATCCCCCTATGAGTAGGGGTGGTGGTAGTGGTAGGCATCCAGCCCCCTATGAGTGGGGGTGGTGGTGGTGGTAGGCATCCACCCCCTATGAGTGGGGATGGTAGTAGTGACAGGCATCTGGCACCCCCTGAGTAGGGTTGGTGGTAGTGGTAGGCATCCAGCACCCCATGAGTAGGGATGGTAGTAGTGACAAGCATCCAGCCCCCCTGAGTAGGGGTGGTGGTAGTGGTAGGCATCCATCCCCCCATGAGTGGGGATGGTAGTAGTGACAGGCATCTAGCACCCCCTGAGTAGGGGTGGTCATAGTGGTAGGCATCCATCCCCCCATGAGTGGGGGTGGTGGTGGTGGTAGGCATCCATCCCCCTATGAGTGGGGATGGTAGTAGTGACAGGCATCTGGCACCCCCTGAGTAGGGGTGGTGGTAGTGGTAGGCATCCAGCACCCCATGAGTGGGGATGGTAGTAGTGACAGGCATCCAGCCCCCCCTGAGTAGGGGTGGTGGTAGTGGTAGGCATCCATCCCCCCATGAGTGGGGATGGTGGTAGTGACAGGCATCCAGCCCCCCCTGAGTAGGGGTGGTGGTAGTGGTAGGCATCCAGCCCCCCATGAGTGGGGGTGGTGGTGCTGGTAGGCATCCATCCCCCTATGAGTGGGGATGGTAGTAGTGACAGGCATCTGGCACCCCCTGAGTAGGGGTGGTGGTAGTGGTAGGCATCCAGCACCCCATGAGTGGGGATGATAGTAGTGACAGGCATCCAGCCCCCCTGAGTAGGGGGGGTATCGGTAGGCATCCATCCCCCTATGAGTGGGGATGGTAGTAGTGACAGGCATCTAGCCCCCCATGAGTAGGTCTGGTGTTAGTGGTTGGCATCCAGGCCCCTATGGGTGTATATGGCATTGGGGATTGACATCCCGCCCCTATGGTTCTGCTGTTGCTAGTATAAGTCATTTCTGCATCCCTATGTGTGTGTGTTATATGTCGGGTACGTGTCGTTTGTTTGTGTAGTGGGTGTTTAACTTACCTTCTGCGCCGTACGCGTCCGTACCTGTTCCGGTAATAGATGTAGAGTATTGGTAGGACCTGCGCGATGGGATTCATGGTAGGTTTGTCTCGTTGGGCTTTCTCGTTGCTTCGACTCGTACTCGTGGCTGGCGTGTTCGTCTCGTAGCCGTGGATCGTCTTGTGGCGCGAATCGGAGCTTATGTGCGGCTCTCCCGGATGCTCTGATGTGCCAGACGTAGCGACGGGTTCGGCGCGTACGGAAGGCGCATCGTACTGGTCCGGCCGGAAGGTGCTGTATTTTTGCTTCCGTGCGACTCGATTCTGCGTTTACGGATCCGGCTCGGGCGGGGAACAGGAGCTGGATTGGGTAAGTACGGCTGGGTCGGGATCTGGGCAGTTATGCGCATCGTACTTGCTCGTTCGTATGAATGTTCGAATCGGTCGGGAAACACGCGTTCGGCTCGGTTTTTTTCCGGACAAATAGTGTTAGGTGCGCTTCCGGCCGAGATCGGAATCGACCCCTAAGTGTCCAATGCCTTCTCCGAGTTGGATTAGATTGGAGTGGGAATAATAAATGTCACCCCTTTAATGTCCAACACCTTCCCCAAATTGGTTGATATTGGAGTGGGAATAGTGTTACCCCTTTAGTGTCCAAAAACTTCCCCAAGTTGGTTTACCTTGGAGTGGGAATAGAAAATGTCACCCCTTTAGTTTTTAAAATTTTTACCAAATTTAGGGGCTGATTACGATGGCGGAACGATCGCCACTGCCGGCCCGGCGGTGAGGTCCGCTGGCCCCGCGGACCGCGATTCTCCGACCGCCAGATTACGATGACGGTGGGAACCAGACCGCCACCGCGGCGGTGGCAAAGCCCGTCCACCACGGAACCGCCACAGGCAATCATCACGATTGCCTGGCGGAGCGGTCAGCATACTCACAATGATGGCGGAGCCTAGCAGGCTCCGTCCGCCGAATTACGATGCTGGCGGAAGCCAGCCTTTCTGTGGCGGGTGAACCGCCATTGAAAGGCTGGCGGGGACTCGTTTCGGGGGCCCGTTGCGGGCCCCCCTTGTGTTGGGGGAGGTGTGGGTGCCCCCTGCATTTCACTGCACCATGTGGCAGGCACAGTGTAGTGCCTGCCACGTAGTGCAGTGAAATGCACAACATGCTCTTTTCGACGAATCACTGACTAAATATCGAAGGTCACAATATCGACCTACAAAAATATCGCAGCAAAAATATCGACATCCTATCTACATTAAGGTAAGTACAAAAAAATCGAAAAAAAAATATTGATGTCAAAAATATCGTTGTTAAAAATATCGTTTTTAATTTAAGCTAAAAAAATATTGTAAAATAAAGTAAATAATACATATAATTAAAAGAAACATAGTTAAAAATATTTTAAAATGCTTAAAAATTATAAGTAATATATATCATTTGAAAATACATATACATATAATATATAATATATATATACTTACTTATTAATATGTTTTAACATTTATTTTAATAACTTATAAATTGTTTAATTTATTTTTATAAATTATAAATACATCTATACACATAAAACAATAATAAGCCGAAACATATTTTTTTATTTTTTTTATTTTTTTTTGTTCTTTTTTTTTTTTTAAGACAAGGTGCAGCTTGCTTCAATAAAATTTAGCAAATCAAGTAAGGCCTATTTAAGGCGTAATTAAATACACAATGACTAAATGTTGAATAAGCATAAGTAAAGCTTTTCTATTTTTTAAAACTAAATAACGTTTCAATTTCATATGAACTGACTGCATAACAAAATGCCACTTTGCTAAATGTGAAGAACAATGAATGAATTGTAACCATTTAAAAATGGCCGCTACATTAGTAGCAACCGAGATCACAGCCGCCTTTTGTAGTCCCCTTTCTGAGGCAATGAATTGATTTTATTTTTCCTCTCTCTATGTTCATGTTTGATGTATTTTATAAATGATGAGAGTTTTGGTGCCCATTGACATTGAGGAAGGCGTGCAGCCGAAACGCGTCTGTCCGTGAAGTCGTGTGGTGAAATAAATATTTAAAAAGCAAATTCTCTAGTGTGCGCCTCGATTTGTGACCGATTGAAGCGAAGGTCATGTTTGGGAATATATATATATATAGATATATATATTATCTACTGGCGGTCGCCAGTAGATAGTTATAGTTAGGACCTATTTTCCATAGGAAATCCGCGACATTCTATTTGAAATAACTCTCTTGCCGGTTGACGTATCTTCGCGAAATTTTCAAACTTTATGGCCCGCTCCGGTCCGCTCCTACCCTGAAAGTCTCGGGGTGATTCGTCAAGCGGGGGCCGAGAAAAAGGGGGTCCCAAAACGTGTTTTCCCCATTCATTTTTCCATAGGAAACTTTAGACACGGCTACAGCTCGAACTGCTGAACGGAATTACACCAAATTTGGCAAAGAGGTAGTTCTTGGTTCAGAAAGAACCCTTTTGTTAAATGGTGTAAATCCGTTCAGTAGTTCCTGAGAAAATCAAAAGGAAAATCACATATATATCTATGGCCGCGTCGGGTCCGCGTACCCTCCCGACCACGAGCTGCATGCTAATTGGCTGTCAACACTCCAAATCAGGAAGTGTTGGCAGCCATTTTGTCCCTCGGTAGAACCGAGGGACAGAAACAAGTGCGCAAAGCGCAAAAGGGGGCAGGGTAGAAACACCCTGACCCCTAGGTCTGCTCAGGGGTCCCACAAGGACCCCTGGGCAGAAAAATGCATTTTTATTTTTTTAAATTGGCAGGATGCGCTCAGGGTGCGCGGATCCTGCCGATTAGAAAAAAAAAACAAAAGAAACAAGTGCACAAAATGCACAAAGGGGTCAGGGTAGAAACACCCTGACCCCCTAGGTCTGCTCAGGGGGTCCCAGAAGGACCCCTGGGCAGAAAAGCATTTTTTTTTTAAATCAGCAGGATGCGCTCAGGGTGCGCGGATCCTGCCGATTAGAAAAAAACCAAAAGAAACAAGTGCGCAAAACGCACAAAGGGGTCAGGGTAGAAACACCCTGACCCCCTAGGTCTGCTCATGGGGTCCCACAAGGACCCCCTGGGCAGAAAAAAGCATTTTTTTTTTTAAAAAATCGGCGGGATGCGCTCAGGGTGCGCGGATCCCGCCGAGAAAAAAAAAAAACGTAGCGCGGTCTCCTGCGCTTCGTTGTTAATTGGCCCCCGGGTGGGCCAAGTCCCGGGGGCATGCAGGGGTTTTGTTTAAATATGTGGGGGGACCGTCACCCCCCGGGGCTTAAAAAAAATAATGGTGCGGGAGGGCTCTTTGCCCTCCCGCTGCCCCGGGGACCGCCACCTCCCCGGGGCTTCTTTTTTTAAATTATTTAACCTGTGTGGGGGGGCTCCAGCCCCCCCATACGCCCCGGGGACCGCCACCTCCTCGGGGCACTAAGAAATTTTAAATGGGGGTCTGTTTTGGACCCCCGAAGCCCCGGGGACCACCACCTCCCCAGGGCTGTGCACTGAATGGGAGGGGGGCCGCGTGGCCCCCCTCCTGGAGCCTGTGGTGGCCCTGGGGACCACCACCCCCAGGGCCGGCTCCTGCAGTGTCCAGGGGTGCCTACCCCGGGACACTGCTGTTTGCAATGACAGGACGGGAGCCTCGCGGCTCCCGTCCTGTCATTGCAAACTTGCTTTGGATATTGGAGCGAGAGCAGGAAACCTGCTCTCGCTTCCAATATACAAAGCAAATTGCTTTCCACATGGGGAGCAGCATCTTAGCTGCTCCCCATGTGGAAAAGCAATGCCGGCTCCCGTAGGACACGGGGAGCCGGTGGGACTGTGGGGGTTTGGGGACCCCCCACAGTCCCCAACGAGAGGCCAGGCCCCGGGGGATGGGGTCCCCGGGGCCATAAGTGGCCAGGGAGGGGCCACGCAGCCCCCTCCCTAAAATTAAAAAAAATATATATATTTAAAGGCCGGCCCCGGGGATGGGGTCCCGGGGCCTTAAATGGCCTGAGGAGGGGGCCACGCAGCCCCCTCCAAATTTATAATTAAAAAAGGGGGCTTGCCCCGGGGGATGGGGTCCCGGGGCCAATACAGGCCCAGGGAAGGGGGCCACGCGGCCCCCTTCCCGTTTTTTAAAATTTAATAAAAAAACAAAAAACTCCTCAGGCCCCGGGGGATGGGGTCCCCGGGGCAAAAGTGGCTGAGGGAAGGGGGCCATGCAGCCCCCTCCCAATCAAAAAAAAAAAAAAGACCGGCATCGTGCCGGGAGGCCCCGCCCCTCCCTGCAGCAGTCTGCAAACACGCCCCTTGGCGCGTTTTGAGAAGGGGAACTAATTCCCCTTGAATACTGGGGGTCCCTGGGGGCAAACTAGCCCACCAGGAACCTCCAGTATGCGCCAGGGGGCTGCGTTGCAGAGAGGTGTACAGAGGCCACACCCCTTTTTACACCTCTCTGCAGCGCAGCTCTGTGGCGCTTTTTGGAAGTACATGGTGGGCTAGTTGGACTCCAGGGACCCTCAGGATTCAAGGGGACTTAATCCCCCAACTTAAAACGTGCCACAGGGCGCGTTTGCACAGTGGTGAAGGGAGGGGGTGGGGCTTCAGGTGACATGTGTGCAAACAGGCCCCATGGCGTGCTTTAAGATAGGGAATTAAATCCCCTTCAATCCTGAGGGTCCCTGGGGGCCAACTAGCCCAACAGGTACGTCCAGAAAGCGCCACAGAGCTGCGTTGCAGAGAGGTGTAAAAAGGGGTGTGGCCTCTGTACACGTCTCTGCAACGCAGCCCCCTGGCGCATACTGGAGGTTCATGGTGGGCTAGTTGGCCCCCAGGGACCCTCATGATTCAAGGGGACTTAGTCCCCCAACTTAAAACGCGCCACGGGGTGCGTTTGCACAGTTGTCACCTCAGGCCCCGCCCCCTCCCTTCACCATTGTGCAAATATTCCTCTAAAATCAGCCGAAATACGGATTCCGATTTACTCACCTGTTATCAGGAGAGACCTCAGTGCTGCATCTTTCAGCCCAGTACTGATCCTGAAAAGTAATTTTAACCGTACTTACCAGTAACTTGAATTTCCTTCCATAGGATATCATTGTCTGCTTTTTGCTGAAAAAGTTTCTAAGTGTCGATTTTTAAAACATACAAATATTCCTCTAAAATCAGCCGAACTACGAATTCCGATTTACTCACCTGTTATCAGGAGAGAACCCAGTGCTGCATCTTTTAGCCCAGTACTGATCCTGAAAAGTTATTTTAACCGTACTTACCAGGAACTTGAATTTCCTTCCATAGGCTAACATTGACTGGTTTCACTTGGAAATTCTTCTAAGTGTGGAGTTTTGAAACTTTATAATATTCCTCTAAAATCAGCCGAACTACGAATTACAATTTACTCACCTGTTATCAGGAGAGACCTCAGTGCTGCATCTTTCAGCCCAGTACTGATCCTGAAAAGTAATTTTAACCGTACTTACCAGCAACTTGAATTTCCTTCCATAGGCTAACATTGACTGGTTTCACTTGGAAATTCTTATGTGTGGAGTTTTGGAACTTTATAATATTCCTCTAAAATCAACCGAACTACGAATTCCGATTTACTCACCTGTTATCAGGAGAGAACCCAGTGCTACATCTTTTAGCCCAGCACTGACCCTGAAAAGTAATTCTAACCGTACTTACCAGTAACTTATATTTCCTTCCATAGGAATCCATTGTCTGGTTTTCAGCAGAAAAGTTTCAAAGTGTCGATTTTCACAAACTACAAATATTCCTTAAAAATCGCCTGTATGACTTAAACGCATTCTTTCAACTGTTTACAGGAGATGCACCAGTGCTGGATCCAGGATCCAACACTGAGTAAGAAAAAGTAACGATAACACTACTTACCTGCTAAGTGAATTTCCTCCCATAGGATAACATTGGTGATTCTATGTGAAAAAGTTTCTAAGTGTCAACTTTTAAAATACAATAATATTCCTTAAAAATCACTACTGTAACCAAAACGCTTTTACTCAACTGTTTACAGGAGATGTCCCAGGACTGAATCTAGGATCCAGTCCTGAGGTTAGAAAAGTAATCCATAAAGTAACTAATTGCATTTAACTAGAAATTCACATTGAGCTCAATGTTGCATTGTGTTTGAAATTGTGTTGCCCATTGCAACAACTGTAACTACTGTACTTAAAACTCTATTGCCTATTTGCAAACTATTTAAACTAAAGTAATTCATTCTGAGAAAGTATATTTTGTAATGTAATGTGTAATGTAATTACAATGTAATTTAATAAATAAAATATCTAAAAATAAATAGTTTTAAAAAATGTAGTAAATCAGTGTCAAAAAAATAAATTTAACAATTAATACATTTAAAAATTGTCATTTACAAAACCTTTGAAATTCACTGAAAAAACCATAGGTTTTAGGGGCGTTATAGTTAGAAATTAGCATTTAAAAAACCTCTGAAATTCACTGAAAAAACCACAGGTTTCAGGTACGTTATAGTTAGAAATTAGCATTTAAAAAACCTTTGAAATTCACTGAAAAAACCATAGGTTTCAGACACGTTATAGTTAGAAATTAGCATTTAAAAAACCTTTGAAATTCACTGAAAAAACCATAGGTTTTAGGGACAGTTATAGTTAGTTGGACATTTCACTCGTACAAAACCCGTGAAATTCCCCGTTATAGTTAGTTCAGCTAACTATAACTCGCGCCCGCAATGCACTGCTGATGACGTCACATATTACATCACTCATGACATCGTCAGTGACATCACTGATGACATCACTGATGACATCTCAAATGACATCACTGATGACATCATCCACGTGATAATCTGATGCACCTCCTCACACCATAATATAACCTTTGATACACCCACTCTAAATTACAGACTGCCATTCGCAAAACCATAGACACTCCAACACCAATAACTACATACCCACTCACTGATTCTTAGGTCTACACACACACATCCACTCACTCACCCGTACAGTCACTCATACTTATGGTCACTCAGTACAGGACTAACATATGCACTCTTACTCCTATATAGACACTCAAACACCGCCACTCATCCATAGAGGTACTCACACACCTAGTCAGTCATGCAAATAATTAAACACACTGCCATTTACTCACCTATACAGTTATACACACACCAGCTCACTTAATCATACAAATACTAGCACATTGTTACGCTCTTATACAATCACTGATACAAGCACACACTCATCAATACAGCCACTAACACAATCACTCACTCTGCTTATAGCTATTTATATACTCCAACACACATATATACTGCCTTTCACATATGTAGTTACTCACACATGTACCACTGGGACATACATTCACTCACTAACACACTCTTACACACACTTACCCACCCATACAGTCTATCACAGATGCACTCTTGAAACCATCCACCCAGTGAATCACCCACTCACACATCTATGCACAGAGTCGCACACACCCTTCCCACACAAACACTCAGGCACCCATACAGATACTCAGACAACCATTCAATAACTCATATAGACACTCATGTAGCTATTCACAAACACATGCAGCCACTTACACAGCAACAGACAGACGGATACAGACATTCACCCAGTTTAGTCACTAACCCATGCATTCAGTAAGATACGTTAAATCACTCACTTATAGAGTCAGTCACGCACCTACTAAATCATCCATACAGACACTTATACACCCACTCATTCTTCAATACGTCTTTTCCTATATATATTAATAAACTTTACAGAAACACCCAGTCACTGGATGATGTCATCAGTGATGTCATCAGTGATGTCATTTGAGATGTCATCAGTGATGTCATCAGTGATGTCACTGACCATGTCATGAGTGATGTAATTTGTGACGTCATCAGCAGTGCATTGCGGGGCGCGAGTTATAGTTAGCTGAACTAACTATAACGGGGAATTTCACGGGTTTTGTACGAGTGAAATGTCCAACTAACTATAACTGTCCCTAAAACCTATGGTTTTTTCAGTGAATATATATATATATATATATATATATATATATATATATATATCAAAAACAAGTTACTCCTTCGGAGATTGTAGCCCTTGGAGGGGTGGCGCGATGCCGGCGGAGTGGGCCGGTATGTCAATTGCCAAACGAACGAAGTTCCAATCGCGTTCTCATAGCAAATAAGTATCAAGTCCAGGTTCATATTTTTGTTATAGTAGTGAATAATAAGTTTGTATTTTATATAATTTTTTCACTGGTGTAATAATTATGATTTAAAAAAATATATTTGGTGTATAGTCTTAGAGTATGATGTGTTTTTTTAGGTTTATGGCAGTTTAATATGTATTTTAGAGGATAGATTTGGCTATTACTTCTAAGGGGTCGATTCTGATCTCGCTCCGAAAGCCCTCCGTGTGACTCAGATCTGGAGGGTTGTCCGAGCGAGACGTGCTCCTGGAGTCCGAACGAGCGAGTACGATGCAGCCGTATGCTTACGGACTCGGTTCGCTCGGACTCCCATTGCACTCTATGGGAGCCTGTGTACAGATGCGTACACAGGCCCCCATAGTAGAAAAGGGGTGGGTGGGGAAAAGCGTAAACCCTGTGGTGGCACCCCATGTTGCCCGCCACACTGTGCATGCTTGGATCGGGGGGACCCATGGGCACCCCCGTGATAGATTCGGAGGGCCCCGGGTGAAGGGGGGCCTGGTTCGGCCCCCCGAAGTACCCTTCCGACAGCCATTTTGTCTCGCTGAGACCGAGGCAAAGCGGCTGTCCGAATCGTGCATCGTACTCGCTCGGTTGGAAATCGGCTCCATTGCGCGGCACGATTCGTGTACAAACGAGATGTACGGAGCAGTTCGGGTCCGGAAATGATTCGGTCGGCGCTTACGCGATCTTCACATCGTACTTGGTCGTTCGGATTTGTGTAAGATTCGGTCGTAAACAAGGGCTACGAATCGGATCCGGTAAAGCCAAATCCGATTCGGAGGCCTTCCGAGCGAGATCGGAATCGACCCCTAAGTAGTCTAGTCCTTTGTTATTTATTAATATTTTGACTTTACTTTGTAGCATCTCGTAAATGTTTTCAGTTTGTTAAGTTTAGGGTCAATTTTGGTAACAGATTGTTCTATTCTCAATTCTTGGTAGCTTTGTTCTTTTTGTAATGCTTCGATACATTTTTGTAATGTAGATTGATTTCTGTCTAGTGTGGATTGCAAGGCATTATGCCATCCTCCACTGTGTTGTTTGTTTTGGTTTCCTGTGCCAGGATGCTGCCATAGTCATTCTACCACGATATCTGGAATTTGGCTTGGCGTCTGTGTCCTGACCGATACAGTCTGTCAACCCATGTTTCTTCAAAATAGTCCATTAGGGGACTACATTTGTCTTCATTTTATTGACAGTTAGGGCTTTCTATTGGTATGTTATAGTGGTTGGCTACCTCTGTGACAGGGACGTAGGCTAGTGCTATCATTTATTTTGACTTTGAAGGCGGCTTGGCTGTTAGTGGAGTATTCTACACTTAGAGCCTGATTATGATGTAGGTGGGACTGTCACCGACAGGCCATCAGTTGCGGTCCCACCAACAGACAACCCTTCGGTCCGACCGCCGCATTATGATGCTGGCGGTCGGAATGCAGAGGTTTGGGGGAAAGACTGCCACCTCTGACAGGATCTAAGATCCCGTTAGGGAGGTGGCCAGAATAGTTATCCCGACATGAGGCTGTGCTGAGTCAGGCCCCACCATTGGGATTATGATTCTCCTTTCATACAGCCTTTTCATGGTGGTGCCACCGCCATGAAAAGGCTGTCGAAAAGGGCCCCCGACCCCTGTGCCCCCAAACATATCCATGCACAGTGTGCCAGGCACCCCATGGTGCCTTGCAAAAGGAGCATGGATGTGCCCAAAGTGCTCCTTAATACTGTGGCTTGTGCTGCGGCCCTTTTCCTGGGTCTCCTGATCACCGCAACTGCAGTTGGCGGCTCGACCGCGCCCCATTGTAATGAGGCCCTTAGTGTAGATGTTTAGAGATGTCTCCATATACTTTGATTAAAGTGATAATAACAGCCTTGTATGGCTGTGTGGGGGCATATTTTTAGGATTGTTTGAATTATAGCTTGTTCAAAGTCTATGATTATTTTTTGGGGGTAGTTGTTGTTTTATATGGTTTAGGAGTTCAAGGTAGGTACTGCCTTGTTTACAGGGAGTAAAGTGTATATGAAAGGGATATTGGTGTTTTGAAGTTCACATTGTATGGTGTATATTTGAGTAAATGGTTACGGACACATTTTGAAGGTCCCATCCATCATCCAGGTTTGGCACTGGGTACGTTTCATTACGTTGTTTGCAGTGGAGAAGATTAGGATTTGTTTTTCATTATTTTTATTGTCATGTAGTAAGAAGGGATCCTCTTTAAGTGTTATTGTTAAATGCTCTGGTATGTCTCTGTCCTGGTATATTCTAGGAGCAGCTGGGATATTGCTAGTGACTTTTTTAGTGTTTGTAATTAGACGTTTTAAAGTGGGGATAGATGGTAAATATCCTGTTATATGTCAAGAGACTTTGGGTAGTATGTCTTTAAGGATTTTGGATGTGGGTTCTTAAGAACTAGTGTTTGCCTCTCTTGCCTCTTGCAAATTTTCTCTAATTTCTATCTCTGTAACATTTGGGGAGTGGTTATCCTCTTTTACATTAATTACAACATTTTATTTTGTCGGAGCCCTTCCCTAGCATGCATTAGAATAATATTTAGTACATGTCCAGGTCATAGTTTCTGCTGATGCCCTTTCTCAGCTGTAGGTGTAACCCATAGGACTTAATAACTGTTATCCTTTTTGTGAAGTGATAAATTGTGTGCCTTCTGTCGTTATATGTGTAAGTAGTTTAATAATTCATTGGAAAATGGGGGTTCACTGATAGAATATTGATGGTGAAAATATCGAGAAAAAAAATATAGATTGTAAAAATATCGACTCCCTATACTTAGGGGCCCATTACGATACACGGCGTAAATAAATCCGCCAGGCATGGAAGCGGCAAAAATCCGCCCGCACACACCGCCTGAACACCGACCACGCCATTACGATTACACAAACCGAAAACCGCCATCGGCGGAAAAAGCACACAAAATACCGCCCGCCAACGTCCGAGTCGGAGTCAAACCGCCCGCCACGGACGGAAACACGCACGACAACACAAAACCGCCCGCCCTCACGGCCGACACACCGCACGTGAAATTACGATCGCACCGACATGAGCGCGGAAAAACCACAAATATACCGCCCGCCAGCGCAAACAACGCCGATGAGAATCGACACGGCAGAAGCCATGGCGCCAACGTACCTGCACAGAAACCATCCGCACACAAAACCAATAGCACACAACATGGCCAACAAGTCCACACAGCAAGGCACGCACAAATACACAAGCACAGTACACATCCCGAAAACACCCCTCCGGACAAACAAAAAATACAAAGGCCAGAACCCCAGACACAACACACCTGAAAACAACAGACCATGAGGACACACCCACATAGGTGAGTACAAAAGCAGCACTCCCACAGACCACAATCCCTTGCTACATTGCAAACCAGAGAGGAGAGGAGAGGACACAGTGACACAGCAAGGACAGCAGCACACCACAGAAACGCACACATCACAACCACCACCACCACCACCACCACCACCAAACACCACCACCACCACCACCACCACCAAACACCGGCACCACAAACCCCCTGCACATTACACAACACACACCGCACCAGCACCACAAACACCATGGCACCACAAAGAATGCCCAAGTTCACGCCCATGGAGCTGACGGTCATGGTCGACGAGATCATCAAGGTGTACCCACAAATCTATGGGAACATGGTCCAGCACACACCACTAGCCACCAGAAACAGAATGTGGAACCGGATCGTAGACCAGGTCAATGCAGTCGGGACCCTGCCCAGGAACAGAGTAGAAATTAACAAACGTTGGAATGACGTAAAGAGCCTGGTCAAGAAGAAGGAGGGCAAAAACAGAGAGCTGGCTGCCGTCACTGGCGGAGGGAATCCCGCGCTCTTTAAGACCTTCAAAGCGTGGGAGGAGAAGGTGCGAGTCGTAATACATCCGGAGATCCTCGCCGGATTAGCAGGGGGAGTGGAGGCTGGTAAGTACAAACTAATGTATACCAGCACACCGCTATGTACTCACATGCGCAACTACCATGCCACAGCTCCCAGGGACAAACACCCCCATGTCCAGCACACAATACACAACACATCACACACACATGCAACAGACACCACCACACACAGCCCAAACCGAACAACTGTAAGATGCGTGGGGACATGTGTACACTCAGCCAGCCACGTAACCACCAACAGGTCCCCAAATATGCCAGAAGCGCCACAACGAGCACCCACCACACCCATGTGTCCGCCACAGCTGCACTAACTGACAAGTAACAGGTAAGTGGCAGGAACACAAAGTGCAGTGGGTGGGAGGGTGGACAGCCCAAGTACAACACACACCAGGCCCCAGTCCCACAGCACAGCAAGGAGGAGCATCCCCCACACCCCACAGCCACGTGTCAGCCACCGCAGTGCACAATGACAGCCGAAAGGCAGACATCACGGTCCACAGCAATCGGTGTCAATGGGTGTCCAGCCACCCCACGACCCACAACACCCCCCACCCCCACAGACCTGCAACATGGAGCACCCCCGCTTAGAGCCATGTGGCATCCAGTACAGTGCACGCACGAACAACTTGCAGGTGGGAAACTGGACAGGGCTGGATTACTGGAGGCATGAGGACCATAACACGACCAACACATGGGACATGTCACGTAGCAGACGAACACGCAGCACCGCCCACCGTCACGAACAAGTGAACAATGTGCACACGGACATGAACAACAGACTCACACCCCACATGACCCATCACAGACATAGCAACACCCAAGGAGCCACGTCTGCATGCACAAGCCACACTGAATATAGTCCCACACGGCAGCCACTGTGCAACTCATCACACACAACCGAAACACCATTGAAGTCCTGTCCATGTAGCCCCTACTGCCTGTCAACCACACACCCCACAACTACGCCTATGTAAGACAAACAACACTAGACGCAGCAGAGCGGAACAACATAAATGCACATGAACACCACTGAACCCATCAAACTCACAGACACACCATGCACATACAACATACCATCCATCCCATCCGTCAGCCCCAGTCTCATGAAAGGCATGTCATCCGCACAGCTGCCACACATACAGCAGTCACGCTAAGATACATGCCCATGACCAACCATGTGCCAGAAGTCAATTAAGCGCACGACACACTGTGAGCAACAACACACAACATGGGCCACACCCCCCCGAGCACTGCAGTGATGCACATGGCACAGGGCAGCACGCACACCAAGGAGATGGGACAACTGCAATACGTTGGCTGGCACACAACTATCACTCACTCATAACGATGCGTCCAATGCCATGTCCAGTAATCACAACAGACAGCAAATATGCAGGCCATGTCAAGCATGCACACACCTCAAACCATGCACTGTCATGCTGCCACAACACATGTCACGTTCGGCACCCATGGCTCACAGCATGTACCCCAAAAGCATATTCCCTCCCAAATGCGAATCTGGGGCATGGCCCCCATGTTGCCATATGCGTTCCTAAGCGTTCCATTTGAACCCCAAAAGCATATTCCCTCCCAAATGCGAATCTGGGGCATGGCCCCCATGTTGCCATATGCGTTCCTAAGCGTTCCATTTGAACCCCAAAAGCATATCCCCTCCCAAATGCGAATCTGGGGCATGGCCCCCATGTTGCCATATGCGTTCCTAAGCGTTCCATTTGAACCCCAAAAGCATATCCCCTCCCAAATGCGAATCTGGGCCATGGCCCCCATGTTGCCATATGCGTTCCTAAGCGTTCCATTTGAACCCCAAAAGCATATCCCCTCCCAAATGCGAATCTGGGGCATGGCCCCCATGTTGCCATATGCGTTCCTAAGCGTCCCATCTGAACACCAAAAGCAAAGTACAAACCAGACCCAGGATGGGCCAGGAGCCCGCATACACCAGAGTCACAATAAGTAGGGGCACAGCAACACACCCATCGGCATGGCCAATCCGTCCCATGCCACATGTGCACAGCACACAGTCCCATTGCCAAGCACACACAACTACAGATGCTACAGCCACACACACGCCTCCGGGAAACCCATGTACGAGATTGCACGAACTGTCAATGTCAGACGACAAATACATACTTCGCCAGGTGCAACACAATAACAAATCTCATTCTCTCCACAGGTGACGAACTGCTGGATGCTGGGGATGGAGCCAGCAGCCAGCACAGCCAGCCTACAAGCCCCCAATGAGGACACACGGATCTGGAGGATCTGTCCTCCTCTTCGGACACGGACCACCAAGCAGGCCCATCTGGTGTGGCAGGGCCCAGCCGCTCCCCAGGACCCCTCCTACCCACCAACCCATCATCCAGGGCTGCTGAACATTCCCAGCCCCCTGCTGCCACTGTCGTTGCGGCCACACCCACGGTCATTGTGGCCACTACCACTGCCGCAACCGCCACCATCGCCGCACCGACCACCACCGCCGCCACGTCTTCGCTGGCACCAGCCCCAGCGCAGGTGGTGGCCCGGCCGACTGGATCCACCCTGGGAGCCACAGCGAGGACCGTGGTGAGCAATGTGGCTAGTGGGCAGGCCGGTGGCAGCAGGACTGGTAGGAGGAGCAGGGTCAGGGAAACGCCAGCCTCCCCTGGGAGCCATGCCCTGCCTCAAATGGCCAGAGTCCTTGGGGCCTATGAAGAGGCCCAAGGACAATGGGTCCGGTCTGCTTCAGACACGCGTGAGGTGCTGGGGGTGCTGAGGTCCATGGACGCCCGTATGGGCCAAATCGTGGACCTCATGGGACAGCTGGTGGTGGCGGTGAGGTCACAGCCAGGGACAGCAGCTCCCCCTCCGCCACCACCTGCCGGGGCGCAGGGTGGAGCAGCAGTGTCCAGTTCCCCTGCGTCCATAGCCAGTGAGCACACCTCAACCACCAGCATGTCGCAAGCAGGCACCCCCTCGCAAACGTGGAAGGGGCCGTCCGAAGTGGAAACAGATCTCCCGGGAGGACTTCGCACGCTCCAAACGCAAGTGAGGCAGCCAGCCAGCCTTCCGCCAGCCTTCCTTGACCAGCCACTGCATTGACTTGGACTACGATCCCACTCCACACAGCCATCTGGATGGCATGTGTGTGTTGGACTATGGACATAGAACCAGTGGGTACACCCTGATCATCACGCAGCCATGACCGACAGCTCATTGTCACTGCACGCACCACTTTTGTCATCACCTTACACACAATCACATGTCACAGTTTGTAATAAATGCACCTTTTTCACTAACTGCTGTTTGTGCCCTGTGTTTTATTTGTACGGAATACAACGGCCACCTTGGGCGGAATGGCACCTGATGCGTGGCATGGCAATTGAATCCGGAGGGCCTGTAGGGACCTAGGGGTGGGAGACAGAACAGGAGCACATTCAATGAGTGTGTCACACACCCATCACACAGTACATGTCAACAACTACAAGCAATGTACACACATCGCACAGAGCAATAGGGCACAATGCCACAGCCACCAACAGTGGCATACTACCCTGGCCATGGAGCGTTGACACACAGCACGCAGTGAACAAACGGCCACCCTGACACAGCACACACACACCTGCACAGATACAGCCACATCAGCCGTCGTACATGGACACTCACCGTCAAGTGAAGTAGCGGGCGATGAGCTGCTGCCGCACATTACCAGCTTCCTCCTCTCCGCTGTCCTCCTCACTCGAGCTGTCCTGGTCTGCGGGCTGGGGCCCTGGTTGATCTCCGTCATCCACGATGAGGGGGATCTGGTTCCGAATGGCCAGATTGTGCAGCATGCAGCACGCCACCACTATCTGGCACACCTTCTGTGGGGAGTACGCCAGCGCTCCCCCGGTGCGGTCCAGGCACCTGAACCTGGACTTGAGGAGGCCAAAGGTACGCTCGACCACACGTCTGGTCCTCCCATGTGCCTCATTGTAGCGATCGTCTGCTGGGGTGCGAGGATTCCTCAATGGACTGAGCAGCCATGCCCCATTCGGGTACGCAGAGTCACCTGGGTGTGAGGGACACAGAGAACCGTTGCAATTCCAACTGGACAGGGGACAGCATTGCACAACCAGCACGCTACACCACTCCACATACTCACCGACAATACAGGCACGATCCTGTTGCATATTGGACATCAGTCGTGGCAAGATGCTGTTGCGCATTATGTGTGCGTCATGGGCCGAGCCTGGGAACTTTGCACACACGTGGGTGATCACCATGTCCGCAAGGCACACCACTTGCACATTCAGGGAGTGCGTGTGCTTCCTGTTGCGGTACAGGTGCTCAGTGGCCTGTGGTGGAACAAGGCCGACATGTGTGCAGTCAATGGCTCCAACGACGTGTGGGATTCTGCCAAGGGCATAGAATGCACCCTTCACTGCCGCCAATTCACGAGCCCTGGGGTAGCGGATGTACCTGTTTCGGTACAGCATCATGGCTGCCAGTACATCCCTCAGCACCTTGCTGAACATGGGCTGGGACATCCCTCCTCCAATGCCCACTGTGTGCTGGAATGACCCAGTGGCGAAGAAATGCATGGCGGCCATCACCTTAGCCGTGGGGGTGACAGCAGTCGGATACACCCTGCGGGGACGGAGATGGGGTTCTAACATGGCACACAGTCGATGCAGGGTTGGCCTGTCCAGCCGAAACTTCCTAATAACCTCTGTATCGTCCATGTCCGCCAGCAATTGGTATGGGCGGTCAATGTTCGGTCTCCGCCTAGGACAATGGCAGAGGACACATGTCAAAGCAACACGACACATAGCAATTTCGCATACACATCACTGACATGACTGAGCAAGCACATGAGCCACAGCCCAGCTGTCAAGCTGGGTCGGCACGGCCACAATACACTTACACAGGTCTCCCACCAATGGCAATGGCTAGTGATACAAACCACTGCCATGTGCATGCACATGGGGATCTAGGCCCCAATGACTTGCGGGGCGTGCTGATGGGGACTGACTGCATATCCGTCAAGCGGCAACGCCACGGCAACATGAATGTCTGCTGAGCATGGAACTGCTTCCGCGGCTGGATGAGTATGGCACACGACGACGACGATGTGGGCACAGGCTGAGCGGCCAAAACAAGTGGGACCTGTGGCACGAGGGGATATGAGACAGTAGTAGGTGTCAGCACTGCACCCTATGTACAGCACTGTACGGATCACACCTCCCGAAACATTGACAGGTGTCCACATTGACAGCCCCATGCCAAGACGGCTGTGTGCTTGCAGTCACACGTCACAGGTGAGAGGTTACATTGCACGTGCCAGGTGGCAGACGTACATAGTGGGAGCTGGCATGTGTGTGCATGTGTCTCCTGTTCAGGATCCACCAGATGGGCGCTGACTCTGTACTGACCATTGGACAACATGTTCAGTGGAAGGCTTGTGTGTGTGGGATGGTGGCACTGGATGTGCCTCCGTTGGGTGGGGGGCCATGCACAGGGCGGGTACGTCGATGATTGCGCATTGTTGGTCACGGTGGGTGCACCAACTGAAGATGTGTTGCCCTGTGTTCAATTCCTATGTCCGCATGATGATGGACTGTAGATGTGGGCAGACTACACATTGGTCGATGTGCTGTCTATATGCATGTGCCTTCACACCAGGCACAGCTGCCCCTGCACATGTGACCCCTGCTGGACTCGCTGCTGGGTCTGTGGAGCTGATGCACCTTCTGCGCGTGGGGCGGACAGCTCTCCTCACTTCCCTCATTGCGCATGTCATGACTTTGCCGCAGGTGACATGGATCATGGAGGGCCCACATGTACGCGTGGGTAGGCTACACATGATTGTACACTGGTCGCCACCCCCAGTCAGTGTTTCGAATGGGAAGGTTGTCGTGCTGGTGGTATGTTCGATGTGGCGGATGGGCGGGCCTAGGTGCGGGCTTACATTCCGGACATGGGGGGTAGTTGGATTGGCGACTAGTTGCAGTACACACGGGACACGTCTCTTCCTTTCCACATCTGGGTCATCCCTTGTACTTACTGACAGTGATACAGTCATCTTCGCCCCAGCCCTCATGTCCTCCCCTCGCTCCCCCAATATGCATGCTCACCTGCGAGGCTAGCGCCTGCACAGGCAGCCCCAAGCTCGCACCAGAGAGGGCAAGGAGTGTATGTGTGGGTCCAGTTGCACGAGTGGGCTGTCTCAGGGTATGATGTGTGGCGGGACGCCGTCCACCTGCGTGGTGCCCCAAATGGAGACCCGGCCTGCATGGACTATGCATCACAGTCTTCGCCTTCCGGATCCGCCACCTGCGACACCCAGTGGCTGTGGCTGCCCTTGCAGCCAGGCCGCGTCCGTCTGCGGCTGATGGCCCACACATTCACTCTTTGGCCTCTCTGGGGAGGGCTCGGGGGTGGTGGCGCACGCGCTTGCACTTAGTCGCAATGGCATGTGGCGTGGTTGGTATGATGGGCAATGGATGGGATGGTGCGAGCCACCTCCCGTGACATCAGTGCTGCTCGTGCTGTGGTGCGTCCCCCTACACTTCCATTTGACTTGTGCCATGCTAGACGTTGAGGTTCTATTGCCTGCGTGATATGACCAGGAGGAGCGCGAGGAGACCTCTCACACACCATGCTCCACTGCCATCCCGTGCCCTGTATCGCCTGTGCGGATTGACTATGTTGGGGTTACACCTGGTCGACTGGGGCTGTGTGTGCCTTGTCAAGGGGCATGGCGGGCGCACAACAGGATCCAGCTTGTCCACAGAGGGTGGGCTGAGGTGCGCCTGGTACCGCTTTGTACGTGTGCCCGGCTGCTGTGCACACACGTGTTCACTCCCCCCGACAGGTGTCCTCTCACAATGCCCAGGGAAGCGGTGGTGTACTGTTCATGACCCCTCCCAACACGGCGTGCTCCAACTTGGCATGTGCGCATCTACCCGTCGCACCCACCCACCTGAGCACTGCGTCCATACGACTTCACACGACACATGTGTGTCTTCCACAGTAGTGCTACTCATTTGCGTTGACATCCAATACCAGTGGACTACATGGTCATGTCACGACTGCCGTGTACTTCACATACTCTCATCCTCTCTCATTCGTACTTGTGAAATGAGTCAGCGGAGACAGTTTTGGTTTCAAACATTATATTGAGTCTTCTGTCCTCTGTGATGCAGCATAGTGGACACTACTGGCAGCGGAATACATGTTGAGGATATACTGAGCATGATTGCAAATGGGATAGGGTGTGGGGTTACATGTGTTTGGCTGTTGCATGTGGGATGTGGGCTTCAGAGTGACATCTGCTTGGCCAAGGCTGTGCTAATGTACATTTACGTATAGCTGCGGAGATGCGGACTTTGACACAGACGGTATACATGTAGCCTACCAGACCGCTTGGCATCATGGGCACAGTCCATCTCAGTTCCATGTGACAGGTTTGCTGCGGTTGTTCCACATGCACGCGTGCATGTGAGATGACATCAGGGCATGTGCTTGCGTGCATGCAGCGGCGTGCCACTTGTTGTTGCACTGTGGTGGTTACTGGACATGTCACAGTCACTGGGGTCGTGTTGTTGTTGTATGCACTTGTCGTCCATGCAAAGGTCCTGGTATGGGATTCCCGGGGCGGGGGTGGGAGGGGTGCAGCACCCACAGACTCCAGGCGACCTATTCATGTCCACTGAGCGGTGTGTGTGTCCATGGGTGCTGGATCCATGTCGTGTCCTGGTTGTTCGTGCAGTTCCGTCCATGTGGGTGCGATACACAGAGCCCATGCCACTGCCTCCCACGATGCATGCGGTGTTCCTGGATGTGATGGGGAACAGTGTGCATGTCCCGGTCATATCCGATGTCATGGCGATGTCGTTGATGGTGTGGTTACAGTTGCCGGTCATTTGGTATGGCTGTTGTGGTGGTGACTGGCCAGTCCGTGCGGAAGCTAAGCATGGGTGCGGGGTTGGACATCATAGGTCACTCGGGGAACCTGCGTTGTGGTCCGACGAATTGACAGGTTGTCAGGTATGCGATGCCGTCCAGCAGGGCTTCCATGTCATTGGTGGTGTACATGTTTGCCAGCCAATGTAGCGGATGGTGGCTGTGAAGGTGTTGTTCGTAAGTTGTCCCTTGGAGGACCATGATGGGGCATGCTGGGTGACATTCGATGTAGCTGTTCTCGATGATCCGTCGTGTGGAGGCACAGTGGTCCCATTTCAGTGCGGGTGCGATGTTGGCCACATACGCCATGCCCCCATAGGCAGAGCAGGCCCTGTCGTGTGCGTCCAGGGGAGGAGTAGTGGTAGCAGGTCCGCCTTCAGACATGCCGGGTTGGAGAGGCATATCTCGACGGGATGCTGGTAGGGACACCTCCGACAGTAGAAGACGGGCATGACGCAGCTGAACAATGTGATGCGGTAAGTCAGTCGGTAACTTACGTTCAGCAGGGACAGGAGATCGCATCCCAATGTATGGAACAGGTTGGTTTTGTACAGCTTGAGCTGTTCGGCGTAGTTGGGTAGGTGTGTTGCGGTTGCCATTTCGCAGCGGTTCGTTGAGGTGGCGTGCTCCGGCTGTGTGTGCAGTCTGCAATGTGCACGCTCCGAGGTTGCTGTGAGCTCTGTGTAGTCGTAGGGAGACAGGACTTGTGTTCTGTTGGCTTGTTTGGAGGACACGAGCCCTCTTCCCACATGCTTCTCAGACAGTTCAAGGTCAGTGATGTGTGACTCCTTCCAATTAACTTGCATGTGGCCGACATGGGGGAGTGTTTTCTTCTTTCTTCCCCGTCCGTTGTGTGCTTCTGTGATATGCGCTATCTGCCCTGTGTTCGGTCTCCTCGGCATGCCTGTGTTGGTCTATTCTTGGACAATGGCTGTATTCACCGGCTTCTGTCGTAGGGCTGTGGTTTCGGAGTTGGAATGGAAGGTCATTCAGTGCTGTCTGCTCTCCCTTGTGTGGGCGGCAGGCTGCCTTTCCGCTCTGCGTTGGGCCTTGTGTGTGAATGTTATTCTTGGGCCACCTGTTGTCGGTCCCCGGGCTCTTTGGTGTTCCGTTTTATATGTCTTGTTCATATGTGCAGGGTGGTATGGGTGTTTCTGTGTGGTACTGGCGTTCCTCTTCCCGAAGGGGCCCTGCTTCTCCTAGTTGGTGTTGCCGCCGCTGTGTGCTACGCCATGTTTGTTACACTGGGGTGTGTCCTGCTGTTGCGTGTCTTCACTGACATGTGTGCGTCGGTTGTGTGGCGTTGGGTGTTGTCCGTGAATTGGGCGTTGGGGACATGTCTGTGGCAGGCCTGTCACGTGTCATGTGCGTTCGGGGTGGGGCTGATGTGTGTGCTGCTTGGTTGTGTCCCTGTGTCTGTGTGCGACGCATGCATGGCGCTGCGGTTGGCCTCTGCGTTGTGCGCATGTGTGGCGGCGTCATCGCCGCTTTGGGGCCGTGACGGGGTGGTTGGTTCCTAGTCCCAGGTGGTGTGTACACATGTGTTCCGCGATGTTACGATTTGGCCTGTGTGTCATATGTGGATGCAATGGTGGATGTGTAGTGTACACGCGCTGGTGGGGGGTTGTCCGCTTTTTCCGCCCTTGCACTGTGTGCGCTGTTTGCGTGCACTTGTTGTGTGTGTGCCTACCTGCGTCTCCGCGGTACGTTGCGTCCTTGGTGGTGCATCAGCAGAAGCATGGGGAGGGCCTGCAGTGCTGGATTCATGCTCGGGGAGCCGCTTCTTCGTTGTCCGTGCTCGGCATCCGTGTTACCGCTTCGGTTTGTCGTACGGTATCTCTTGGCCATGGGAGCCGTTTGTTTGCGGCATCGTAATTTATGCGCCGGGCGGGACGTGTTTCGTCGGACGGTGTGTGTCAGTTGAGCTGCGCCGCTACGTGTACGGGCGCACTTTGATGGCGGACGGTGTTGCTGGCTTGCCGGAGGTGTTTGGCCTACTTTTCGCATCGTAATTGGACGGGCGTGTGGACTGCTGCGTGCCGGCGGTAACTGGGGCTTTTTGCATCCGCCAGCACGGCGGTGGTGCTTCCGCCCGCCATCGTAATGTGCCCCTTAAAGAGGTCAGTACAAAAATATTGAATCAAAAATATCGAAGTTAAAAATATAGATGTAAAAAATATCGATTTAAAAATATAAATAAAATAAAATAATATATATTAAATATATCAAATATTATCTTTAACAAAATAAATTAAATTTAATATACATTTTAACTAAATATAAAAATTACACTTAATTTTAAAAAATATAAACACGCAAACATAATAATTTATACATATTCATATATTTACTTTAAAATAATTTATTAACTATTATCTTTATTTAATTTTTAACATTTTAAATTATATAAAAATAAAATATATACATATATCAATAACTTAAAATAAAAAAAACATTCTATAATTAATTAAAACAATAAACTATTAAAACAAAATTAAAACGTACATTTCGCAATACAATAAATACAACAGTAGGGAAAATGTTGGATAGCGAAATAATTAAATTTACTATTCCAACTGCAATGAGTGCAACAGTAGAGAAAATGTTGGATAGCAGAGGGGTAAAAATTACTATTCCCACTACAAAGAGTGCAATAGTAGAGAAAGTGTTGGATAGCGAAGTGGTAAAAATTACTAGTCCCACTCCAGTGAGTGCAACAGTAGGGAAAGTATTGGATAGCGGAGGGGTAAAAATGACTATTTCCACTCCAGTGGTTGCAACAGTAAGGAAAGTATTGGATAGCGGAGGGGTAAAAATTACTATTCCCACTCCAGTGAGTGCAACAGTAGGGAAAGTGCTGGATAGCAGAGGGGTAAAATTACTATTCCCACTCCAGTGAGTGCAACAATAGGGAAAGTGCTGGATAGCGGAAGGGTAAAAATTACTATTCCCACTCCAGTGAGTGCAACAGTAGGGAAAGTATTGGATAGCGGAGGGGTATAAATGACTATTCCCACTCCAATGAGTGCAACAGTAGGGAAAGTTTTGGATAGAGGAGGGGTAAAAATTACTATTCCCACTCCAGTGAGTGCAACAGTAGGGAAAGTATTGGCTAGTGGAGGGGTAAAAATTACTATTCCCACTCCAATGAATAGGGAAAGTTTTGGATAGCGGAGGGGTAAAAATTACTATTCCCACTCCAGTGAGTGCAACAGTAGGGAAAGTATTGGGTAGCAGAGGGGTAAAAATTACTATTCGCACTCCACTGAGTGCAACAGTACAGAAAGTGTTGTATAGCAGATAAACAAAAATTACTAATAACATTTAAACAATTAAAAAAAAAAATTATCTTAAAAATAAATAAACAATATTTTAAAAATATACGATTAAATATATTAAACATATAAAAAGAACACATATTGAAGGCGTGGCTTGACGCCGATGTAGGACGCAGCAGACCTCGGGGCTCCTCCGTGGCCTCCCTCCGTTAAAAAGTATCCTGACATCCTGGGGCAGCCCCTGCCCCTCAGGCCTGCAGCGGAATACTTCGGGCACGCCTGGCGAGGATTTGGGGGCGCTCGCTGTCCACGCCTCGCAGGAAAACGGAGTTTTGAGCTGCCGGGAGATCCTCGAGCGGAGCGCTCCCAAGATGGCGGCCGCGGCCTGTGCCGGGGACTTCTGAGAGCGGAGGCAGGGTGAGGCGACTGCAGCCCCTGGACGCCGCCGCGACCCCTGAAGCTAAGCTACTGGCCGAGCCCTACCGTGCCTACGGCGAGGGGGGGACCATGAGAGGAGAGGAGTCGGCGAACGATCTTCCTGCATTTGCATGGCCCTAAGATGGCGGCCCTGGGCGCTCCGAGCGCACACACAAGGTGAGGAGCCCTGCAGACCTAGCTGACTGGTATACAGGCTCTCGACGTCAAGTCTAACCAGAAAAGAAGTGTCTGCATTGTAAGACAAGGAATTGATGAGGCCAAGTAGGTCTTTGGTGTCTTTGAGATAAGTGCTGGTGCTTTGAACCAATGGTTGCAAGAAATAGTCACAATAGCGTGAGAGTGGGTCTAGCAGGGATCCTATGCCCGAAACTATTGGGCGTCCAGGCGGAGGTATTTTGTTTTTATGCGTTTTTGGCACAATATAGAAATATGGTATTTTGCCCTGCGTAGTGGTTAGAAATTTGGCCTCACTCTTAGTGATAAGGCCTGTAGTCTCGGCATCTTCCACGAGAGTGTGGATGCGTGTTTTGAGGACTTCACTAGTATCATGTGTAAGTCTTTCATAGTTCTTAGTATCGTTCAGTAGTCGATGACATTCTTGTCGGTAGTCTTCTTTATTCAGAATGACGGTCCCGCCACCTTTGTCAGCTGGTTTGATTACGATTTCAGTATTTGTCTTCAGTGATTGTAGGGCATGGCGTTCTATGTTGCTAGTATTCTGGTAGACATTAGTATCCTTCAGTGCTTCGATCTCTTTGAATACAGTTTGTTCATAGACAAGTATCTCAGGTGGTATAGTGCTAGGTGGTGGGATAAAGCTCGACTTAACCCTGAAGGAGGTGTCTCCCTTTGGTTCTGTTGCGGATGGAGGAGAGTTTTTGAAGAAAGCTTTTAGCTTGAGCTTGCGAAAGAACTCTGCTAGTTCGCAGTGCAACATGAATTTGTCAAGTCTTGCTGTAGGTGCGTAGCCAAATCCTTTCTCTAGAACTGCCTGCTCTGCTGAAGTGAGGGCATGTGTGGATAGGTTGGTTACCAGGCTCATCGCGTGCTCGGGCCTGGCTGCTGGCCTAGAGTTTTGCTCCTCGTCTGTGCTCCTTGTTGTGGATCCGCTGTAATCAGGCGTCGTAGCACAACCGGGCGGCATTCGGCCACCCGGTTGGGACCCCAATGATGAAGCATGACACCGACTAGGTCGGTGTGTGAGGGGTCTTTTAAATAAACCTAGTGGGTCCATGTACCAACCAGACCAGTGATTGTATCACATCCACACAGAGGGTTCGTCCTTCCTTGTTTAGCTTATCAATATACCGGGGATACGGACGCACCCCATATTTCCCTTGCTCTCCCATTGTTTTGTTATAGACTTGTTTGTGTGCGCCTGTCCTGGGGAATGGGAGTTGGGTTTTGTTTTTTATTGGGGAATACTGGGTTGGGGTCAGGCATGTCGCTCTATGGGGTGGGTATCGAGAAGGTCAGGGGATTGAGCCATGGGTTCCACCGTAGATATCAAATGTATAACCTGGAACGTTAGGGGGATGCACACTATGACTCGAAGACATTGAATACACGCTTACCTGGTGAGAAGGGGGGTACAAATTGCATTATTGCAGGAAACTCATTTGACACAGAAGGAGGGAGAGGCGTTGCAGCGTCGCTGGAGAGGACAGGTGTTCCACACCGCGTACTCGGCTTTTGCCAGGGGGGCCTTAATTTGGGTGAGGGCGGGGATCCCCTTTCAATGTGTCCAACAAATCATAGACCTGGGGGGTAGGTATGTAGTGGTGACGGGACGACTAGATGGCCGAGACATCACAATAGGGAGTGTATATGCCCCCAACGTAGATCAGCCCTCATTTCTGGTGCAACTTTCACAGACATTGGCGCAGCAGTTGACAGGGGCTGTGCTATTGGGGGGAGACTTCAATAGCATTGTTGATACTGACCTAGACCGCTCACATCCGCCGTTCCCTGACGCTCCAGCCCACAGGGTCGCAGAGGCCAGACGAGACTGGCAACAACACTGGGGACTGACGGACACCTGGAGGGTACACCACCCGTTGGAAAGAGACTACTCCTATTTTTCGGCCTTACATGAGCTCCACGTGCGCTTAGACTATATTCTCTGCTCCCCGGATGTACATGCTATGATTACTCTGAGTGAATACTTAGCTCGGACGGTGTCTGATCACAATCCCCTGCTAATATCCTTGAACTGGGTGAGAACTAGGCCCTCGATCCCCACCTGGCGACTTCGCCCGGAAGTGTTAGACGATCAGGTATTCCGGTCGACCATAGGTACGGCCATAGAGGACTACTTCCTACATAATGCTGGCACAGCTAACAGCCCCCACAAAGAGTGGGACGCTTTTAAGGTAGTTATCAGAGGTCGCTGTATAGGAGAAGCGGTAGGAGTGTGGCGGGTCCTCAAGGATGAGGTGTTGGCAGCAGAACAACGGCTCCGGCGTGCGGAAAGGGATAGGCCCGTAAGAGTAGACAGACAGGCAGATCTCCTGGAGGCCAAGGAGGCCCTGGCAATACAGGTAGAACGGTTGAGATGCTTTGATTATAGGGCATACACGGCTCGGGCGCATGCGGAGAGGGACAAATCTGGGGCGCTTCTGGCTTGGTTGGCCAACCCGGCGCGCAGAGGGTCAGTGATCTTAGAAATTCGGGGACCTGATGGTTTGAGCCACTATGGCCAACAGGGCATAAACACCCAGTTCCTGGACTACTACACCTCCCTGTACCGGAGCCAGCTAGAATCGGGGCGGCGGAGGATGCGGGATTCCTAGATGATATTGCTCTGCCTCAAATTAGTGCAGACGCAGCGAAGACCCTGGGTCGGGACATTGAGCTAGGTGAGATTAAGAAAGCCATAAAACACATGGCCAGGAACAAAACTCCTGGCACGGATGGCCTCCCGGTTGAGTTTTATTCTACCTACTCGGACACCCTCTCCCCTCGTCTGATGGCTCTATATAATAGGTCAAAGAGGGATGGGTGTTTGCCGGACTCGACGAAGGAAGCAGTAATTATACCGCTCCTAAAGCCGGATAAACCGGCCTGGGACCGCACGGCCTATCGTCCCTTGGCCATGCTCAATTTAGATTACAAAATATTGAGCTGCGTTTTGGCCGATCGTCTGCTGATCCATATGACGACGCTTATTCATGCGGACCAGTCGGGTTTTATCCCGTCCCGCAACACAGCCATGAATATACGGCGGCTGTTTCATCTGTTAGATGCGACCACCTATGACAAGGAGGAGGCATGTATCTTATCGATTGATATTGAGAAAGCCTTCGATAGCCTTGAGTGGCCATATCTCTTTAGGGTCTTGAGAGCGTTTGGGCTGGGAGAGGAATTTGTGGCGTGGACGGCAATACTATACAAGAGCTCCACTGCCAGGGTACGCACGGGAGGAGTGATTTCAGAGGCCTGTGCAGTGGGTAGAGGCACGAGGCAGGGTTGCCCGCTGTCTCCCCTGTTGTTTGCGCTGGCGGTGGAGCCTCTGGCAGTACACGCGAGATCGGGGCGCTACTACCGGGAATTGGATGTGGGGAACCGAACTCAATTCATAGCACTATATGCAGATGATCTGTTAATGTTCCTTGCCAACTCGGCGGACGATCTGCAGGGCGCCAGGGACTTGTTGCACAGGCTGGGAAGGGTAGCGGGCCTTAAGGTCAACTGGAACAAGACGTGCTTGTTCCCCACGTGGTCCGGAAGGAATGCTCCCCCGAATGTGCTGGATGTGAAGTGGGAAAGTAGGTGCCTGACCTACCTGGGGGTTCGCGTGTATCACGTGGCTGCGGATGTGTTGGATGGTAACATAGGCCGGGCGATACGGAACACCAGAAGTGGCTTTGATTTTTGGGGGACCCTCCCTCTCTCGGTAGCGGTGCGGGTGGCGCTCCTGAAAATGGTTACACTGCCGCACTTGCTTTACTACTTTGGCGCGCTGCCACTGTGGATCCCGAGGAAATTTTTTACTCTCCTTAACAGCATGATCACGGGATTTCTATGGGGTACTGGGAGGCGCAGAGTAGCACTTACCACCATGATGAGGCCTAGAGGAGAGGGAGGATTTGCTGTGCCGGATCTAGAGGCCTACTATCACGCAGCCCAAATACAATGGTTCACGAAGTGAGTGGCTGGGCGGCTCCGTGATGAGGAGGGTATTGAGACCACAGACCCGACCCTACATCAACTTGCCCGCGTACTGATGTGGCTCCCACTGCGTGAAAAGGAGGCCCCGGGGACCTGTGGATGATGCGCAGGTGTTGGAATCGAGCGGCCCGGAGGGCCTCACGGGGACCCCCATACGCGCCCGAGATTCCATTGCTGCTTTGTGAGACATTACCGCATGGGGGGGACTGGCAGGGGTTGCTGGTTTGGAGGGAGGCGGGGATCTCCGCCATAGGAGACCTTTATGAAGATAATACCCTGCTACCCTTCAATGATTTGCTAGAGCGGTATGACATTCCTAGGGGGGACTTCCTTCTGCACGCTTCCCTAACAACAGCCATTCGTAAGCATTGGCATATGGGGGTGACAGAACCAGCGATTTCCCTGCCTTGCCAATATGTGATGACCGCGGCTGGGACGGTCAAGGCAGTGACTTGCCTCTATAGGCGACTTACTCAGGAGTTGCGACGCCCTCTAGATAGCCTGTGCCTTAAATGGGAGATAGATCTTGGTGTGCCCATCGAAGAGAAACCATGGGGAGCGATGGTAGAAAGAGCATGGAAGAGTACCAGGAACGCGAGGTTCCAATTAATACACTTCTTTGTCCTCCACCGAGCGTACCTCACTCCTCATAAAATTAACAAATATTCTGGGACCAGGGCGGTTTGCCCGAGATGTAACCTAGACAATGCCGAGTTTTTACACATGTTCTGGATCTGTCCATCACTACTGGGGTTTTGGAGAGAGATACTGACCAGACTGAATGACATAACGGACCGGGACATCGAGCTGACTCCGGGGACTTGTTTGTTACACTGGTTCCCTCACACTGCCAGGAACAAGATCACCAGTAAATTTATCGATCTAGGACTAGTATTGGCCAAGCGAGAAATTACCTGTCATTGGAAGGCGAGCACTCCCCCCAGTGTCTTGAGGTGGATGCAGGAGCTTACAAAGTGGGCGGGTAGTGAGGGTACCTTTCAGCTCCAAATGGCACACAGAACGGGTAATGACAAGACATTGGAGGCCGCAAAGGCGTGGGTGGCGTTGGTGGAGGAGCTCAAGCGCCTGAGTGAGGATGATGATGAACCCCCTGTCGACTGAGTAGGATAATAAGTGGGGCCAGACACTCTGCCCCAACCAAGCTTTCCCCAAGCCTTCTAACGGGTTGGCAGATAAATTTACCATGCGAGAGTACACTTCCACCCTCTAGCTTGACCCTACTGAGCGGATACTGGGATGTTAGACTACCTGACAGACAGACTCTGTCTCTCCGCAGGAGTTTACATGGGTGAGCGGCATGCCTGGGGGGAGGGATAGGGAGGTGGGTGGGGAAGAGTTGTGGGAGAGGGAGGGGGACTGCGAGGGTGGGTGGATTGGTATTGTTATTTCATCTCTTATTGCGTTTCCTGTGGGCCCTCATCGGATTTGGCTTGAAGGATGTGAAATATTTATTGCTGGGACGTGGAATATGGTTTATTTGCAGATTCTGGTTGAGTTGACAGATAATGCCACCCATGTTTGCTACTTAGGTGGACTGCCCAAAACAGAGGTAAATGAGACACGCACGGCAAATGCCGACGTGTCGGGGTGGATGGTTTACTGTCTGCACGTTGGCATCCAGTGTGCATTTATCAATGTATGCTCACTGTCCCCATACAGTGATTGTTTGGTTTGTAACGTCAACTGAATAAAATTTGTTTACAAAAAAAATAAAAAGAACACATATTATAATGTTAATTACATATAACAAAAAGGTACAAATATTATATAAAATAAATTAATAAATACATTTATAAACAATATTTATTTAAAAGGAGCAAATATTAACAAACAAACAAATTATTTAAAACATAAATGTATTTATTTTATTTCCTACCCTATAACACCACACAAATAAAAAAAAATAACATTTTTATTTACATTTGTTTCCATAATTAACATAATTAATAATGAATTTAAAATATATTATTAATAAAAAAAGATAATAAACATTCATTGAGTACACATTCTTTAACACTATAATATCCACAACACACACCTAAAATTAATTACACAATTACCATAATTAATTACTAATTAATTAATTTAAATTAATTAACAACTCAATAATAATTCATCAATAAAAAATAAATTACTTCCCACCATTTACACCTATAAACACCACAACACACACCTAAAATTAATTACACAATTACCATAATTAATTACTAATTTATTAATTTTAATTAATTAACAACTAATTAATAATTCATCAATAAAAAATTAATTACTTCCCACCCATCACCCAATTTACACCTATAAACACCACAACACACACCTAAAATTAATTACACAATTAACATAATTAATTACTAAGGGGCCCATTACGATACCCGGCGTAAAAAAATCCGCCAGGCATGGAAGCGGCAAAAATCCGCCCGCACACACCGTCTGAACACCGACCACGCCATTACGATGACACAAACCGAAAACCGCCATCGGCGGAAAAATCACACAAGATACCGCCCGCCATCGTCCGAGTCGGAGTCAAACCGCCCGCCACGGACGGAAACACGCACGACAACACAAAACCGCCCGCCCTCACGCCCGACACACCGCACGTGAGATTACGATCGCACCGCCATGAGCGCGGGAAAACTACAAATATACCGCCCGCCAGCGCAAACAACGCCGATGAGAATCGACACGGCAGAAGCCATGGCGCCCACGTCCCTGCACAGAAACCATCCGCTGACAAAAACAATCGCACACAACATGGCCAACAAGTCCACACAGCAAGGCACGCACAAATACACAAGCACAGTACACATCCCGAAAACACCCCCTGGACAAACAAAAACTACAAAGGCCAGAACCCCAGACACAACACACCTGAAAACAACAGACCATGAGGACACACCCACATAGGTAAGTACAAAAGCAGCACTCCCACAGACCACAACCCCTTGCAACATTGCAAACTAGAGAGGAGAGGAGAGGACACAGTGACACAGCAAGGACAGCAGCACACCACAGAAACGCACACATCACAACCACCACCACCACCACCACCACCAAACACCGGCACCACAAACCCCCTGCACATTACACAACACACACCGCACCAGCACCACAAACACCATGGCACCACAAAGAATGCCCAAGTTCACGCCCATGGAGCTGACGGTCATGGTCGACGAGATCATCAAGGTGCACCCACAAATCTATGGGAACCTGGTCCAGCACACACCACTAGCCACCAGAAAGAGAATGTGGAACCGGATCGTAGACCAGGTCAATGCAGTCGGGACCTTGCCCAGGAACAGAGTCGAAATAAACAAACGGTGGAATGACGTCAAGAGCCTGGTCAAGAAGAAGGAGAGCAAGAACAGAGAGCTGGCTGCCGTCACTGGCAGAGGGAATCCCGCGCTCTTCAAGACCTTCAAAGCGTGGGAGGAGAAGGTGCGAGTCATCATACATCCCGAGATCCTCGCCGGATTAGCAGGGGAGTGGAGGCTGGTAAGTACAAACTAATGTATACCAGCACACCGCTATGTACTCACATGCACTACCACCATGCCACAGCTCCCAGGGACAAACACCCCCATGTCCAGCACACAATACACAACACATCACACACACATGCAACAGACACCACCACACACAGCCCAAACCGAACAACTGTAAGATGCGTGGGGACATGTGTACACTCAGCCAGCCACGTAACCACCAACAGGTCCCCAAATATGCCAGAAGCGCCACAACGAGCACCCACCACACCCATGTGTCCGCCATAGCTGCACTAACCGACAAGTAACAGGTAAGTGGCAGGAACACAAAGTGCAGTGGGTGGGAGGGTGGACAGCCCAAGTACAAAACACACCAGGCCCCTAGTCCCACAGCACAGCAAGGAGGAGCATCCCCCACACCCCACAGCCACGTGTCAGCCACTGCAGTGCACAACGACAGCCGAAAGGTAGACATCACGGTCCACAGCAATCGGTGTCAGTGGGTGTCGAGCCACCACCACGACCCACAACACCCCCCCACCCCCACAGACCTGCAACATGGAGCACCCCCCGCTTAGAACCATGTGGCATCCAGTACAGTGCACGCACGAACAACCTGCAGGTGGGAAACTGGACAGGGCTGGATTACTGGAGGCATGAGGACCGTAACACGACCAACACATGGGACATGTCACGTAGCAGACGAACACGCAGCACCGCCCACCGTCACGAACAAGTGAACAATGTGCACACGGACATGAACCACAGACTCACACCCCACATGACCCATCACAAACACAGCAACACCCAAGGAGCCACGTCTGCATGCACAAGCCACACTGAATATAGTACCACACGGCAGCCACTGTACAACCCATCACACACAACCGAAACACCATTGAAGTCCTGTCCATGTAGCCCCTACTGCCTGTCAACCACACACCCCACAACTACGCCTATGTAAGACAAACAACACTAGACGCAACAGAGCGGAACAACATAAATGCACACGAACACCACTGAACCCATCAAACACACAGACACACCATGCACATACAACATACCATCCATCCCATCCGTCAGCCCCAGTCTCATGAAAGGCATGTCATCCGCACAGCTGCCACACATACAGCAGTCACGCTAAGATACATGCCCATGACCAACCATGTGCCAGAAGTCAATGAAGCGCACGACACACTGTGAGCAACAACACACAACATGGGCCACACCCCCCGAGCACTGCAGTGATGCACATGGCACAGGGCAGCACGCACACCAAGGAGATGGGACAACTGCAATACGTTGGCTGGCACACAACCATCACTCACTCATAACGATGCGTCCAATGCCATGTCCAGTAATCACAACAGACAGCAAATATGCAGGCCATGTCAAGCATGCACACACCTCAAACCATGCACTGTCATGCTGCCACAACACATGTCACGTTCGGCACCCATGGCTCACAGCATGTACCCCAAAAGCATATTCCATCCCAAATGCGAATCTGGGGCATGGCCCCCATGTTGCCATATGCGTTCCTAAGCGTCCCATCTGAACACCAAAAGCAAAGTACAAACCAGACCCAGGATGGGCCAGGAGCCCGCATACACCAGAGTCACAATAAGTAGGGGCACAGCAACACACCCATCGGCATGGCCAATCCGTCCCATGCCACATGTGCACAGCACACAGTCCCATTGTCAAGCACACACAACTACAAATGCCACAGCCACACACACGCCTCCGGGAAACCCATGTACGAGATTGCACGAACTGTTAATGTCAGACGACAAATACATACTTCGCCAGGTGCAACACAATAACAAATCTCATTCTCTCCACAGGTGACGAACTGCTGGATGCTGGGGATGGAGACAGCAGCCAGCCTACAAGCCCCCAACGAGGACACACGGATGTGGAGGATCTGTCCTCCTCTTCGGACACGGACCACCAAGCAGGCCCATCTGGTGTGGCAGGGCCCAGCCGCTCCCCAGGACCCCTCCTACCCACCAACCCATCATCCAGGGCTGCTGAACATTCCCAGCCCCCTGCTGCCACTGTCGTTGCGGCCACACCCACGGTCATTGCGGCCACACCCACGGTCATTGCGGCCACTACCATTGCCGCAACCGCCACCATCGCCGCACACCGACCACCACCGCCGCCACCACCACCACGTCTTCGCTGGCACCAGCCCCAGCGCAGGTGGTGGCCCGGCCGACTGGATCCACCCTGGGAGCCACAGCGAGGACCGTGGTGAGCAATGTGGCTAGTGGGCAGGCCGGTGGCAGCAGGACTGGTAGGAGGAGCAGGGTCAGGGAAACGCAAGTCTCCCCTGGGAGCCATGCCCTGCCTCAAATGGCCAGAGTCCTTGGGGCCTATGAAGAGGCCCAAGAACAATGGGTCAGGTCTGCTTCAGACACGCGGGAGGTGCTGGGGGTGCTGAGGTCCATGGACGCCCGTATGGGCCAACTCGTGGACCTCATGGGCCAGCTGGTGGTGGCGGTGAGGTCACAGCCAGGGACAGCAGCTCCCCCTCCGCCACCACCTGCCGGGGCGCAGGGTCGAGCAGCAGTGTCCAGTTCCCCTGCGTCCACAGCCAGTGAGCACACCTCAACCACCAGCATGTCGCAAGCAGGCACCCCCTCGCAAGCGTGGAAGGGGCCGTCCGAAGTGGAAACAGATCTCCCGGGAGGACTTCGCACGCTCCAGACGCAAGTGAGGCAGCCAGCCAGCCTTCCTTGACCACCCACTGCATTGACTTGGACTACGATCCCACTCACACAGCCATCTGGATGGCATGTGTGTGTTGGACTATGGACATAGAACCAGTGGGTACACCCTGAGCATCACGCAGCCATGACCGACAGCTCATTGTCACTGCACGCACCACTTTTGTCATCACCTTACACACAATCACATGTCACAGTTTGAAATAAATGCACCTCTTACACAAACTGCTGTTTGTGCCCTGTGTTTTATTTGTACGGAATACAACGGCCACCTTGGGCGGAAAGGCACCTGATGCGTGGCATGGCAATGGAACCCGAGGGCCTGTAGGGACCTAGGGGTGGGAGACAGAACAGGAGCACATTCAATGAGTGTGTCACACACCCATCACACAGTACATGTCAACAACTACAAGCAATGTACACACATCGCACAGAGCAATAGGGCACAATGCCACAGCCACCAACAGTGGCATACTACCCTGGCCATGGAGCGTTGACACACAGCACGCAGTGAACAAACGGCCACCCTGACACAGCACACACACACCTGCACAGACACAGCCACATCAGCCGTCGTACATGGACACTCACCGTCAAGTGAAGTAGTGGGCGATGAGCTGCTGCCGCACATTACCAGCTTCCTCCTCTCCGCTGTCCTCCTCACTCGAGCTGTCCTGGTCTGCGGGCTGGGGCCCTGGTTGATCTCCGTCATCCACGATGAGGGGGATCTGCTTCCGAATGGCCAGATTGTGCAGCATGCAGCACGCCACCACTATCTGGCACACCTTCTGTGGGGAGTACGCCAGCGCACCCCCGGTGCGGTCCAGTCACCTGAACCTGGACTTGAGGAGGCCAAAGGTACGCTCGACCACACGTCTGGTCCTCCCATGTGCCTCATTGTAGCGATCGTCTGCTGGGGTGCGAGGATTCCTCAATGGACTGAGCAGCCATGCCCCATTCGGGTACGCAGAGTCACCTGGGTGTGAGGGACACAGAGAACCGTTGCTATTCCAACTGGACAGGGGACAGTATCGCACAACCAGCACGCTACACCACTCCACATACTCACCGACAATACAGCCACGATCCTGTTGCAGATTGGACATCAGTCGTGGCAAGATACTGTTGCGCATTATGTGTGCGTCATGGGCCGAGCCTGGGAACTTTGCACACACGTGGGTGATCACCATGTCCGCAAGGCACACCACTTGCACATTCAGGGAGTGCGTGTGCTTCCTGTTGCGGTACAGGTGCTCAGTGGCCTGTGGTGGAACAAGGCCAACATGTGTGCAGTCAATGGCTCCAACGACGTGTGGGATTCTGCCAAGGGCATAGAATGCACCCTTCACTGCTGCCAATTCACGAGCCCTGGGGAAGCGGATGTACCTGTTTCGGTACAGCATCATGGCTGCCAGTACATCCCTCAGCACCTTGCTGAACATGGGCTGGGACATCCCTCCTCCACTGCCCACTGTGTGCTGGAATGACCCAGTGGCGAAGAAATGCATGGCGGCCATCACCTTAGCCGTGGGGGTGACAGCTGTCGGATACACCCTGCGGGGATGGAGATGGGGTTCCAACATGGCACACAGTCGATGCAGGGTTGGCCTGTCCAGCCGAAACTTCCTAATGACCTCTGTATCGTCCATGTCCGCCAGCAATTGGTATGGGCGGTCAATGTTCGGTCTCCGCCTAGGGAAAATGGCAGTGGACACATGTCAAAGCAACACAACACATAGCAATTTCGCATACACATCACTGACATGACTGAGCAAGCACATGAGCCACAGCCCAGCTGTCAAGCTGGGACGGCACGGCCACAATACACTTACACAGGTCTCCCAACAATGGCAATGGCTAGTGATACAAACCACTGCCATGTGCATGCACATGGGGATCTAGGCCCCAATGACTTGCGGGGCGTGCTGATGGGGACTGACTGCATATTCGTCAAGCGGCAACGCCACGGCAACATGAATGTCTGCTGAGCATGGAACTGCTTCCGAGGCTGGATGAGTATGGCACACGACGACGACGATGTGGGCACAGGCTGAGCGGCCAAAACAAGTGGGACCTGTGGCACGAGGGGATATGAGACAGTAGTAGGTGTCAGCACTGCACCCTATGTACAGCACTGTACGGATCACACCTCCCGAAACATTGACAGGTGTCCACATTGACAGCCCCATGCCAAGACGGCTGTGTGCTTGCAGTCACACGTCACAGGTGAGAGGTTACATTGCACGTGCCAGGTGGCAGACGTACATAGTGGGAGCTGGCATGTGTGTGCATGTGTCTCCTGTTCAGGATCCACCAGATGGGCGCTGACTCTGTACTGAGCATTGGACACAGCATGTTCCGTGGAAGGCTTGTGTGTGTGGGATGGTGGCACTGGATGTGCCTCCGTTGGGTGGGGGGCCATGCACAGGGCGGGTACGTCGATGATTGCGCATTGTTGGTCACGGTGGGTGCACCCACTCAGATGTGTTGCCCTGTGTTCAATTCCTATGTCCGCATGATGATGGACTGTAGATGTGGGCAGACTACACATTGGTCGATGTGCTGTCTATATGCATGTGCCTTCACACCAGGCACAGCTGCCCCTGCACATGTGACCCCTGCTGGACTCGCTGCTGGGTCTGTGGAGCTGATGCACCTTCTGTGCGTGGGGCGGACAGCTCTCCTCACTTCCCTCATTGCGCATGTCATGACTTTGCCGCAGGTGACATGGATCATGGAGGGCCCACATGTACGCGTGGGTAGGCTACACATGATTGTTCACTGGTCGCCACCCCCAGTCAGTGTTTCGAATGGGAAGGTTGTCGTGCTGGTGGTATATTCGATGTGGCGGATGGGCGGGCCTAGGTGCGGGCTTACATTCCGGACATGGGGGGTAGTTGGATTGGCGACTAGTTGCAGTACACACGGGACACGTCTCTTCCTTTCCACATCTGGGTCATCCCTTGTACTCACTGACAGTGATACAGTCATCTTCGCCCCAGCCCTCATGTCCTCCCCTCGCTCCCCCAATATGCATGTGCACCTGCGAGGCTAGCGCTTGCACAGGCAGCCCCAAGCTCGCACCAGAGAGGGCAAGGAGTGTATGTGTGGGTCCAGTTGCACGAGTGGGCTGTCTCAGGGTATGATGTGTTGCGGGACGCCGTCCACCTGCGTGGTGCCCCAAATGGAGACCCGGCCTGCATGGACTATGCATCACAGTCTTCGCCTTCCCGGATCCGCCACCTGCGACACCCAGTGGCTGTGGCTGCCCTTGCGGCCATGCCGCGTCCGTCTGTGACTGATGGCCCACACATTCACTCTTTGGCCTCTCTGGGGAGGGCTCGGGGGTGGTGGCGCACGCGCTTGCACTTAGTCGCAATGGCATGTGGCGTGGTTGGTATAATGGGCAATGGATGGGATGGTGCGAGCCACCTCCCGTGACGTCAGTGCTGCTCGTGCTGTGGTGCGTCCCCCTACACTTCCATTTGACTTGTGCCATGCTAGACGTTGAGGTTCTATTGCCTGCGTGATATGACCAGGAGGAGCGCGAGGAGACCTCTCACACACCATGCTCCACTGCCATCCCGTGCCCTGTATCGCCTGTGCGGATTGACTATGTTGGGGTTACACCTGGTCGACTGGGGCTGTGTGTGCCTTGTCAAGGGGCATGGTGGGCGCACAACAGGATCCAGCTTGTCCACAGAGGGTGGGCTGAGGTGCGCCTGGTACCGCTTTGTACGTGTGCCCGGCTGCTGTGCACACACGTGTTCACTCCCCCCGACAGGTGTCCTCTCACAATGCCCAGGGAAGCGGTGGTGTACTGTTCATGACCCCTCCCGACACGGCGTGCTCCAACTTGGCATGTGCGCATCTACCCGTCACACCCACCCACCTGAGCACTGCGTCCATACGACTTCACACGACACATGTGTGTCTTCCACAGTTGTGCTACTCATTTGCGTTGACATCCAATACCAGTGGACAACATGGTCATGTCACGACTGCCGTGTACTTCACATACTCTCATCCTCTCTCATTCGTACTTGTGAAATGAGTCAGCGGAGACAGTTTTGGTTTCAAACATTATATTGAGTCTTCTGTCCTCTGTGATGCAGTATAGTGGACACTACTGGCAGCGGAATACATGTTGAGGATATACTGAGCATGATTGCAAATGGGATAGGGTGTGGGGTTACATGTGATTGGCTGTTGCATGTGGGATGTGGGCTTCAGAGTTACATCTGCTTGGCCAAGGCTGTGCTAATGTACATTTACATATAGCTGCGGAGCTGCGGACTTTGACACAGACGGTATACATGTAGCCTACCAGACCGCTTGGCATCATGGGCACAGTCCATCTCAGTTCCATGTGACAGGTTTGCTGCGGTTGTTCCTCATGCACGCGTGCATGTGAGATGACATCAGGGCATGTGCTTGCGTGCATGCAGCGGCGTGCCACTTGTTGTTGCAATGTGGTGGTTACTGGACATGTCACAGTCACTGGGGTCGTGTTGTTGTTGTATGCACTTGTCGTCCATGCAAAGGTCCTGGTATGGGATTCCCGGGGCGGGGGTGGGAGGGTGCAGCACCCACAGACTCCAGGCGACCTATTCATGTCCACTGAGCGGTGTGTGTGTCCATGGGCGCTGGATCCATGTCGTGTCCTGGTTGTTCGTGCAGTTCCGTCCATGTGGGTGCGATACACAGACCCCATGCCACTGCCTCCCACGATGCATGCGGTGTTCCTGGATGTGATGGGGAACAGTGTGCATGTCCCGGTCATATCCGATGTCATGGCGATGTCGTTGATGGTGTGGTAACAGTTGCCGGTCGTTTGGTATGGCTGTTGTGGTGGTGACTGGCCAGTCCATGCGGAAGCTAAGCATGGGTGCGGGGTTGGACATCATAGGTCAATCGGGGAACCTGCGTTGTGGTCCGACGAATTTACAGGTTGTCAGGTATGCGATGCCGTCCAGCAGGGCTTCCATGTCATTGGTGGTGTACATGTTTGCCAGCCAATGTAGCGGATGGTGGCTGTCAAGGTGTTGTTCGTAAGTTGTCCCTTGGAGGACCATGATGGGGCATGCTGGGTGACATTCGATGTAGCTGTTCTCGATGATCCGTCGTGTGGAGGCACAGTGGTCCCATTTCAGTGCGGGTGCGATGTTGGCCACATACGCCATGCCCCCATAGGCAGAGCAGGCCCTGTCGTGTGCGTCCAGAGGGAGGAGTAGTGGTAGCAGGTCCGCCTTTAGACATGCCGGGTTGGAGAGGCATATCTCCACGGGATGCTGGTAGGGACACCTCCGACAGTAGAAGACGGGCATGACGCAGCTGAACAATGTGATGCGGTAAGTCAGTCGGTAACTTACGTTCAGCAGGGACAGGAGATCGCATCCCAATATATGTATCAGGTTGGTTTTGTACAGCTTGAGCTGTCCGGCGTAGTTGGGTAGGTGTGTTGCGGTTGCCATTTCGCAGCGGTGCGTTGTGGTGGCGTGCTCCGGCTGTGTGTGCAGTCTGCAATGTGCACGCTCCGAGGTTGCTGTGAGCTCTGTGTAGTCGTAGGGGGACAGGACTTGTGTTCTGTTGGCTTGTTTGGAGGACACGGGCCCTCATCCCACATGCTTCTCAGACAGTTCAAGGTCAGTGATGTGTGACTCCTTCCAATTAACTTGCATGTGGTCGACATGGGGGAGTGTTTTCTTCTTTCTTCCCCGTCCGTTGTGTGCTTCTGTGATATGCGCTATCTGCCCTGTGGTCGGTCTCCTCGGCATGCCTGTGTTGGTCTTTTCTTGGACAATGGCTGTATTCACCGGCTTCTTTCGTAGGGCTGTGGTTTCGGAGTTGGAATGGAAGGTCATTCAGTGCTGTCTGCTCTCCCTTGTGTGGGCGGCAGGCTGCCTTTCCGCTCTGCGTTGGGCCTTGTGTGTGAATGTTATTCTTGGGCCACCTGTTGTCGGTCCCCGGGCTCTTTGGTGTTCCGTTTTATATGTCTTGTTCATATGTGCAGGGTGGTATGGGTGTTTCAGTGTGGTACTGGCGTTCCTCTTCCCGAAGGGGCCCTGCTTCTCCTAGTTGGTGTTGCCGCCGCTGTGTGGTTCGCCATGTTTGTTACACTGGGGTGTGTCCTGCTGTTGCGTGACTTCACTGACATGTGTGCGTCGGTTGTGTGGCGTTGGGTGTTGTCCGTGAATTGGGCGTTGGGGGCATGTCTGTGGCAGGCCTGTCACGTGTCATGTGCGTTCGGGGTGGGGCTGATGTGTGTGCTGATTGGTTGTGTCCCTGTGTCTGTGTGCGACGCATGCATGGCGCTGCGGTTGGCCTCTGCGTTGTGCGCATGTGTGGCGGCGTCATCGCCGCTTTGGGGCCGTGACGGGGTCGTTGGTTCCTAGTCCCAGGTGGTGTGTACACATGTGTTACGCGATGTTACGATTTGGCCTGTGTGTCATATGTGGATGCAATGGTGGATGTGTAGTGTACACGCGCTGGGGGGGGTTGTCCGCTTTTCCGCCCTTGCACTGTGTGCGCTGTTTGCGTGCACTTGTTGTGTGTGTGCCTACCTGCGTCTCCGCGGTACGTTGCGTCCTTGGTGGTGCATCAGCAAGAGCATGGGGAGGGCCTGCAGTGCTGGATTCATGCTCGGGGGAGCCGCTTCTTCGTTGTCCGTGCTCGGCGTCCGTGTTACCGCTTCGGTTTGTCGTACGGTATCTCTTGGCCGTGGGAGCCGTTTGTTTGCGGCATCGTAATTTATGCGCCGGGCGGGACGTGTTTTCGTCGGACGGTGTGTGTCAGTTGGGCTGCGCCGCTACGTGTACGGGCGCACTTTGATGGCGGACGGTGTTGCTGGCTTGCCGGCGGTGTTTGGCCTACTTTTCGCATCGTAATTGGGCGGGCGTGTGGACTGCTGCGTGCCGGCGGTAACTGGTGGTTTTTGCATCCGCCAGCACGGCGGTTGTGCTTCCGCCCGCCATCGTAATGACCCCCATAAATTTTAACTCTCTGCTATCCAACATCTTCCCTACTGTTGCACTCTCTGGAGTGGGAATAGTAATTTTTACTCTTCGCTATCCAACACTTTCCCTACTGTTGCACTCTCTGGAGTGGGAATAGTAATTTGAACACCTCCGCTATCCAACACTTTCCGTACTGTTGCACTCACTGTATTGGGAATAGTAATTTTTACCCCAATGCTATGCAACACTTTCCCTACTGTTGAACTCTCTGGAGTGGGAATAGTAATTTTATCCCTCCGCTATCCAACACTTTCCCTACTGTTGCACTCACTGGAGTGGGAATAGTAATTTTTATTTTTCTGCTATCCAACATTTTCCCTACTGTTGCACTCACTGGAGTGGGAATAGTAATTTTTACCCCTCCGCTATTCAACAATTTCCCTAGTGTTGCACTCACTGGATTGGGAATAGCAATTTTTTCCCCTCCGCTGTCCAACACTTTCCCTACTGTTGCACTCACTGGAGTGGGAATATTACTTTTTTCCCCTCCGCTATCCATCACTTTCCTTACTGCTGCACTCACGGGAGTGGGAATAGTAATTTTTACCCCTACGCTATCCAACAATTTTCCTACTGTTGCACTCACTGGAGTGGGAATAGTAATTTTTACCCCTACGCTATCCAACAAATTTCCTACTGTTGCACTCAATGGAGTGCAAAATGTAAGTTTAAAAATGTATATACATTTTAAAAAAATTATTTCATAATATAATGTTTTATTATTAGATTTTGTGTTATAGTGTATGTATATACATATATTTAATAGTTAATTTTTATATATTTATAATATTTAAAAAAAA